>PITA01001272.1:0-173245 GCA_004023965.1 Spilogale gracilis
TCCGGGATCATGACCTGAGCCGAAGGCAGTCGCTCAACCAACTGAGCCACCCAGGCGCCCCTAGAATCCGTTTTTAAAATGGTACTTCTCTTGATATAAAAAGTAAAATTAAGATTCACTGGGCATTCCTTTATGAATGTATCTTTTGAGTGTAAATATAAATTGATTTCAGTTTCCATGGTCAAATGATCTATTTGGGTTAGCTGTATGTTTATGATAGATAGAAAACACACCGATTTAATCTAAGTGGTTATTATATTCTGAAGTTCAAATCACTGTAGCAGTTATTTTTCCCATTTTATCTCCACGTACAGAATAGAATATTGAGTTAATTATCTAGGTAATTTAGTTTAAACAAAAACAGTTTGTTCTTATGATTGTGTTAGGTAAGGGGTGATTTTATCTGAGTTATACAGTTAAGTTGCCTCATTATTGAATTTTTGCTCTGTGTAGACATGAACTCAGTGTAACTGCAAGTTTATATGATTTGTCAGTTTCTAACTTTTCTTCCTTAATAATTCTGTGCAAAATAGCCAAGTTATGGTTGTTGAGGGAACCATAACTTTGGGTTCCCTGACATTTTCATCACTTGGAAAACCTGGTGAACATGCTGTTATCATCTGATGCTGAGGTGAGCCAGGCAAGGTTTAATGGGGGGCAGTGACCTCCTCATTGTAAGCATCAGCCCACCCTCATGATTTCCAGTGCCTTGTTTTCTGAGTGATCAGATAAAACTACCAAGAATACGGTGATGGCATGCCTTCCTTTTTGCTCTGGATTTTATACAGGAGGAACAAGTTATAAGAAATAAGTGGTTATTTTTTCTAATTTAAGGAAAATGTTACTTGTAGATAATAGTAACAGCGCAATTAAGTTTATAAAGGGAGGTATGTTCTAACTTCTGTTCCTTTTCTAAATGTCCTTCTTTGCAGTGACAGTCTAGAAAGAGGCTTGCATGTGACTTCTCAAGGATCCATTAATTGTCTTATCTTAATTATTTTTAAGATTTTATTTATTTATTTGACAGAGAGACACAGTAAGAGAGGGAACAGAAGCAGGGGGAATGGGAGAGGGAGAAGCAGGCTCCCAGCAGAGCAGAGAGTCCAATACAGCACTCGATCCCAGGACCCTGGGATCATGACCTGAGCCGAAGGCAGATGCTTAATGACTGAGCCACCCAGGGGCCCCAGTTGTCTTATCTTTAATTGAAAGTATTTAGGGTGCCCAGGTGGTGCAGTCAATTAATTGTCTGACTCTTTATTTCAGCATGGGTCATGATCACAGAGTCCTGGGATTGAGTCCCACGTCTGGCTCCATGCTTAATGGGGAGTCTGCTTGAGGATTCTCTTTCTGCCTGTGCCCCTCTCCCCCTGCCTCTAAAAAAAGTAAATAAACTTTTTTAAAAAAGATTTTGTTTCATTATTTGACAGAGAAATAGAGTCATCACAAGCAGAGGGTATGACAGAGGAAGAGGGAGAAGCAGGCTCCCCACTGAGCAGGGAGCCCAATGTGGGACTCGATCCCAGGACCCTGTGATCATGACCTGAGCCAAAGCAGATGCTTAACCATCTGGGCCACCCAGGAACCCTATAAATACATCTTTTAAATAAATGAAAGTATTGAAAATTAAATACTCATCTTCTTTTCTTTTCTTTTTTTTTTTTAAGATTTTATTTATTTGACAGAGAGAAACACAGTGAGAGAGGGAACACAAGCAGGGGGAGTGAGAGAGGGAGAAGCAGGCTTCCTGCGGAGCAGGCAGTCCGATGTGGTACTCAATCCCGGGTCTCCGGGATCATGACCTGAGCCGAAGGTAGTCGCTTAACCAACTGAGCCACCCAGGCGCCCCCATCTTATTTCAAAAAACAGTTGCACTCAAGTGTTTTAAAATTAAATTCTTTAGAGAAATATATCACAAAATCTAAGTTTACATTTTATTGGCATGGATTCTATTTTTTTAAACCTTTCAAAATGAAATGTTTCAAGCTCTAAAAGAAGATGTAGTTTCTGAGGGATAATATTCAAAAGAATATACCTTTCATCCCCTCCTTAGCATAAAGATCAAATGTACACAGATGACATGTCCTGCTTTGCTAATATGGAAAGACTGGGCCAGTTCAAAGAGACCTGTTCCTATAGCATACGTATATTTAAGTTGTAGCTGTTAAGTAAAGAAGTTAAATTTGTACACAGAGGGTGAGTGGAAGGAAGGCTTTTCTCCCATGACCACTAATGTGAAATAGATCCTCTTATTTTTTTCATTAATATCAAAATTTGAGTAAAAGTCAGGTCTCAGAATGAAAGCCAACTTCTGTGCACATTGGTGTGCCATCTCATAGGAAGGGACTTATTCAAAATGAGCAAATATGTGTCTTTCACATTTAAATTAAAGTAGTAGAGTCATGGTGTGTTTCTCCATTGAGATTTTTTTTAATCACTCTAAATTTACCTCAAGCTATCCTTTACCAGGTGCCATCATATGAAAACTTAACCTCATGAAAAATGAGCCTCCAAATGTGGAAGAAGACATTTTGTCATAGGAGACTTTTTTTTCCTAATGTTTTATTCAAAACAAACAAAAAACACTGAAGAATAGTTTCTTTGTGTTTCTTTCTAACGTGATGACATAGTAGAACAAACACAGAAATTACGGCAAAATTATTTTAGGTGTGACATTCTGGTAGCATAGTTATAGATGGCCGTAATAGTATGATGGCAGCGGCTTGCCTTTGCAATCTAGAAAGTACCATATTATGAAAACTTTCAAGGATGATAAGCATTACTCTTCAATATCAAAAGAAAAAAATCTTCAGTAGCATTTTTAGAAACAGTAAATAAGTGTTACAAAGAATAGGCAGATACTATCAATGAAGTATTTAAACAACTGCAGATTTGAGCAGTAGAAACAGTGTTGCGTTTTTGTTTGCTTATCTGTTCATTCCTGTAAAGGATTTGGGGACGTAAAGAACAGTACGCTCTCTGAGGTTTCTTAGATCCTCCCATGTGTGATGCTGTGCTCCAGCACATGCTGGGCTGTGGCATATATGAAGAAGAGTTAGTGGAAGAAGCAAGTGAAAAGCCTGCATTTTCAGAAGCATGATTTATATTGGTGACAATATTGACACATGGATTCTGTTAGGACATCAATAAAGTTGACACATTTTTAATTCTGATGAAAATAACCTGAGGCATTCTGTGGCTGCACTGAAGAATTTTACTGGTTACAAAAACACATCAGACCCTTTCAAGATACAAGCCTTCACACGTTTTGCCCTGGAATAACGCTTCCCACTAGACAAATGTCTTCATTGCACAAAATGCCACTTGTCATCAATACCTAGCCCAAATGTTACCTCCTCTGTGAAGACTTCCTAACTGGATGAGTTTCAGCCAAATGCTCTATCTGAAGCATGTTGGAAGAAAAAGGAATAAATGAACCCATATTATTTTAGGAGTTCTCACTTAAAAACATATTTCTGTAAATATGTATGTTCTCCAGTAGAACAGATATCATGTTCATTATATTTAGCATCTAGAATGTTGTTAGTGTTTAACAAATAATCTTCAGTGAATGAACAAATGAATGAATGAATGAATGAATGAAATGATGTAGCAATATAGGAGAAAGTATAATGTGTAAAGGAAACATCTTGCTAAGTTTCAGTAGGGCTTATTTCTTTTTCTTTTTTTTTAAGATTTTATTTATTTGCAGAGAAAAACATAGCCAGAGAGGGAACACAAGCAGGGGGAGTGAGAGGGAGAAGCAAGCTTCCCGCCAAGCAGGGAGCCCGATGTGGGACTCGGGATCATGACCTGAGCCAAAGGCAGTTGCTTAACCTACTGAGCCACCCAGGCGCCCCAGGGCTTATTTCTTTATTGGACAGGTAGATTTTTGTGATTCCAATTTACCAAATCATGTATGACCTGAAAGTTTTGAGATTGAATGCTTTAACAACTATGAAGTATCCATTCATTCATTTATGAAATTTGCTACTCTGTAAATAAACAGATTCCTGGTCATAAAAATTTCAACGTCTAAATGGAACCTAACTTTCTAATTCACTTGAGCAAGAACAACAGAACCTTGACATGAGTACATTTCCATAAATAAGTTTTTAGTATGAATTATCTTTTACAAAGAAAAATACCATAGTCATTTCTATTACACAACAAAGTTTTCCATTTTTTCTGTATTGGTGAAGGGAGAGCTTGAGGGTGGTCTCAGACAAATTAGTAATTTAGAGAATAACTATTGTAATAACCCAGTCTTCCTAAATTGACCTCAAACAGTTGGATTTACTAGCTACAGAATAGACCCTATATGAAGTATTCATTCACTTTGCAGATTTCAAAGCTGTGTCCTACAGAGTTTGAAATGGTACATTTTTCAAGACATCCCCAGGGAACACAGTTAATATTTAGGAAAGAAATTGGTTTGATGTATGTAAGTTTTGCATGAGTATATGATGTCAGTGAGCCTAGTTTTTCTTTTAAAAGTATCCTTTTATTATTAACTAAATGGAATGTCACATTTCAAGTCAATAATCAACACCTCAGTCCATCTAAAAACCAGCATACCTCAAGTGGATGGAAAAAAAAAACACCTTAAGCCTACTAATATATATATTCTTTTTTGACATAAAGTGGCAAAAGAGAAACTGACACATACAGTCATAAGTATATACACTGACTTACAAAGATTAGGTTTTGGATACAATGAAAATGATGTATTTTTGTATTTAATTAAAGAGAATTCAAGATTTTATATCCTTAAAAATATAACTCAACCACTTGAAAACAAGAAAATACAAAAGACAGATGCATGTCATCAAGTCAAATGCCTATTGATTTCTCAATTAAATAATGAATAATGGAAAGAATTTAAGATTAGAAATAAGGACACTTGGAGACTCGCTGTCATCTTAACTAGTTGTATAACCTTAGGCAAAGCTACTTAACTTCTCAGGGTCTCAGTATTCTTATCTGTAGAATGTAGCAGGTATTTTATTATGTGGAGTGGAAAAACTCTACAGCCATGTCTCGCTCAAAAATTTTAATATGACTTTGGAAACAGGCACTCCAATTATCTATATGACCTCAATTTCTTCTATGCAGATATAAATTGTATATTTCAGTCCTGGTAAATTATGATGGAATATTTTAAAAGCCCTACAGAAGTTGTTTACAATGTATCATTTAGTCAGTGTTGTTAATTCCAGTTGCAGAGAAGAACCACACAAATGGTATCACTTTAAAGCCATGAAGATTACTAAATGTATAACAACATAGACGTGTGGAAGAAAAATTCAACTACTGTAGGGGAGAAGATTAGGCATCCAGACTCTAGCTAAATTTGTGTTAAGCCATTTCATGAAGTAAAACACAAAAGTATTTCACCCAGGGAGAAAGCTAATGAAGCCAAGGTCGCAGGTTCAATTCCCACGTGAACCATTAGCTTTTGTTTCATTCCATTGTCACAGACTCACAACCCTCTTCTTGCCAACTCACCATCCTTCAAATTCGTACTAGTGGTTACAGAGGAAACTTGGTGGGACTGTTTGGATATGTAAGCAAAAATCTATCCCAGGTGCTAGAAAAATAACTTGAAGCTCAAGCCCCAGTGATATGACATCATCCAAGTGCTGACAGATCAGATTATCCTTATGATGATTATTACCGTTATCGTTGTTCTTATGGTGGGAGCATTGCATCGTAGTTAAAAGAGCAAGCTCTGGAATTAGACTGTCTGGGTCTGAATCTGCGCTGCCCCGCTTACTGTCTTGACAACTTGGACAAGTTATTTAATTCTTTGAGCCTTATTTTCCTCACTTTCAAAATAGTTGTTCTAATAGCAACTTATAGCGTAATTGTGAGGAAGAGAGAGTTAATCCATGTGGAAGATCCCTGAAACATATTAACCACTAAGTAAATGCTATTATTATCTTTCTGTCTTGCTCCTGTTGACTATCTGGCACTTGCTGAAAAACATTTGTAGTAGATTCCTCCAGCTGCTAGAAATCAACTGCGTGACATAAAACAATAGAAATTTATTCTCTCACACTTCTGGAGGCTAAAAGTCCAAAATCAAGGTGTTGTCAGTGTCATGCTCCCCTCAGTCTCTGGAGAAAAATTGTTCCTTGTCTGGTTCAATTTCTGGTGATCCCAGTTTTTCGTTAGTTTGTGACGGTATAACTTCAGTTTCTGCTCCTGTCTTCACATGGCCATCTTCTCCCTGTGTATGTTTGTCTCTGTACCAAAGTTTTCTTCTGTTTGTTTTTATAAAGACATCAGTCCATTGCATTTAGGGCTTTCCTGAACCTAGTATGACCTCAGCTTGACTATATCTGCAAAATTGCTATCTCCAAATAAGTTCACGTTCACAGGTGGCGGGGGTTGGAACTTAAAATATCGGTTGGGGGGGTGTTAGGCACAGAATTCAAGCCATTACAGCATACAAAGCAAAAAAAAAAAGAAAGAAAATAAGGCACAAGAAGAAAGGGTAAAGCAGACATATGTAGAAAATCTGATGCTAGCACTAATTTGGGAGAAATAGGTAAATAGCCTCAAAGATATCACTAAGTCCTTACCTTACAACAGAGCAACTCCTTAACATGTAGCTGAGGCACAGCCCTGCAAAAATATCCTTGGACCATGAGTGAGAAAAAAAGATGACTTCCACAAGCAGTGGAAGCAGGCTTCAACATAGGTGGTAGCAAAATGCTGTAAGAATCCTGGCAGAATTATTTGGCACAGTCCTGCAAATGGCATCTTCCCTTTGTCAAGCCTGATAAGTTGTGAGTTACTGAGACACTTCCATGTGCCCTCCATTGGACACAGGGTATCTCGGTTGACATCGTAAACCTCAAGAAGTTGATGATATCTAAGGCCAGCATATGCCCTGAGTACTCAGTGTCCCCGGGGATAGTGATGTATTGTGCAACATGTTTACCCAAGTTTCCAGTTGTTATGCCTATAAACAACATTTTCCTATCTGGGCAGTTTTGTTTTTGTTTTTTTTTTTAAAGATTTTATTTATTTGACAGAGAGAAACACAGCCAGAGAGGGAACACAAGCAGGGGGAGTGAGAGGGAGAAGCAGGCTTCCCAGTGAGCAGGGAGCCTGATGTGGGGCTCAATCCCGGGTCTCCAGGATCATGACCTGAGCTGAAGGCAGTTGCTTAATCAACTGAGCCACCCAGGCGCCCCTCTGGGCAGTTTTGAACCAAATAAAGAAAGCATAAGAGTCTTCTGCCTCAAAGAGCCAAAGAGGATAATATTAATATATATAATATAATATGATATGATATGATTGATATGATTGATATATGATATGATATAATATATATGATGGCCTTAGTTTATTGTTGATTTAATATATGATTTGGAAAGTCCTTATCATATCACATTACCACGACCAGTTTTCTCCTTCTGCAAAGCAATATTCACTTTCCACTGTGTAGATTCAAGTAAATACGCTCACATGATGGCAAAATGCAGCTCACTGTAGCAAAATTCTCGGCGGGATAATGTTGTACCCTTTGGTCACAGTTACGATTTAATTTAGGGTTTTATCTGTCTTCCAATGAGATTATGGGAAGGAAGGATAGGTGTAGGAAGAAAATGGTGATGAGGGATTCTGATATTTGAAAATGGATGAGTTTCCCAAAAGAAGAGCATAAAACTGTCTGGATCAAATTCAGATAGAGCGCTGGCAGGTTGCCAGGTTTGCAATTGCATCTTGAATTGAGCTGTAATCCTTACCAGTTCCGAAAACAATAAGAGTAAGAAAATGATAAACCACATTTGTTTTAAAGAGCGCGTATTTGCTTTAGCATTCGTAATAAAATATTTTCCCCGACACGACACCTTGGTGAAGGCTCCAGAGCTACGAAGATAGTGGTTTATTTTTTTCTGGAGGGAGGAAAAAGAAGATAATTCTCTTTTGTAGGGGGAAACAGAAAATTGTGTGTTTGGAAGGGATTAAAGAAGAAGATCCTGTATTTTGTAAGGAAAAAGAACTGTGTGCGCTTTATTTTCCGTAAAAGAGAAATTTATAATGACTTTTTAAAAAATGACCTTTCAGGTTTACAACGTACGAGTATAAGGTGCTTGTACACAACAGCGTGGGTTTTACCCCAAGCCAAGGAGCAACGGTGACGACGTTAGCCGGTCCTCCAGAGAGGGGCGCTAACCTCTCCGCAGCCGTTCTTAACCACACCGCCATAGAGGTAACCTGGACTAAACCAAGTAAGTCCGCTTCTCTTGTCTTTAGTTCCCCCTAGCGTACTATACCAAAATGGATTTAAATTGGACACATTAAAAAATAAAACAACAAAAAGCTCAGATGCTCGTGCTACTTCTCAGAGCCAGACTCTCTCTCCGTACTTTGACTTTGACATCCTTCCTGGGTCTTCTCTTCCTCTGCCATTCCTTTTGGTTGGGAAAGTAGTTTCTGTCACACCAACCAGTTGTGATGGACCTGTCCACGTATTGACTTGCTAGAGTGCAGTACTGTGCACTTTCCCACAGAAAGCTCTGTCCCCCACCTTGTAACTCAGCACTCATTAGCAAGAACCTTTAACAAGATTGCAGTCACGTGAGGGACTTTTCCTAGTGAATCATCTTCGGCGCTGGTTGTAGACAGAATTTCAACTGGACGGAGGAAAATGGAACCTGGACGACATCAGTGGGCTTCCTTCAATAATGCAGGGGTCTCGCCCCAATCCGGTTCAGAACACACCTTCATGGGCCGTTAGAAGGGCTTACAGGTGGGTCTCATCTGCTCCTGCAACTTTAGAAACATAAAAACGGAAATTTCAGATCTGATTGGTCTGCAGAGTAGCATTTAACAGCAGACCTGTTATTTTGTAGTGATCCATTATCACAGTTAGAAAACAGCACTGAATTTATCATGGAAATATGTGTTGTAAACATTCTTAGAAGTACCACTTGAGATCTGACAAATAGTGGAATCAAAACTTGCTAGAATATTACCAAATTTTGAGAAACATCGAATTCAGAAATCCCCAAGTGAAATGTTAGTCTTATGAAAGAAAACTGTACCTGCTAAAGTAATCATGTATCTTTCATTCTACATAGATGTAAAACTATTCTTGGTTGGGTATGGCTGGGGAATAGTAGCCACGTGATTTTCATCCAGCCCTTTCAGTTTTGGTACAGCCGAAGACATGCTTCCTGTTCTATTTAGAACATCTGAGTGAGTCTACCTCCATGTTATATTTTATTAGTTGTGAATTGAAACCAGGATTAGGTGACATTAACGGTAAATTAAAATCTGTACAGGTTCTCTTGATCTATGTTGCCACTAAATAACCCATTCTTACAGAAGACTCTCACCCTAGGGTTTTTATAAGTTTGCAGGTTTCTAATAATCTGTGTCACCTCTATTGGGATCTCTTAAGCCATTTAAATGGAAGAACAGAAGTTAATTGATGGTTATGATTACCCTCTGAGACACCTCTGGGAAAAATACAAAGTTTTTATCTGGAGATGGATTTTTATGTATAATATATTTTCAGTCATCTTTCTCTTTTTCTCTACTTTACCCTCACCACCTGATTCATCTTAAAAGCCTGCTCATAAAGGTGGATGTCCTCCCCCTCATCTGACATTTGAATACTTCTGTTAAGATCCAGCTGCTGAATTTTCACCAGTATAGGTCCTTTACGTTATAATTGCATGCCTGAAGTAAGCGTGCTTATAAAAACTGACAAACTTAATAGATCTGCAGCAGCTCGCTGAAGTTTCATTACCTTGGTAATCTGAACCTCTGACCTTCGGGATGTAGGTAATGCAATCTGCTGTTATTTCCATTCATACCTTAGAAATATTTCAGATAACTATTTGTGAGCACAAAGGTTAACTCTCAGAAGAGGGTCAGCTCTCCAAAAGCTTGTTTCGTTATCATTTTCTTCCTTCGTGTAACCTGCTAGCCTAAGTAAATTAACTATTCACTCCTCTGTGATAGGGCCACCAATTTTTGCAGTTTTAATTTAGTTGTTTCCTTGATTTCCAGGATACATTTGGCACATTGTTGAATATGCTAGAAGACACAAAACTGTAGGATGAAAGTCAATTGGATACATTTATAAATACTCACTAAAGATTGCCTTTCAAAAAAACATAAAAATGTATTTAAAAACATATTCTGTCTTAACTCTGATAGCTGCATATTTCTAGTAGATTTTTACTAACCACAGATTAACAGGAATGTTATTGACCATTGTAGAAGTACTCATTTCAAATGTGTGCATCACTGTGTGATCTCATGTGAGGTAAAAGCATCCCCACATTCCTTCAATTCATTTTTAAGGTTTATATTGCAAACTGGCAGCACACAGACCACATTTACCCTACACTGTTTTGCCTGTAGTACTTTTATTAAATAATATTTTGCTAACATTGAACAATCAGAAGATTTCACATAAAGATGATGATTTGGGTATTGATTTGAAAAATCAAATGATTGGGTGAAATTTTTTTCATACTCCTATGGGTGATTCCATCTATTCTCACTATTTCAAATTCTCCTAACTAGAAAAATTATAAAATTCTATGAAACCTTATGGAAGGATGATTTTAAAACTTAAAATTTGGAATCAGAGAAACTTGAGTTTGGATCCTAGTTCCAGTATTTTTTAATTTAGTACTATGACTAAAGCAAGCCACTTAAACTCACTAAGTCCTAGTTTCCTAATCCAACATCTGGGGATAATAGTAACTGCTTTAAAATGTTGTGATAGGGATGAAATGAGATATTATATGTTTAGAAGTTAGTCATCATTTAGTATCAGTATAAAGTATTACATTGTCTATAAAAATGTTGATGATGTCCTTAATAGCAATTTTACAAAAGATTAAAAAAAATTGGGAAGGCATTTCTAACAAAAATTTGGTCATGGCATTCAGATAAAAGCATTTCTACAGTGAACTGAAGATAGACAAAGAGTAAATGTCACATTATAATGACCTAACTTGACTAAAAGGTAGAACCACAACCATTGCATAGTATCATTTCTTGCCCCCTTCCCCCTGAAGGTAGTGTTCCTCATGCCCATCAACCTAGAGACTACACTTACCGGCCTTGGAGTTAGTTGTGGCCTTGTGCCTATGTTTGTGCCAATAAAATGTGAAAAGAAATGATGTATGTCTTTTGGTGTCATAGTCACAGAACATTAGGTATGTCCCTTTCTGTTATCTCTTCATATTTTCCCTGGACCGAGACATAGACATGGCAGTTTTCTCAGTTTTAACTCTGCAGGCATGGACAACACCCTAAGAGAGCCAAACCACGTAAAAGAAGGAACCTCGGCCTGGGCTGTTGAAATGGAACCCTATCTGATTCACTCACTTTGGGCCTATTATGTGAGATGTAAATTAACATGTATTTTACTTAAGTCACCTTATATCAGGGCTTCTTGGTAACCATAGCTCAGTTAACTCTCTCATTCCCTGTTTGCCCATATCAGTTTACCGAAGGAGCAGGCGGCATCTATCCTGTTTACATTGCTAAATATAGAATGATGAATAATTAACATATCTTATATACAATTTCCCTTAAATACAATTTTCTCTGGAAGGCTATTAATAGGAGCTGGAACACAATGAAAGACTGAAGTAACTGGGGGGAGGGGGATTTCCTAAATACAGTTATTTGTTTCTGACTGTTGCATAAATTAGATAGAAAGCATGAGAAATCTTTTTGGGAAAAATAAGGAGCCTGGCTTGGATCACTGTCCAAGAGGATCCTCCCACTTCTTTTTTTTTTTTTTTTTTTTTTTTTTTTTTTTTTTTTTTTTTTTTTAGATTTTATTTATTTGACAGAGAGAAACACAGCCAGAGAGGGAACATAAGCAGGGGGAGTGAGAGAGGGAGAAGCAGGCCTCCCGCGGAGCAGGGAGCCCGATGCGGGGCTCGATCCCGGGTCTCCAGGACCATGACCTGAGCCGAAGGCAGTCGCCCAAACAACTGAGCCACCCAGGCGCCCCATCTCCCACTTCTTTATATGAGCAAATTTATTCTCTTGCAGAGTAAAGAATTTTGTAAAGAAGTAGTTTGAATTAAAAAAAAAAAAATTGTTAAACTTTGCCCGCAGTGTAGGACTCGAACTCAAAACCCAGAGATCAAGTCTCATGCTCTATTGACTGAACCAGCCAGATGCCCGACAAGAAGTAGTTTTGGTTCTTCACATTTCCCAAGAAGTATTTGGTTAATGATACCGAGCTTTGCACAAAGAACTTGGGAAATTGAATACTGATTTGAGAATCTATGAGCAAGACACACTTCTATTATAAAATAACCTTAATGGGACCCTTCCAAGTTTTTAGAGTTGAGCAAAATAACTCCTCCCAATGAGCCTGCTAATGAGAGATGTGGCTTAAGAAGTCAATCCTAGACAAATTTGGACACCTATTGAATGGAGTGGTTTGCTGTAATTGCTATAGATCAGGCCACACACATTTGTGTAAAAAGCCAGGTAGTAAATGCTTCAGGCTTTGCACGCTATATATAGTCTGTGTTGCAATCGCTCAGCTTTGCCACTGTAGCACGAACACAACAGTAGAACACACTTAAACAAGTATGGCTGTGTTCCAGAAACATTTATTATGGACACTGAAATAAAATTTTCATATAATTTTCACGTTACAAAATACTATTCTTTTGATCTTTTTTTACCCAGCCATTTAAAAAAAATGTAAACCCATGTTTAGTTTGCAGATTATATATAACTGGGTGGCAGGTTACATGTGGCCTAGAGGCCAGATTTTGCCCATGGACCATTACTGGCTGACCCTAATATAGATGCTAAAAATCTAGAGGATTTAATTGATAGTAACAGTAATCTCTAGGGCTGCCTGGGTGGCTCACTTGGTTAAGTGTCTGCCTTTGGCTCAGGTCATGATCCCGTGGTCCTGGGACACAGCCCCGCATTGGGCTTCTTGCTCAGCGGGGAGCCTGCTTCTCCCTCTGCCTGCTACTCCCCCTGCTTGTGTGTTCTCTCTCCCTTTCTCTGTCAAATAAATAAATAAATAAATAAATAAATAAATAAATAAATAAATAAATAAATATTTAATAGTGATCTCTAAAAATTATCCAACAGCATGCAAGGAGCATCATCTAAGTGCTTTTGCAAGAGGACTTTCAGGTAGCTCACCTAACAACTGCTTTAAATTACTTGGAGAAAAAAAAATTACTTGAGAATCTATTACAAAGGAAAGGAGTCTGTTGTATATTTGAGGATCTGTTGCAGCTAAGAACACATTTCTGACTAATATATGGAGATTACCACCCAAAATAACATTTAATAGTAAAAATTATGTCCAAAGGTTATAACCTTCTTCATCAACTCACTGAGGTTGACCTGATTGATATGCTACAGTTAGAGCAACACCTATACTCAGGTAAATTTATGTGATCTACAAAATGTGGGTTGTACATCATGGGATTAGAATATCTGAAAAATTTAACCTCATAGGAAAGGCTCATTTTTTTCTTGTTTCAAACACAAGCTAGTATGTACAGCTGCAAGTCATATAACTCTAGCTCAGATATTCACACGTTAATTTCTACGTTCTCCTGGTTGCTAGAAAAACACTTCAAAATAAAGAAGTCTCAAGTGGAACAAGTATCAAATCCTCTATCCCATAATTACTCCTATGTTTTCTATTTTATATAATGGAATTCACCCAGAAACCAAAACCATAAATCTGAGATTTCTGTAACTCTTCCTTACCCTTTCTAAACTTTCTGGGGTTGCTTACAGACTTTGGCTCCTTCCAACTAATAGATCCACCATTCCCTTGGGCCTTGAAGTCCTCCAGGTGGAAAAACTAAAGACAATCAGAGATGGTCAGTTGCTCTAAAAATAGCACAAATTGGTCACATGACCTTACCCAGATGGGAAAAGCCCAGAAAATATATTCTGGCTACTTGACAAAAAAGAGAAAAGACAAGTGTTGGTGAATGCTAACTTTAAGTGATTTCTAAAGTTTGTAATGATTTCTAAAGTTAAATTGCTATTTGTCTTATTAATGCTATTGGTGGGTTAGTGCTAACTCTTTTTCATGACTTTCTATTTTATGTACAATATAGAATTCAGTTTACTGTTACTTTACTTGACCTTCTTACCTGCCATTTTCAGTGTTTGGCTTATAGATTATTATATAATTATTTTACATAATTACTTTAACCTAATAGCTTCATTTTTTATTATCAATTTTAACTTCCCCATCTTGGATTCTGGATCTTGATTCACATTTTTTATCTTCTGGATAATGTTTTTGGGAAAATTTTACTGTTAAAGTTAAATAAATAAATTAATTACTCTTAGTTATATGTGTGTGTATATATATTTATACATATACACACACATATATTTAAATTTTTGTCCTAAATAAGAAAGTCTTTTTGTTGTATTTGCACATAAATAATTACTTAGATGTGTATGGAAATTCTTGTATCAAAATGTTTTGCCTCAAAACCTGATGAAATTGTTCCATTGTCTCCCAACATTTGATGTTCTGGATGAGAAGTCTGAAATTTGCCTGACTTTTTCTCCTTTTTAGATGATTTTTTAATGTTTAGCTTACCTTTGAAATATTAGAATGTTCCATGATATGTCTGTGTTTGGATATATTGTCATTATTTTGATCAAAACTGTATTAATTCAATTTATGGACATAAACCTTTATGTTGGGTCTGGTTTCATGGGGTATTTTATGTTTATGGTTCTTTGTCCTCAATATCTATAATTCTGATTTTCATTGATTTCTTCTTAGTTTTTTCCTCTTTATTCTTTCCTACTGTGTACTTTTAATCTGCTTTTTTCTACTTGCCAGGCAGATTTGAATTCTGCCATTGCTTTTTATGTTTCCTTGCTATCTTATTTAAGCAAGATCACTTAACATCTTTGTCTTCATATCTGTCTTTTCATGATTATAGGTACATGTTTCATTGAGGCTTCTTTTTCATAAAGGCATGTCCCCTCTTTGTTATTTTTAAGAACCCAATGCAAATGTTTTCTTAAAATTCCATCTCATTCTCATAAGAGTAATACATACACACACAAGTCTGCTTTTGAAAGTTCTAGACAATGTTTCCCTGTCTCATGCTACGAAGTCTTGTGACTTAACGTTTTTCTCTTTTGAAACTATATTCAGGCTTAGCTTTTACCAATATGCAGGGAAGGTGAAGTTTAGTTAGCTCCTCATTCTATTTCGGTTCCAACAGCATTCCTCTCTCAGAGGTAGACTCAAGGTCAGCAGCCTTTAATTTTGTGCTGGTCTATTGAACTAAGGATGTATCTCCTGTTTCTTAGACAGCTCAGTGACTTGGGAAGAACCCACTGAAGTTTAAAACTTGTTTGAACAATGAAAAAAAAAAAAAAGCATACTCCTGTGCATGTACTGCTCCCAGAACTTCTCCTAAGATGACTCGGATATGAAAATATGATGTGTTTCTACTATTTTCCTGTGTTTTGTACTCTTCACTAAATGAATGAGTAAAAAGAAATATTGAAGCAGATGTTAGTAGAGAGGCAGGATAATGCAGAAATTTGGCACTTATTGCCAGAGATGTTGCCTGTTTCTGGTTATAGAGGCCTCTATATCCTGGAGTAAGACATAACCAACGGAACTCAATTGCCATCTTTATCTATCTTTTGAGGGACAGTAGATTGTTCTATTTCAAGTGGGTCGACATATGGTGCATGGCTAAGAATGGGGATCTAATGGAATTTTACCAGATGTCAAGACAAAGTCTTTGCTCCTCTTCAACTTATGGGGCTAGTTGCAATATTTTCAATGTATATACATAGGTACATTGATTGAAACTTGATGGGATTGATATCAGGTGCACTTAATAACACAGGTAAAACCCATTTATAGTTGCCGGTAAAGTCTCAAAGCACTTCATCAAATTATATCTTTAGGGCTTATATCTCTAACCAGAGTCCTCGCTGAACAAACTAAAATACAACATAAACTGAAAATCTAGTGCACTTTCCACTATACCTCAGCTGCTATAAACTAATGAGTAATACTATTGTAAGCCAGTAAA
This sequence comes from Spilogale gracilis, assembly GCA_004023965.1. Classification (NCBI taxonomy): domain Eukaryota; kingdom Metazoa; phylum Chordata; class Mammalia; order Carnivora; family Mephitidae; genus Spilogale; species Spilogale gracilis. The sequence goes on from PITA01001272.1 coordinate 16,077, forward strand.
AAATAATTCTAATGAAAGAAGAAACTTTTGCACTCGCAGCACCAAGGGCTTTGCTACACTTGACTAATATCATCTAGGAAAATATTGATGGATATGAATAACCAGTTCCTGCTAATGCACAGTAAAGACTCCATTATTGAAAGTGCTTGCATGTTGTGACATCAGAGAAAAGAAAACTCTTAATCCCCAGAATTTTCCAAGTTTGTTACTCAAGATCTCTTACTATAAACTCAACTATACTGGCATACCAAACCTTTTCAACTGTTGCTAGAGATAAAATCAAAGTAGTAATGTGCTCAGCATTCAGTTTTTATCCAAGACCCCCAAGATCTTAATGAAAAGGGGTCCTTAAATGAAAGGCATACATCCTCTGAAGCCATATTCCTTTAAGTGGCCATATGCTACAATCTCACATATCAGAGACACTGTACTTTAATGGCCAAAAAGAGAAAGGCTACCTTTTCTTCTCAGTCTTTGGACTAGAGTTACTGAACTGGTTTTTTTTTTTTTTAAGATTTTATTTATTTGACAGAGAGCAATCAAAATAGGCAGAGAGGCAGGCAGAGAAAGAGGGGGAAACAGGCTCCCTACCAAGCAGAGAGCCTGATGTGGGGCTTGATCCCAGGACCCTGAGATCATAACCTGAGCTGAAGGCAGAGGCTTAACCCTCTGAGCCACCCAGGCTCCCTACCGAACTGTTTCGATACATACTTTTACATACAATTCCAGGAGGTTTGTAAACCAGCACTGTACCCCACAATCCTAACATGAACCAAGGTAATAGTTTCTGCTTAAGGTCTTTAAAAAATAATACTAATGTAAGTAGAGCAGTATACTATATAGTATACTTATACTATATACTACCTAAGAAAATATGGCTGTCTTACGGCTTCTTTTCATTTTTAGTTCTTTTTTCTTTTTCTTCTTTTTGTAGTTAATCTATGTACTTTATATTTTTTACTTAAATTCAGTTAGTCAAAATATAGTACATTAGTTTTTGATGTAGTGTTCAATGATTCCTTAGTCGCATATGATACCCAGTGTACATCAGATCACATACCCTCCTTAATTCCCCACCCCCCTCCCTTCCACAACCCTCAGTTTGTTTCCCAGAGTCTCAGATGGTTTTTCTCCCTCTCTGACTTTTTCCCATTCGGTTTTCCCTTCCGTCCCCTATGGTTCTCTGTGCTATTCCTTATATTCCACATATGAGTGAAACCATATAATAGTTGTCTTTTTCTGATTGGCCATTTCACTCAGCATAATACCCTCCAGTTCCATCCATGTCAATGCAAATGGTAGGTATTCATCCTTTTTGATGGTTGAGTAATAGTCCATTATATATATATGGACCACATCTTCTTTATCCACTCATTTGTTGAAGGATATATCAGCTCCTTCCACAGCTTGGCTGTTGTGGACATTGCTGCTATGAACACCGGCAGGGCCCGTGTGCTCCTTATTTTCACCATATCTTAATCTTTGGGGTAAATACCCAGTAGTGCAATTGCTGGGTCATAGGGAAGCTCTGTTTTTAACTTCTTGAGGAACCTCCATACTGTTTTCCAGAATGGCTGTACCAGCTTGCATTCCCACCAATCACTGTTGTAGAAAGATAATGTGAAGCAGAATTTAGAGTAAATAAGGAGAAATTGGGTAAAAGCAGAAAAAGAAAACAGTAAACCAGTCTTTGAAGGATGATGGTTGAGGAATTGATGAGTTTTATTTGTGAGACAGTAAGGGATTGACTTTGGTACCCTTTAAATGTTTGTCTACATCATAGAAACACAATGAATTAGGAGAAAGGAATGAGAACCTTGATAAAAATTCAGATATCATCCTGGGATCTTACTGAGCAAATCCTTAAGGAGAGTGCACTGTGTCACTCTACAACATCCACAGTGCACATAACAGGATATCTGTCTAACATTCTTTTAGGTAGCATTTAGCTATTTAAAAATGTCTCAAGTTCTAGCATCAATGTCAGGAAATGCCCTGATTTGCACTATCATAGACTTCTCTCAAGGATGATGTTCCTTAGAAATGGAAGTTGTTCCATGTTTTAAATACTTTATTTTACTCTTAGTTTCCTTTTGTAACTGTTATATTAGGGTTCTGAATATTAGTTGTATAATTAAAATATTTAAAAGAAATATAAAAGTTTATTTTCCTATAAAGGTAAGTTTCTGTGTAATTAATCATAGGATGAGGGGAAGAAAATCAGCTTTTTAAAAAAAAATAAAAACGAATGCCACCATAAAGAAGTTCCCATAAGTGTTCCATTTTTCCCTTCTAGCCACAGCTGAAGATGAAGTTTATCTTCTGTCTTTTTCCCCCTGAGATCCCTTTAGATCAGCCACATTTACGGTATCCTGCATTTATTGTTAACAGCCTTTCAAGACCTACAAGGTGATGTTGAATATTATACACTTTTTTGGAGTTCTGCTACCTCAAATGAATCTCTCAAAATCCTCCCAGATGTAAACTCTCATGTCATCAGCCACTTAAATCCAAACACAGAGTATCGGATTTTTATCTCTGTCTTCAATGGAGTCCACAGCATCAGTGGTGAAGTACTGCGTGCAACCACTCTGGATGGGGGTGAGTCCAGATTTCAAGGGACACTTGGCTTCAGAGATGCAAATGAAATTGATTGATTCTTGCTGAGGTTGAGATCAGTCATCCCTCCATTATAAAATTTCCGGTGTTGGAGGGAAGGGGGTTGGGGCTAAAATGCTTAAGTGCTTGCTGTCATCAAGTGGCAGATCAATACAGGGTCCCTTAGAGACAGCAGCACAAGGCTCTAATGATGGGATAGTAGCCCAGTTTGTTCCTGTTCTTTTCGGTGTATGCTGAGTTTGGAACTGAGTTCACATCAATAAACGGTGACATTTAGAAACATTTTTTTTTTTTTTTTAAGTTTCTGCTCTCAGAAGCGGTATGCTTTTCAAAACGACAGCCAGGCACAGTGAGGGCTCTGTCTGAGTCACCAGAAATGGTAGGTGGAAGTTCAGCCACTGAGAAAAATTGCCTATGACTCATTTCTAAGCCAGTTAGCAAGGGGGAGGAAGCAAGGGAAGCAACTTGTGAATCTGAAATGGGTTTGGAATGGTCTTTCTAATCTTTTTGGCTTTATAAAGTCTCATTATAAACATTATAATATCATTACCTCCCAAGCAAGTGTTCCAGGTCATTAGCAGAACACTTTAAGTGTGGAACCCATTTCCCTTTGTGGTGCCAAAGGTCGACACCTTTTGTTTATAAAATAGAATGGATCACAAGGACAATTTTTCAGCTAGTTAAGATGGGTTCTTATGATAAAAATAGGTCTTTGCATAGTTATTTCTGACATGCTTGAATAATTGTGTAATTTAACGCCAAGCAAGATTTTTTTCCTAATGTTAGATTTCATCATTACCTATGGTAATCAACATTCAGAATCATTTACATAATGACAATATTGCATTATTGCTTCATATTACTTGAGTTACAAGCTAGTAACATCAGATGATTTTTTACGTTCCACCAGCCTCAGCCTCAATGTATTTGAGTTTTATTTTTTGCTTAAGGAGCAAATTTTCGTTCCTTTTTTTTTCCCCCCCGGGAGGTATGGAGTGAAGGGATGGAGAAAGAGACAAACAGTAGATATGTGTTAGTGCTGCAGATGGGTGAATAATTTATCATCGTATCCCACTGGTCACATAGTATTGAAGATTAGCACTATGCTGGTGGTATAAAGCATTTTACCACCAATTCCTATGGTTTCTAACTGAGAGTATAATAAGCCAATTTACAGAGGACTACAGACTGTGATAACTTCATCAGAGAAAAGCAGATAAGCAACAGAACCCTTTGCTAAACCTAAATACTAATCTGCATTGTGTTTAACAAGTGCCTTTTGAGAGACAGCTGGAGTTTATTCAGTTTCTTCCTTTAATTCTAGAGCCTCAGGGCATGCTTCCTCCAGAGGTTGTCATCATCAACAGTACAGCTGTACGTGTCATCTGGACATCTCCTTCAAACCCAAATGGTGTTGTCACTGAGTATTCTGTCTATGTAAATAATAAACTCCACAAGACCGGAATGAATGTGCCTGGGTCTTTCATTCTGAGAGACCTGTCTCCCTTCACTATCTACGACATTCAGGTTAGAACGCTGTTTTTTGATGGTTAAGCTTGGAGGTATGTTAAATAAAACATGCTGGGCTATGTCTCTAAGTGGGCACCTTCAGTCTCAGTTACAGATTATTTATTTCCTGGGGGAGGGGAGATAAAATACATAAATTGATTAGGATTAAATCTATTTGCTGTGAGCAAACACAAGAGTCTCTGGAGAGAAGATAATGGTAATATGGAAAACACTGGTGATGGTATTCTTACTTGACGCAAGTCATATATTGGCAGGAAATCTTGCCATGCCCTTTACCTTTGTTCCAGCTAGTTCTCTTACTGCTGTCTAAAGCAGAATCAGCCTGTGAATATGGAGACATTTTTTTTATTCTTATTTCTGCTATTTACTAATTTAATAACGTCAAGGAAGTTACATAACCTGTTCGGTGTCAATTATCATTTTTGTAAGGACAATGGACTCCACGACTTAAAGCATTCTGTCCACCTGTAGCATTTGGTGATTCTGAAAGCAACAAGAGAACAGAAATGAATATATAGCACGTAAAATATATTAAACAGCCTTACCACATGTGTGGCAATCCTCACCTATGTGAGAAGAATTGTATTTAAACATTTTTGCCCTTGAACCTCTTTGAGAATCTGATGAAGTCAGTGAACCCCACCATAGAAAAACATGTATGTATTTATATGACAGAACTTAGCATGCAGTTTCAGAGTGCACTGACCATGTGAGGCCCAACTCACAGATCTCTCCGAGATCTCGTGACCTTCAAAATAGAAAAAAAAATTACAGAGACAACTAAGGCATTTATAACAAGGAACTTTTCCTCAAGGTGTTGGAAATCCTATTACAGTGCTGGGATGTAAAAGAGAACAAGGCCAAGTATGAAAATTAATGACAAAAACAGTGTTTTAGAAACTCAATGTTTTTAGACGAGGGTGGCAATTTGGTAAATTTTTAAAGAAACTGTGCTACTTCTAACATTCGAAAGAGCTTTAATAATTTTTGAAGGATATTAAGCATAGAAATTTTCTTTGACAGCGGCGCCTGGGTGGCTCAGTTGGTTAAGCAACTGCCTTCAGGTCAGGTCATGATCCCGGATACCCAGGATCGAGTCCCACATCAGGCTCCCTGCTCGGCAGGAAGCCTGCTTCTCCCTCTTTCACTCCCCCTGCTTGTGTTCCTTCTCTGGCTGTGTTTCTCTCGGTCAAATAAATAAAATCTTTAAAAAAAAAAGAAATTTTCTTTGACACCAGAAACTTTTCACTGGCTTTGTCCATCCAATGCTCCCTCCTTCATTTTCCCATGCCCTTCTTTCCCCCACATTTGAAGAAGATATACCTCCACAATCATCTGGCTACAACAATGCTTTAGCCTCTCCCACTGCTAGGCCTAGCTTCCTCAGAAAGCAAAATTAAAATATATTTGGTAAAAAAAAGAAAATATGTTGATTATTTTTCATTACCGTCTGTGCATTTCCTGAACCCGCCTGAGTTATCTTAGCATGGAGCATGCAGACAGATGTTCATGTTCTCAGTTTTTAGAGTGAGTCCATATGTGCCCGTACATCATAGGTCAAATTATAAAATAAAAATCATACTCAAAGTTGCTAGCCATATCGCTGTTTGAACAAGGTTAGTTTGGGAAGGTTTTGGAGGGTTTGCTGGATTATTCTCTTCTGGGCCCTTGTGGAGAAAGGTGACTGAGTGCTCCAGAGGCAACTCACTCATTTGCTTTACCAAGACTCAAAATACAATGTAAGGTGAGACCACTCGGTGCTATGCATGCACATCCTGATCCAGCTTTCTGACGACATCGTAGGAGTTGGTGTGTTAAGTGTTTCAGGCATGTTCATGCACGAAAGGCTTCACTCATACCTACTAATTTAAGTCACTAGTGGCCTGAGGTAAGTGCATTTCGATCAGATTTGGAGCATGGAAAAAGATAAGGAGGCAAAAGACCAAATTAGAATGTAATACTTAAATTGTGTTATTAGGAACTAAGATACTCTTACCCTTGATAACTATATTTTTGTGATACACTTCACAGTCCAGGAATACTTCTTGAAGTAGTTGTTGCATCGCTGGAAATTTGAATATCAAATTACAGTGATTTTCATTTATGATGTCAAAGATGATTTGGCCCATTTAACATATGCATCTAATTGATATGCCCAGTACTTTAGAATTAAGGTTCTCAAAGTTAACCCCCTCTATAAAATAGCTATTGATTATAAAGCAGACACATAGATGCTGATGCAAATATCTACTCTTTTGAATAAATTCCTTTAAGTATCCCTTTTTAAATGGAATAATAATTTCAATTTTCAATTCAACTTCATTTTTCATATGAATCTGTAAACCTTTATAGTTGTGTTTCATTCACATGATGCAATATAGCTTTTGCAGCAGAAAGCTGCCCCAAAGATGGAGACATGCAATATTACATTAGTAAGGATGAGAGAAATATTGATACATTTCTCCACCATCAAAATAAAAGCTTTCTGGAGAACCATTTGAATATATAGCTAAGTAGTTTAGAATGTAGAGCTATGATCATATGATCATGTCTTAGGTGATAAGACAATGGAGTAAGTAAAATCCACATCAGATAGCTCATATCTTACCAGTTTGATCATATTCCCTGCAAACCGATGAAGATGCACCTGTGAGGACTCAGTAAAATTTGTGTCAGTACCCATTATAATTTTGGGCACATCTTATTTATATAATAAATTCAGTTAGGTTTATTTCGAGTTATCTCATTATGTACCATATAGTGAAGTATTTCCCAGTATGCATGAAGTTCTATTGTCATTAACTCAAGTATATTTTAAATTCCTTTGCCTTTAAATTATTTAGGGTTTCATGGGACCTACTCAGAATGGTGGACCTTGATAGTGTCTAAATATCTACTAAATATTGGGGTGCCTGGGTGACTCAGTCATTAGCCTCTGTCTTCGCCGTAGGGGATCCGGGAGTCCCGGGATCAAGCCAGCATCAGGCTCCTTGCTCCGTGGGAATCCTGCTTCTTCCTCTCTCACTCCCTCCTGCCTGTGTTCCCTCTCTAGCTGTGTTTTCTCTGTCAAATAAATAAACATAAAATCTTTAAAAAAAATCTTAAATATTACCTCAAAAGACTGTATGGCATAAATAAAGATCACAACTTAAGCAGCATCGTAAAAATATACCTCAACCTCTATTTAGGTGTAAAGTGCCCCACAAATAAAATTACATAACTATTAAATAACAGTAAGAATTACATTTGTCTTTTGTCAGTTGCCAGTGGAAATTCGGAGAACTACTTTACTCATTCTCTGCACTAACATCTAAGTTCAGCATTAGTATTTAAGATTCATCTGTATCCAGCTTCCTTCCTCCATTTATGTATTAGACGCTGAAAGTAAATTAGTGTTGGAAAAAGTACAGATTCTCTTTGGCTTACCCTTTCATTGGGAGCAGATTGATGTCGCTTTGCGGATTTTCCACTAGCAATCTTTTGTATGTTCATTGTCTCTCATCCCTCTTGCTGCTTGTGTTCCTTTTGTGTTACTAATATTTAGTGGACTCCATTTCTAATCTTTAGTTACTCCACCCTCCTCTGTTTTTATTCAGATTAGGTGGCAGAAATAAAGGGGTAAAGGATGATTTTCTACTGTAATTAAGGTAAAATTACAATTGCAGCTGCAACAAATGGATATAAAATAGCTCAGCCACATTGAAAGACTTCTCTAGGTCTCATTTTTCATCTATTCCACATTAGCATTTAGGCTATTCATTGTAAAGTGTCAAGACTTCTGGAAGATATCACCATTACACTACCTGGCAATAGATCTAGAGAGCAGTATTCAGTGATAACCTATTCTGCTTGCAAACTGTCACCTAAGCATCTTCCATTCCTCAGCTGTGCTCCAAACAGATGACTATGTCTTTCTGAATGGTTGGAACCAGAGACTAAACATCACCATTTAATCACTAAATCAGTTTTCTTGAGCTCCTTTCTATATTCTATGCTGAGTTCATCCCAGTGGAGTCAATTAACATCAAAAATTAATATTAATAGAACTCCAAGAAGTTGTAGAGAACTATATGAGAGTCCTGTGAAATGAGGGTGGGTGGATTCAATCCATTGGCAGTCTATGTTTTGAAAATAATTGGATTTATTCTTTTGTAAACTAATGTTTACAGGTCGAAGTCTGCACCAAATATGCCTGCGTGAAAAGTAACAGAACCCAAAGCACCACTGTGGAAGATACCCCAAGTGATATACCAACACCCACAATTCATGGCATCACTTCAAGGTAAAATTTTTTGCCACTTAATCTAAAGAGATGATCGTAAACAATGGAAATTAAATCAAAGATTTCATCCCAGCAATGACAATATCATTTTAAAAATTGCTGTAGAAATCTGTGTAAATCGAGAGACAGCTGGGTGCCTCAGTCAGTAAGGCATCAGACTCTTGATTTTGGCTCAGGTCATGGTTTTAGTGTTGTGAAATCAAGCCCCATATTGGGCTCTGCACAGGCGTGGAGCCTACCTAACATTCTCTTTCTCTCTCTTTACCCCCCCCCAAAAAAATCTGTAAATCAAAATTTTTATATTATTAGGTATTGATCTTCACTGGGCACATCATCTAGTATTTAAGTTTTAATGTCCCTGATTTTCCGGAATACTTCCCTTTATTTAGTAACCTGTGAACCAATGCTTAAAAGCACAAAATAGTTTCTCTATTTAAATGTGTCTTTAAATGAATCCTTTAGTAATGCAGAGAATATAATTTTAATTAGATTAACTACCTTCTAAGGTAATCTCTTTAAAAAAAATAGTTTTACATATATCAGATTGCCCTAAACCTAGAAACGTCTATAAAATTAACTGGGAAGATAATCTTTAGATAACCATTACCAACATTACCAGATTCTTGGTAGGATCTCCATTTGTTGCTGAGAAATGGCCATAGTTTGAAAGTGAGTCTCTTTTCAAGTTACAATAAAAAAGATTTAACATGAAGTTTCCCAAGGCAAAAGTGAGATAATAATTGTTTCTTCCTCTACATCAGTTTGAGGCTAGAGAGAGAAATCTGAGCACCCCCATATCATTTTTTTTCCCACCCAAATGCATCCCCCTTCACCATTACACATACACTCACACACGCCACATGCACATGCTGACCAAAAAAAATCAATCTGTTATAAGATATTTCAATCCTTCAATTCTGAAGGATTTCTTTGCAACATACTAAAGTTTCTAGGTCTTCTTAGGAATCAGTTTAAAAATATCTCTACCGGAACCAAAGATTAAAATAATTAGAAAAACCCAAGTAATTGGATGTTTAGCTGTTCAGGTCAAAGGTCATGTCTTGTCTCCTTGAATACATCTTGTATCCAACACACCATAGACACTTATCTAATTTCAGATGTGCTGATTAATTGATAATCCTGTCATATTTCCTCCACCTATCCACAGAATTGCCTACTCTGCAGAAGTGAAATAGTCAAATGAAAAAGGTACCAGCAGATACATTTGTGGCTATAATAATATAAGAAGAAAAAGTAATATAAAAAAAGTATAAGGCATGCTTTTAAATTTTCAAAGTTTCAGTCCACTGTAGAGACACTGCCCTAAACAAATGTTTACAGAATAATGTGAAAAACACCACAGTATATGTTTATAATATGCAGGAAAAAACATAAGGAGAAAAAAATCTAAACTCTACCCAGGATTATCAGTGAAAGCATCATGAAAGATGCAGCATTTGAGTAAAGTCAAAGAACTCAAGGAAGAATTATAGTTAGGTAGGTGAATGTTGTCAACTTTCTTGTTTGTTAGCATCCTCAGGTCCCGGTGAATGGCATAAAGAATATGTCTTAAATTACATATTCAGATGTACTGTAGGTAAAAGTCTAAGCTTTATTAGAAATTAAACAAATGCTCATCTGTGTCTGTGTTTGCAGAATACTTTTTTTTCCTTCAGGGTTCCTGGGTGGTTCAGTTGGTTAATCATCTGCCTTCAGTTCAGGTCGTGATCCCAGTGTCCTGGGACCGAGTCCTGTGAGCCTGCTTCTCCTTCTGACACTCTCTCTGTCTCTGTCTCTGTCTCTCACGAATAAATGAATAAAATATCTTTTAAAAAAGATTCCTTCAGATAATAGCAGAGGAAAAGTACTTTTTTAGTTGTGGTTAAACTTTATCCTCAAGTATAATAAGTTGATTGCAAAAAATATTAAGAAGGGTATTATGTAATAATAGTAAGGAAGATGACACAGCAGGCAACAGAAGATTTCAACACAATTTTGGAAGCAATATTTGGCGAGGAGAAGCAAATGACTTGGTGCACTGGAGAACATTTTACAACCAGAGTGTTGGTTGGCAGAGGGAGATAATGGCAGAAAAGAAAACTAATTTGCCCTGCAGAGAATCTCAGTGTCTGAGCATTTACAAACTTTAAAGATAGTAAAGAAGAGGAAGATGGGTTAAGGTTCAAAGCTGGAATCATGGGATTGGTAAAACTATGAAGAAAACTAGTTGGAAACCCTGTACTTAGTCAGGATTCTCCACAGAAAGAGAACCCAAAACTGAAGACCCAGGAAAGCTGGTGGTGTGGTCTCAAAGGTTTGAGGATCCAGGGAGCCAGCGGTATAGTTTCCTGTCCAAAGTTGAGAACCAGAGAAGGCCAGTGTCTTAGCGCACAGAGTCAGGTAAAGAAAGGGAATTTCCCCTTCCTCAACCTTTCTGTTCTATTTAGATTCCCAACTGATTGGGTAATGCCCACCTACAAGGGCTAGGCAATCTACTTACCCAAGTCTTCCATTTCACTTGTTAATCTCCTAGAAAACAACCTCACAGATGTAACCATAAAGAATATTTAGCCAAATATCTGAGCATGTTGTGGCTCAGTCCAGTTGGTGCATAAAATTAATCATCAAAAAATTCAAGGTTCCTCACCTTCATTTTATACATGCAGATGTACTTCTCTTGCTCCATCTGGCACATTTCACTTCCAGGAGATCAGAAGTGTATTCTCTGGAGAAACAAACAGGTTCTTAGGAATTAAGGCTACCTAGGCACAGTGGAAAGCTGGGATGAAAGGCAAAGCTAAAACTCATGATCAAGTGGAAGACTACAGTTGGACTGATGAAAGCCTCTGTAACCTTCCCTGGCACTATTCTCAAAAACAAATATTGTGAGAAGAATGTTGAAATCTCCGTATATAACTGTGGGCTTATCTATTCCTTTTTTAGAGCTATCAGTTTTTTGCCCCATGTATTTTGATACTTTATTACTAGGTGCATACATGTTCAGGAATGCTGTGTCTTAGTAAATTGATTCTTTCATCATGGTGTAATATCCTTTTCCTTTCCTGATAATTTTCTTGTTATCAAACATAATTTGTCTGATACTCAGCCACTTCATCTTTATTTTGACTTCTGTAATTTTGAGTGATTTTGGACTGTTTTTGGATGTTTTAAATATTAGGTTGTGAGAGTTTGAGTCCTGTTAAAAATTTGAAGGATGAAGTTTGAGTTTGTTTCATTTAGCAGGTAATCATCTGGTTAACTTCAGGCTACAAATTCTGTCTTTCTTTGTGTGCTCAGTGGTTCCAGTGTCACTGCATTTTTCAAAATTTTTTCTATGCTTCTTCATGTCTGATCCATGCATGCACCTTTCAGTGGCTAATCTGTTACTTGTTGGAGGTATTACATAATAGTTCAGGTCTCCCAAGTCTTTGCTGTGATGCTCAGATATCCTTTGCATAGGAAGCAACCATGCATGTACACTTTGGAGTTGTGTCAGGGCTTATGTTGGTTCAAACGCAGAATTAGAAGATCACCTTGCTTTCTTTTCTGTGAGATTTCTCCCACATTTTCTACATTTTCCAGATTTTCCTTACACTTCTCCTGTGGGATTGGCTAAAAAAAAATATATGGTTTCTCTTGGAATTTTGGCTTTCCAAGTTACCTTGCATTTTATAGAAATGAGGTTGTGTTGGGGGCATTGAGAGAAAATAAAAGGAAAAAGAGGGATACCCTCCCACACACCTTTTCACCCTCCCACACACCTTTTCACCCTCCCACACACCTTTTTTTTTTTTTTTTTTTTTTTACCACAAGAACTTCTTTTCCTGGTTCCTCTGGTCAGGAAGAGATTTTTTCTTGGGATTTTAGATTTTCGTTTGAACAGGACTGCTATAGTGCAGCTCCTTGACTAGAGTCATCCTCACAGCAGGGTCAAGAGGAAAAAAGAAAAAAACAAACAGAGATTTCCCTGACACCCCCTTGGGTTATAAGGTCTTTTTGTATTCTGGCCAGAAAGATAGGATTTCTCACATAGATTTTTCTTTCCCCTTGCACAGATCCATATTGGAGCTACTCTTAGGTTCATTTGGGAAATGAAAGAGTGGAAAGTATGACAAATTCAATCTTTCATTTTTTTTTCAAGTTTTGACTCCCCTCCTAAACTGCCTCTATTATTAACTTTTCAGAATCCTTAGGTGGTTGTTTCTTACAATTTTTGCACCCATTTAATGGTGATCAGTCAGAGTTTGTAATAGGTTTACTCCATATTGACCGGCCACAGAAAGTCCCTCTCAACCATATATATATTTTTTAAATTTCAATCCCTTTGGCAACCTTTTTTCTTTCTTTTTTTTTTAAAGATCTGTTTATTTATTTTTAGGGGAGGGGGCAGAGGCAGAGGGAGAGAGAATCTCAGGCAGACTCCCCACTAAGTGGGAGCTCAGTCTCCAGGAACCTTGAGATCAAAACCTGAGCTGAAACCAAGAGTCAGATGTTTAACTGACTGAGTCACCCAGCCATCCCAACTTTATTTCCTTTTTGTTGTTTTTGTTTCTTTCTTCCTTCGTTGGTTTTTTTTTTTTAAATCTAGAAAAAAGACTTGATAAAAATCATTTACAACCAAATATTGGCAAGAAAAACCTTTCCTTTCTAAAAATGATTCATCATAGAAGAGCAACATTTTCCAGAGGAAAGACTCTAATGAGTAGCCATAGGCTACCAAGCCATTAATCAAAATTATACCAACACCAAACCAGTTAGCCTCCTACGTGCATGTTACTGTTTGTGTAATTTTATTATACTTCTGGCATTTATACTTATTAGTTATCAAAAAATCTTGTTTATATTAGCAGTGGGCAAAATCAAATGAGAAATTCTTATAGAAAAATGTCAGTAGACTGAGTTAACTCTATAGCACTTAAAGCAATTGGGTTTCTAATAAGACACATATTTCTTGGATTCTTTGTTTATTTTTTGGTAGAACATAATAGTAACATTTAACTTTTGTATATTTTAGTGAAATACACATATAGTATATTAGCCTGTTTGATTATACACATGGAATGCATCAACTCATCCTTGTGTCTGTCTTAACGTATGCCTTATAATGTCTGCAGCACAAGCACTTATGCATGTTTTTCCCATTATATATAAATGAAAGACACATGTCTAAAGATCACATGAGCCCATCTAGTTCTATACGCTGCTCCTCCAGAAACAAACTGTTTCTACATCACGTTTTCCATACTTGTCATATTATCATCAGCTGCTTCTGTATCCCAAAAGAATACTAACTAGTGATCGATAGCCCAGACATGTCTGGCCATGGCCTACATGTGCCCTGGGTAGTTCATTTATTTGCCTTGGTGGATTTGCTAGAGTGGAATTTAATCAATAGTTAATTCATTAATTCTGGTCCTCGAGAAAGTAGAGTCTGCACTGGATAGAGATAGCTGGCTGGCTTCGGCTTGGACTAAAATATGACCAACAGGGGAGCTGACAGCTTCACTTGGTGCTGGATGGCCTGGAAAGTTTAGTTCTTTATACATAAAGAAGCTAAAAAAATAATAATAAAAACATAAACAAGAAAGAGATTTTATTAGTTACTACTAGTATTCCAAAATGCATGATTTCCATGGATAAGGGTCAAAGGAAAGCAGAGAGAGAACACAGATCATGTCTTTCATTGTTTTTAATTGGAATCGTGGCAGTGTTTTCAGCTCTGGATCAGTTCACGGCTGCATTATTGATGAGGAGTTTGTGGTATAATGTCTTTGTAGCATTCACAAATAATTGTTTGAAAATTTTCCTGAAGCTACTGAATGATATAAATGATATTCTTACTTACCAACTTTTCTGAAGCCTTTATGATGGCAGCACAGGCTCTGTGTCTTTAAATGAAGGTTAAACCACTATTTACTTAAACTAATTACTTAGTTTGGGGTTCAGAATAGCAAAAGAGTTTATAGCTTGTGGAAAAAAATTTTCCTCTTTTTGGCTCACCAAATTGGAGGTGAAATTTTGAGGCCTCTATTTTTTTTTTTAAAGATTTGTATTTATTTGACAGAGAGAAACACAGCCAGCGAGGGAACACAAGCAGGGGGAGTGAGAGAGGGAGAAGCAGGCTTCCCGCCAAGCAGGGAGCCCGATGTGGGACTCCATTCGGGGTCTCCAGGATCATGACCTGAGCCGAAGGCAGTCGCTTAACCAACTGAGCCACCCAGTTGCCCCTATTTTTTTTTTTTAGAGTATAACTTCTTTTTTTGTATTATTAGAGAATCCCTTATACCCTTAATTTTCCCTTTCTGATTTTTTTCAGTGACTGAAGTAAAATTTTATATTTTATGTGAAAAAATTAATCTTTTTTTAATAGAATGTTGGGCTGTAGATGTAATATGTCAAATCAAGTCTTCTTCACCCATATTTTTAAACTCCCACCCTCACCAACATGGGCAACTGGAGACACATTTTAATTTGGCCTGGAACTTTCTCTTAGGGTCTTTCTTTCTGTTTTAAGTAGGCTCTATGGCCAACATGTGCTCAAACTCACAACCCTATCATCAGAAGTGGCATATTCTATTGACTGAGCCAAGCGTGTGCCCCTCTGTTTATAGGGTTTTTAAAGGATCTCTCTTGAAAGGGATAATTTGAAGTATATTTAGTACTGTTGCACAGATACAATCCAGTATTATAATTCAGCAATTATTATCTTAATGGCCAGTGAGTTCTGATAACACACACATTGTTTGACTAAAAGACCTTACAGAATATCAAGCTTATTCTTAAGACTCTGCCACCAGTAACTCCCATTTCCTCAGCAGTCTCTCTCTCCCAAACTCCTTTAACTTCTGTACCTCTTGCAGCTTCCACAGAAGCTGCTCAGTCCCTGAGGTAGACCGTGTGGATTTCAGCAAAATCCATCTCTTCCTCGTTCACTTTGGCCTTTACCAGCCACACTGTCCCCTGCACTCTGATTACCCATTCATCTCTTCTACTGAGTCCATTCCAAATCCATTTATTTATTATGGGTGTCCTGAATAGAAAGACTCTCCCTCCTAATCAGATAGTTCAAACATCACAGTTTTGGCCATTCTGATGTCTCAAGGATCTCTGGCCATTTTCGCCCCACACTCATCTATGCAGTTGTCCACTGATTTTCTGTAGTGCTCTCTACTCATTGCTTCCATCATCTCAACCTCAGCAGCTCATTCCCACCTAACTCATCATCTTTTCCAACAGCCATTTTACAAATGCACCACCACCTGCCTACTATCACACAGATCTTTGGATTTTTTTAATCCCTGAGTTGACTAAATACCAATTTTAGTATGTTTTCTTTTAAGCATCATTTTGTATGTGTTCCTTTCTCCATTTACATCACCTCCACCCTAGCTCATGTTTTCATGTAATTAGTTTATGTAGCTGTCTTAATTCAGTACGATACAAGGAGGTAAAGTCTTTGCTCTTTGCCCACGACTTGCCACCTTAAACACAACCCTTTGATTGTCCTCTCCTCAAGTCTTGAAAGCCTTTCCAAAGTAATTATAGCTTTTGTATTATTTTTATTTATGAGTCTCACTTTTGTAACTAAGCAAAATAGTAAGCTCATGTCTGATTCAAAGATTCTACCATGTCACAGACTCAGTTCGATCACACCTTGTCCATTCCCTTCTCTTTGCCCTTTCCTTCCTGTTCACTCTAATCCAGTGTGTGTCTCCTCTCAGTGTTAATTATTTCACCAACAGCACTGAGTGACCATCAAAGCCCTCCGTATGTCAGATGACACTTTTCCTGGGAAGTTGTGCCTCCTTTGAGAGGTCCTGAGAAGATCTCCACATAGCCAAGTTCCCCAGCATGAAGGTTGCCTTCCACAGCTGATCTGTTGTGGTGCCAACAGAGTAGGACATCCCAACGACTCTTCTTGCTAGAGTCTCCTCTTCCTAGAAGGCTGCCATCATGAGCAGTGTACCTTCAAGCTGGCTCAAGCCTAGCTGGGTTGCAAGGCATCTCATGGCTCAGGAGAACCTCACCAATCTCTGCTATGTGGCACTCTTCATTTTATCTTTTCATTGCAGCTGCTCTGGAATAAAACCTAGCCATCAGGATTCTCTAATCTTTCTCTAAAGGAAAGCACCTTTTCTTTGCTTATAAAGACTGTCAGGCTGAATGGCAAGCTGTTCCCAAACTTCTTACTATCCTCCAGGGACAACAACAAACTAGATTTAGACATTTCTGTATCTCAATAAGTACCAACCATGAGAAACAAGTGCTTCCAATTTCTCTGCTTCCAGTTTCTCTAAGGTACGTGTTTGGAATGCCTTCTTCAGCCTCAGGTATGTTAGCAGAAGTTAAGGGCTGGATTTGATGCCACTCTTCACTAAATAAATAATTCTTCTTCTACTCCCTGTCTCAGAAACCTCCAATGGTTTTCCAACACACTCAAAAAAACAAATCCAGTTATTTCTGTGTTGTACAAAACCCTACATCATCAGCAAACCCCCATCCGAGCCTCCTGACATCTACCTGATTTCATTTTCCAACGTTCTATCTCCTACTTAGTCCAGTCCAGTCCTGTTAGATTTACTGACTCTTCAGCTAGCCAAGCACATCGTTGCCCCTGACTTCACACCTCCTGTTCCCTCTGCCCAGAAACTCCCCTGGGCTTGCTCCTTCCCTTCTTTCAAATTTCTGCTTGGAGGAACCAGGCCTTCTCAGACCATTAACCTGACATAGGATATAATTGTGTGTTTCTTTACTGTCCCTCTTCTCCAAGAAAAATGTAAGCTTTGTGAAAAAAAGGGGCTTTTATCTGTCTTGTTCACTGGTGAATATAGAACAGTGCCTGGTATATAGGAGGCATTTAATAAATATTCACTAAATATTTAGTGAGAGTTTCTAAAACTCTCCTAGAATTCCGTTTATTTTTGGTTATTTTGGGTGATGGGTCAACATTAAAAAGCAATTTCATCCTCAGAAACCAACAGAATCTTGCTGTTCTCTGAAGAGGTGAAGTATTTCCCACATTTAAATGGAGGAACTCATTATCTGTCATCCTGTTTGGGGCTGTAGTTCAAATTCCCATAGAACAGGGAAACTCCATTAAACATTCTTTTGTCCTTGAGTTACAAATGTAGCTCACTGACATTTCTGCCTA
Organism: Spilogale gracilis; assembly: GCA_004023965.1. Lineage (NCBI taxonomy): Eukaryota > Metazoa > Chordata > Mammalia > Carnivora > Mephitidae > Spilogale > Spilogale gracilis. The sequence goes on from PITA01001272.1 coordinate 33,659, forward strand.
CCCCAGGTCTCTTCTATTCTAATCTGTCAGTTTACTAATTCTAATGGGGCTTTATCTTCTGTTAGTGACAACACTGCACAGTCTTACTACTTCACTATCAAACTCAGCATGGTATCTGAGGGACTCCATAAACTCTTTTCTTTTGTTCAAATTTCCCTCCTTTATTGCCAGGCATAGCTTATTCATTCATCAAGTTGGTCACATGACTCTTCCATAGACAGGTAGGATGATTCCCACCCCTGACTTTTCATTATGTTGATTTTCCTGCTATTTTCTTCCCATCCTCATTCCTGAATTCAAGTCCACAGGTGTTTGCCCCATGAGACCCTCATTGTTTAGAAGACAATGATCTTTGCTTATGTGTTTTTAGAATATCTATCGCCTAAACACACTTACACACTTGACTTTACATTGCTGTATTACATTTACCTACCTCATGTATGCAGTTTTATATCAACTATTACCCAAGGACACATATTTTGTCTTTGGATTTTTCACCTATTACAAATTATGTTAAATCTTCTAATAGATAATTAAATATTCAATGACTTGATTTGAGAGATGAGAGTTAATATCTTCATCATACAACATTTATTTAATTATTAAAAGTTTATTTAATTATATTTAAAGTTACCTGATCATTTGTGATAGCCATAATCTGGCAGAATTTAAGTGTTACATAAATAACTGACAAAAATAACCAAGTTGAATAGAGAAAAAAAAGGTCTTTGTAAACGTGATCAGGAATACAGACCCACAATCTACATTAATGTCTTAAGGTATATGAAGGCTTTTTTTTCTTTGGCTCAAACAAGAACATTTTGACAAAATGCTAATAAAATATCAGAATAAAATATTGAAGAGTACCAGAAGGAACCCTCATTCTTCATAAAAATTCTGTCTGACCTGTAACATGTTAATATTCATCTGTAAAAGAGTAGGTGATAATGAAATGATTTTTCCCCTACTTGTTTCTATCCTTAATGTTATTTTGTACTTCCCAGAGTAAGAATTGAAAGTGGTGATGATTGTAGTGGTGGCCATAGCAGTATACAGTAGGAACAGAAGTAGAGTTGAAAAATTTACTAACAATGTGATATAATTAAAAAAAATAACTGCAACTAAAATGTCTGAACAATCAATGAATCCATGTATCAAAATATGTGTGGATATAATGGTTTTCATCTGAAACTTTATTAACATAGCTTAAATTTTAGTCCCTAGTGTTCTGGAGTTAAATAAACTGCAATCATGACTTTATGAACAAATCTACCCCAAAAAATCCATTCAAGGACTTACAGTTGGTTTATTTTTCTGCATGAGCATATAACCTTTACTAATCTATACCAAAAAGCTTTAGCTCGTTTCCCCAATATTTAACATTTGTTCCTATGGTATAAGAATGTTTCTTCTATTTTATTCTTAAACATTAAGGGAATGAAGCCATCAATCCAGATAATAATGGTGCATATTTCTCAGAGATGTTTTTTGTTTCAAATCAGCAACCAAAAGGTTTTTCAGTGTCATTTTCTTTGGTTCTAAGGAGAGATTTATCTGTGTTAAACTTGTTACTCTTCTTTGATTGCTTATCTTCTTGTACCCAGCTCAAATCCTCAAAAGCAAAACTATTCATGTTATCACTAAAAATATAAGTAGTCTCACTACACACTTATCCTCTGCTAGAAAAAGTTACAATGGTGTGGTATTCTACATGGTGTTTTCTAGACTTTACTAATTCACCAGCTTTTGTAGAAAAGTCAGACCCTTGAATGTCACTTAAATGTAGTCTTTGCCGTGGTTGATTATGTAGTGAATACAAAAGAGGTATCTTGAAAATGTGGAATTAATTTTGAAAGTTGAATAAAGACCTTAGAATAATAATGGTAACTATACAAGTCACCTATGAAATTGTTCTCTTGTAGGTGGCATTAATTTCCTATCTGCAGAGGCTTATTAGTGAATGTGTTATGTTTGTACCCCCAAGAAAAGGAAATAATGATTTTCCTTTTTTTGTAAATCAGTCTATTAAAATATCAAGGTTTATCTTGACTGCTGCTTTTTAATGTAAATGTTTGGACTTAATTGAATTCCTAAAATATGATGTCACTTGGAATTCTGATAGGGTCCAGTAATTTTGCCTATAAAGATATATTTCTTCTTAAAATGAGTGGTATAACAAAAATGCCCTTTAACACAAAGGCAGAAAAGTGGTCACATAAGTTATTGTTAAGATTTTTATTGTAAGAGCTTTAAAGTATAGGAACTACGGTTATATGTGCTTGCTCTCCTCCAGGGTACCCACTGGAATGTTTTCTATGTAAACATGCCCAATAACTAGTTGTAATTGGTTAATCGTTATAGTTGGAAATTTTAGAATTATGAAAATAGAATTAATCTTGAATGTCAAAGTTCCGCCCCTTTTATTGAAAATAATGAGAATAAAAGTAATTATTATTTTACATTTATCTAGTGTCTTGCAAATAGTTGGCTTCCTTTGCCATGCTAAATTTCAAGAATGTCACTTCTAAATCTCGGGGCTTTATTAAAATTTTTAACTATTCTGCTTATAGGGCTTATTTTAAAAATGCTAAAAATAGTACAGGTATGTCATCTAGGCTGTATCATTCTGGCAAGTAGTCCTAACTACAGAATTAAAGTTCAACAGCATTAACGTGAGAATAAGACATCTTATTCAGGGTTGATTCCTAGTGGACAACAAATGAAATATTAATAGATCATTGAAAATGCAATAAAGTTTTAGTTAAATACTGTGCACTTATTGTATACCAACCTCCCTCCAGAAAAGTATACTTATATTTAGAATGAAGGTGTTGCTCAACTTTTAAGAATCAAGCATCCCCTAGAATACGGTGATGTAAAGGTGTTTGTTATGGGAATTTCCAATTCCTATATTTCTTACCACAAAACATGTCTAACTATGATATTTAAGGAATTATTAGAGGGACTCTGGGGTGGCTCAGTAGGTTAAGCATCTGCCTTCATTCAGCTCAGGTCATGATTTCAGGGTCCTGGGATCCAGCCCCATGAGGTCTTCCTGCTCAGTGGGGAGTCCGCTTCTCCCTCTCCCCTCCCCCCTCCCCCCTCATGTGCTCTTTCTCTCTGTCTCGAATAAATAAATAAATAATCCTAAAAGAAAGAATTATTAGAGAAACAAATCTGTTTATTTTAGTCAAAAATCAAGATATGTCAAAGCAAAGTGTATTTGGAAGGATTTTATATCCAGTTTATCATGATATAATTTATAAATAACAAATTTATCGATTTTTTTTAACAGTTGGTAAGTTTATCCACTGGTATCAAAATTTTGTCAGTTTGGGCATTTATATTGGCTACAAGTAACAAGACACCTAACAACAGACGTTTAAGTGAATAGTTCTAGAGATTGTAAATTTTTGCTGGCTTTGTTTAAGCTGTACCAAGCAACATCGTACATCGTGGCCTCTCTCGGTGATTCTTATGATCTTTCTCAGGCGGCTACAGGATGATTGCTGAAGTTGCAGACATCATGCTTAGCAGAAAGAGAAAAGGAGCAGGTGATGGCTGTGCCAAGAAAGCTGAAATTGCGTAGGAACCTTTAGAGGTTCCCACTGTGTTTTTCTAGCTGCATATCTATGAGCAGCTCTATGCGAGCTGGGAAAGGAAGGCAAAGGAGATGGTGATTTTAAGCAGAGAGGAGGTCTACCACATGTTCTAATTTTCACTTATTTGCCACTTTATCATATTACCTGTGTCTTACTTTTCCTTATCCGACCAGATTTTTCTCTTGATTTTCCTGATTAGCCAAAACAGTGGTATTCCCTTCTTGTTTCTGTAACTTAAAGTGCAAGATCACTGGACTCTTGTTGTATGTTATCCTCCCAAAAGCTTACATGGCTTTCATTGATTCTCTAAACATATCGTATAGTAGTTGCATCTGTGAGCATATGTATATTAGTATATATAAATATATATATTGTTGTTGTTTCAGCTTCTTAATTAAGAAGTTGTTGACAAAATGGACCTTTTGACCAATCTGGGAGATTAACTTGAAGTACATGAGGCTGAGAGCAATGATGTTAAATGTTATCTTTTCAGAGGTATTGATTACTCTGTTCACTGCAGATCCCTTCAAGTTGATTGGATGTCTCCAGGGAAGCCAAATGGCATCATTCTCGGGTATGATGTCTTACGTAAAGCATGGCATTCGTGCTCTAAAACCCAGAAGTTAAGAAAGGACCACAGTGGTGAGCTCTGCAAGGCAGTCAAGTGTCAAAGACCTAAAACTATCTGTGGACACAGGTGCTATTCTCCTGAAGCTAAGGTATATCTTTTCATATGAGTCAATGAAATATGTTTTTCTCACTAAACACTCCAGGTGAAATCACTTGCTTCTTAAACCATGGTTTGTCATGATCAATTTTTCCACTAGTCTATCAGGAAGACCCCATGGAAAAGAATGGATGCTTATAAAAACCCTCTCATCCTCATGAGCATCTTAGCCTTCTCATTTTTCATCATCTTCACAGGAAATATTAGTTTATTGAAATGGTAAGGAACTCCTGAATTTCTGTTTGATTGACTGACTTGAATTTTCCTTACAACAAATCCATTCAGCTACAAGTGGCTGTTAGTTTACACGACACTGATGAGTAACTGTGAGCAGGATCTTCCATGGTTTGTCAGAAACATTTTAAAATTATGGCCGTTTGCAGATTAATGTTCATATTAGTTGCAGTTTAGGAATCAGATCAATAACACAGCCAGACAGAGGAGTTTGTAAATGGATTTTATTGACAAATGATGCAGAAAATCCTTGCTTTGAAGGTAGGATTTCACCTAATGAAATAATGTTCCTATTTGTCAACAACAACATCACACATTTAATGATTAAAGCTGTTACTAAATTCAAAAGATTCACTGCAAAAAGACACAGTAATTAAGAAAGTGAGTTGTTGAAGCATTATGGATCAAAATACAAATTATTACAGCTGACACTGGCCAAACAGTGGCTATCATCTAAGAAATGTTTCAAAACTAGCAGTTACGAAATATACTTTTTTTCTGATACATAGGCTCCTGAATTGCCATTATGCGTAGGTTTTACATCATTTTAGGCCATTAAATGCACATTATCTGATGAACATACCTCCATAAAATAAAATTAAATTTAGGACTTTTGAAGGGAAAAATGCTGGAGTACATTTGCCCATTAAAAATGTTCTCTAGGATTTTAGTAACAATAAAAAAAAAAATACAATGTCTAAACTTAAAAAAAATGTTCTCTAGGAAAAAGAAAGAAATCTTTGATGCATTAAGCAAAGGCTTATTTTTATTTTAAGGACTAAGGACATACACAGGTGTTGACAGTTAAAGAGAATAAAGGAAGTCAGTTAAAATCTCAAGAGAAAGCAGTCATCTGTAAATTCCTGCTTGCAGTTAACTATGGATATATATTTCTTAGGTGAGAGTTTGGAAAGAGATAGAAAAGAGACTTAAGAATTTTTTGCCTGTATCACCACAAATATCAGGAGGACTCGAAATACATATGCAAAATTTACCATGTATTCAAACTCCAGTAAACATGGGACCTGGAAGGCTTGTTAAAACATGGGCTGCTGGTCCCACCCCTAGAAACTCAAATTTGGTGAATCTTGAGTGGAGTATGAAAATCTGCATTTCTTTCTTTTTTTTTTTTTTTAAAGATTTTATTTATTTATTTGACAGAAAGATCACAAGTAGGCAGCAAGACAGGCAGAGAGAGCTAAGGAAGCAGACTCCCTGCTGAGCAGAGAGCCCAATGAGGGCCTTGATCCCATGACCCTGAGATCATGACCTGAGCTGAAGGCAGAGGCTTTAACCCACTGAGCCGCCCAGGTGCCCAAAAATCTGCATTTCTGACATATTCCCAGGTGATGCCTTTGCATCTGTTCCAGGAACCATATTTTGAGAATCACTAGATTAAAGACTTGCTTTAGGAAACTGTAGAACAAGGAAAAGCCTATTCACATATTAGGTACACATTTATTAACTTAAGTCATTGAAATTGCCATTTACGTTTTCTGAGACCGCTAACTTGAAACCTGAATTAGAAGATTAAGAAATAAGTATGTTTATGTGGAGATCTCCCAAGAGAAATAATTGCTTGAACGTATCACTTTGAGGACCCACCAATGATCTAAACAAAAGGGTGCTAGAAAAAAAATTTACAAATTTCATGTGGCTACAGGAGCCTGAGAATGACCAAGAAAGATGGGAGTGAACCAGTTCTAATGGACCAACACTAAATAAACATTCCAGTGAAAATTCCACAAGAAAATGGTAAGGCCTAGAGCAGCTTGCTGAAGAAAAAGGCTAGATGTACTTTAGTGTCTAAAAATGCACTTTATGAGAATTGCACTTTAACAAATCTTTAAGACCATAAAACAAAGAGCAAGATTGTAGGTCACTGCCCTAAAATAAGAGGAAGGTATGCATTGTTTTACCCTGAAAGCAAAAATGACCAGCATCCTTAAATCCCCAATAAACACATAACATTTTTTTGCTTAAGTCTTAAACATGGGGCATAATTTCAAAATTTACTTTTCACACAGTATGGCATCAAAGAGAAGGATCACCCAGTTTATCTTTGGCATTAGACTAATTCTGAATCCTCACTGCTAATAACTAAATACAGAAAAGGAAATTTATTACAGTTGATTTAGCATGGCTACCTTAGAAACTATAGGAGTAAACTTTGAATTTATGAGCCGATTTCTTTGTTCTTTGATAATTTTTGAATGAGGCACTACACTAGTGGTGTTTGAAGACTTATTAGTTCATGTTCTACCACTTTACATGGAGCTTGATTCACAAGTTGGTGCAAGCTAGAAATAGCAATGTGCAAAATGGAAAAAGAGAAACACCTCTAAATAGTGGTTGATTTTGCTTGCCACAGGAAGCTTCTATCTAATGAGCATGACTTATGCCAAGTGTACGTTCTAAGGCTACATTTCAGCAACTATTTAGCATTTGATTTGTTATATATACAGAGTGTCAGTGTCTCAGACCTCAAGTGAGCATGCAAATAATTATTTGATTGTTCAAGCACATAATTTCTTCTACAGCTCCCGGAAAAAAAAACCACATTGTTAAAGGGCTTTTCAAAATTAATTTCCATATAAATTTCTTTTTTTTAATATGGTGGCCTGTGACATGTGTGTGTGTGCCGTACATATATATATATATATGTAAATGTTAGACTCTATTGAGATTGCCTTGTTTGAAGATTGGGTTCGTAAATAAGTGATCATATAAATTTTAAGGAAAAGGCTATTTACTAAAAAAAAAGAAAGATAATGAAACATAGATTTCCATAAATGTGTTTTCTTTTTTTCCATAAATGTGCTTTCAAATTAAACAATGATTAAATAAACACATATATGTGAAGGCAATTTTTCAACTACAATTCTAAATCTTCTTTATATTGGAAGCACTGACATTCAAAAGAGAATTCATATTTATAGAGTATTATAGCAGAGCACAAAGCATGCTTGAAGTCCAAAAAAGCTACATTGTATCAGATAACATATGTAGAATTTTTTTTTTAAGATTTTATTTATTTATTTGACAGAGAGCGAGATCACAAGCAGGCAGACAGAAAGGAGGAAGCAGGCTCCCTGCCGAACAGAGAGCCCAATGCAGGGCTCAGTCCCAGGACCCTGAGATCATGACCTGAGCCAAAGTCAGAGGCTTTAACCCACTGAGCCACCCAGGCGCCCTAGTATATATAGATTTTAAATCATGCTGGGAAAATGCATTTTTCGAACTTTTGAATTTTTATCAATAATGTACTACATTTGGTCTCAGGTCAAGGCCTACTAGAATATAATTGTATCACATGAGATATGACAGTATAGTACTTTTAATCAAACTGATATTTCTTTAACCCCAATTCCCACCTTCAGGTTTGTTGTAATGGAGTTCTCTATGACCCCCAGCCTGGGCACCACTGCTGTGAAGAGAAGTACATCCCATTCGTCTTGAATTCAGCTGCAGTTTGTTGTGGCGGCCGAATACGAGAGGCTCAACCAAATCATCACTGCTGCTCTGGGTATTACACTAGAATTCTACCAGGTGAGGATCATTTCCAGGTGTGCTCAGTGTTGGAGAGCAAGAATTCCTGTCCTCTTCAAGGTCATTCCAGCTGGACTAAAATCAAATTGACAGAGGACTGATTAACAGGAGGAAATCAGATTTAATACTGTGCCTACCAGGAATCCACACAGACAGTGAAATTCCAAAGACAGTCGGGCAAAATTAGGTCTCTATGTCATTCTGAGCTAGGGGGAAGGGGGTAGGGACCTGAGACATCAGAGGAAAAGAATGTATTTCACAGAGCGATGAGAAGAAGAGCAGATGCTTGGTAATTAGATGTTTGCCTGCCATACAGATGGGTCGCTCAGATGAACTTTATCTCTGCTAAGAATCCTTAGTCTGGGAAAGACCCCCAGTTTGAATTCTTCTATGTAGCTAAGGGAGGGGTAAAAGTTTCTCTTCAGCCTTCACAGTCTCCATTGCGTTTAGCTCAAAATAATCTTCATGCCAGAGTGGCCCATCTTGGGTGGCTGCCTTTGGCCCCTACATCAGTAATCTGGGAACCTGAAAAAGCCAACACGTGACTCATGCCCGTCAACTATTTCAAGCACCTCCCCAACAAAAATTTAATGACTAACATATTAGCAATGGCCTGACATAAATATCATTTCTTCTTTCAACTTTGTTGAAATCTAAACACGACTAGGTAGGAACTAAAAGAGACGGAATACAAGAGACTTATGGTATCTACTAAGGAAATATACCAAGACCTGGTAACTCCCTTTATTTTGTGACTTTATTTCATTCCCATGGCTAAGTATTTTTGCCATAAATTCTGTGAATTTTTTTTAAGGTTTTATTTATTTATTTGTCAGAGAGAGAGAGAGAAAGAGGGAAATCACAAGCAGGGGGAGCAGCAGGCAAAGGGAGAAACAGGCTCCTGGTAGAGCAATGAGCCTGATGTGGGATCATGACCCTGGGATCATGACCTCAGCTGAAGGCAGAAGCTTGCCCATCTGAGCCACCCAGGCATCCCAAATTCTGTGAATTTCTAAGTGTTCCACCCCATGAAGCCATTCTTTATTTCCTCCACTTATATTCTGGACTATACATGCATTGTCCCTGGATGGATTATAAATACAAATTCCATCTATTGGAGACTAGTTCACTGTTTGTGATATGGCAGAAAGTGGGTTGCTACAAAGAATCGCAAAGAGGGATTTTCCCCTTCTCACCCTTTTTTTTTTTCTTGTTTCAGTTGACCGAATAAGCACTGTCCAAATTTCAACTACACAAAACAGTGTAATTGAGAATAAAGATAATAACAGTTGGTATTTATAAAACACTAAAGTCTCTGGCAGGCTCTGTATTTAAGGGTTTTACATATGATCTTATATATTCTTCACACCTGTAGGAGATGGATATTTTATCTAAAGTTTGTAAATAAGGAAACAGATTCAGAAAGGATCAACAACTTAGCCAATTCAGCTAGGTGGGAGTGGAAGAGCTGAAGGGTAGATCTCAGCATGTCTTTCCAAAATCCAAGCTCAACTCTACTTAATTTTTTTTTTAAAACTCTGTTATTTCCTTTATTATTTTTTCCAAGTTTTTATTTAAATTCCAGTTAACATACAGTATAATACTAGTTTTCGGGTGTACAATTTAGTGATTCATCACTTACATAGAATACCTGGTACTCATATAATACCCACCATCCATTGACCCTGGGCTCCCCCCACCTCACCTCCAGCAACTCTCAGTTTGTTCTCTGTAGTTAAGAAACTATATATCCCAGTGTTTATCAACAATAGCCAAATTATGGAAGGAACCCAAATGTCCACTGCCTGATGAATAGATGAGGAAGATGTGGCATATTACTCTGATTATTACTCAGCCATCAAAAAGAATGAAATCTTGCCATTTGCAATACTGTGGATAGAACTGGAGAGTATCATGCTAAGCAAAATAAGTCAGTCAGAGAGAGACAGATACCATATGATTTTACTCATCTGTAGACTCTAAGAAACAAAACAATAGGGGAAAAAAAGAAAAAGTCAAATATTTAGTCTTACACAGCCAAAATATGTTAATATATGTTAACATTTTTTAAAGTGACTATTCCAGACTTCTAAAACTCTCCATTACCACCACTGGCAGTTACTATTTATCCCGGTAGAGCCATTGACAATACAGATTTTTTTTTCCTACCACTTACGTTTAATACCTATGTCTTCAGAAGCACAGAAAACAGATATGGGACAAAGAGAAGAAAGCTAAGTGTTCATATGCCCAAGAAAAGCTGAATGCTTTGAGATACCTAGTTTAATAGGGAATTTACATCAAACATCCGGTTAATTCAGATTATTGTTCAGTGTTCCTTGTGTTGGCATAAATATGTTTATCTAAGTTATGTGAGAGGATAAATCTCTTTTGCAAAAATGCTAGAGCAAAAAGGGAAGGTGAGGTAATTAAATGTGTATAAGATTATTCAAGGCAGAGACTCTCTTTCTAATCTTCATAATTTTTCCTTAACACTAGCAGACAAATCTGTCTTTATAGCAATGTTGTTCTTATTCTCTTGCAAAAATACTTTCATAATTAAATAACTCTTAATCAACTAGATTTTCCAAGTAAGAAAAAACAATGGTGATGGAAATAAGGATTTTGTAGGAAAGGGTTAACTTCTTTATCCTGGAAATTATCATGGTAGCAACTAATCAAACTCTTCCAAATGCTATACTCTCTCAAAATAGTTTATTTGGGAGTCTACTACATTTCCTATATTCTTTCCCCTGCAAAAAGTTGCTCGGAAAAATATAATTAAATAGATGAGATGGGCATGTTCTGTTGTTCTCTTCCTTCTTGTTGTTCAGACCAATGGACCATACCAGGCTTTTCTCTAATTCTAACATAGAACTAAATGATACTGATTTTATACCAAGTCATATTAAAATTTTTGATATTATGATTTGCAGTGAACTATTTAAAATGAGAAAATATTCTCTGTCCCTTAACATTGATGAAAGATAATTGGTTGTATTCATCATGACTAGTAACTCTTAGATTTGCCTTTTACCTTTCTCAATCTCACACAAAGTGTCAGATTTCAAGCTAAGAAAACAATCTAGCTAAAAAAAAAAAAAAAAATTCAAGGTTCCTCAAGGTTCCCGGATGGCTCAGTCAGTTGAGCATCTGACTCTTGGTTTTGGCTCAGGTCACAATCTCAGGGTTGTGGGATCAGGCCCAGCACTGGGCTCTATGCTCAGCACTAGAGTCTGCTTAAGAATCTCTCCCCCTTCCTTGGCTTCTCCCGGCCCTTGTACTCTCTCCCTCTTTCAAAAAAAAAAAAAAAAAAAAAAAAAAAAAAAAAATCAACATAAAATTTAACTTTTTTTCCTAAAAATAAAATAAGCCAAGGAAGCCCAAAAGTCATTTATTGACATTATACAAAACTTTTTAATAAGTAATTTTTGAAGCAAGAGTTTTCAAAACCTTCATGATGTGTATATGACACATGTTCACTCAAACCTCAAACATTGTAATAACTTCTAAACTGTTGAGCATGGCCCATATTTTGATTCCTTTTAAGTAGTTCATTTTTCACAGTATTCGAATGCCTACCATGATGTCAAGGGGAAAAAAAAAATGCAATCTCATGGGGTAATCAAAGAAAGTGTTTTGCTACAATCATTAATCTCAATGTACCTAAATGAAGACATTATATTGTGACCTCTATCCTCAGCCAATGGTCTTTGTTAACTACTTTAACACTGTTTACATCAAGAAAGAAAGCATAGTGACCCCAAACCATCTTGTATCTAAAGGCAATTAAAATTCAATCATTACTCTGTCAGTTCAAGGCTAAGATGGATATAGGCATTTTGATATTTATAGATAAGTCTGAATGAAATATTGGTTAATAATATTTACTTCATATTTTCTCACAACTTTCCTTTATAGCAGCCTACAATAAAGAATGGCAGAGGAAACAATGCTTATTCCACTCCCTTTTTTTTATAAATATGCTAATGACCTCAAGCTAAATGTTAATGTGGGTCATTCTTTGATAAGAATAACAATTAACTGTGAAGACTGCATGGTAGCTTTTAGAGAGAAAATATTTTCAAGCCTGTCCTGAGATAGATTCATTTTGAGAGGTTAATGAGAAGGTGACTGATCCTTGTATCTTGTGTCTAATAGATCTTTTTTGAGGGAAAAAAGTCAGTTTTGGTTCTCATTGATATAATCCACATCTCTTTTTATAAATCATTTTCTTCTGTCAGTGATTGAATAAGAAAATATCTAAACCAATTAATATTTGTTATCCTCAAAACTGGCTTAAAAAATGTTGGTTTTGACCATATAGATAGATGGATAGAAAGATAGATAAATAGATGTGGACATTATGTTTCTTCTAAACCCACTGTTGTCCTAAATGATATTTAATTAACTGATGATGCCTCTCTGCCATGGGGTATGTTATGTTAAAGAAAGTTTGCCAAGAAGATACATTGTTTTCTGGCTGTGGAGATTTTAAAAAATATGGCAACCACATTTGAGATCAAGTTTGAAAATCCTTTTACCCAGAGGACTATAACAAGTACAATAATTTACTGTTCACAAGCTCCTTCCTCCTTTATTGGCCTCTAGTAGAATCATGATGAAAAATTTAGAATTTCCTTCTGCTTTAACATACCATATTTTAGGATCCTTTCTCTCTCTTTCTCTCTCTGACAAATAAATAAGTAAAATTTTTAAAAAAGAAAGGAGGGAGGGAGAAAGGGAGGAATGGAGGAAGGAAGGAAGGAAGGAAGGAAGGAAGGAAGGAAGGAAGGAAGGAAGGAAAGAAAGAAGAAAGAAAGAAAGAGAAAAAGAAAGAGAAAAAGAGAAAGGAAGAAAGAAAGATCCTTTCAAAGACTATCAACTAAGCCAACTGTCCCCTACATTCCAGTAGTTCATACCTTGAGAGAAAACTGATTATGTCTTGGCCCACTCCTCAGGAGTTTTTTCAGAGAAATGAAAACTTGCGTTTACACAAAAACCTGCTCTCAGATATTTATAGTGGTTCTACTCATAATTGCCCAAAACCCAGAAATAGCTCAAAAGTCCCTTGATTCCTTGATTGGATTCCTTGATTTGAATACTACCCAGGAATCAAAAGGAACAAACTATTAATAAATACAAAAAAAGATGCCTTCAGCTCAGGTCCTAACCCCCAGGATCCTGGGATCAAGCCCGACATCAGGCTCCCTGCTCAGTGGAGAGCCTGCTTCTCCCACTTCCTCTGCTGCTACCCCTGCTTGTGCTTGCTCTTTCTCTGTCAAATAAATAAATCTTTTTTAAAAATATTTTACATATTTATTTGAGAGAGAGAGAGTGAGAGCATGAGAAGGGAGAATTTCAGAGGGAGAAGCAGATTCCCCACGGGGCGGGAGCCCAATGTGTGTCTCGATCTTGGACTCGATACAGGGACTTAATCCCAGGATTCCAGGATCTCCACCTGAGCTGAAGGCAATGGCTTAACCAACTGAGACATCCAGGCACCCCAAATAAATAAATCCTAATGAAGGAAGGAAGGGAAGGAGGAAGGGAAGGAGGGAGGGAGGGAGGGAGGGAGGGAGGAAGGAAGGAAGGAAGGAAGGAAGGAAGGAAGGAAGGAAGGAAGGAAGGAAGGAAGGAGTATCAGAAAGTTACATCTTAGGAGATTCCATTTATATGACACGTGAAAGGACAAGCTGTGGTGATGGGGAATAAATCAGTGGTTGCCAAGGTTGATGGGTGGGAGGAGAGCGTGACTGTGAAAGAATAGTATGGAGTTTTGGGGGGTGATGAAACTCATTTGTATCCTAATTATATTTTTATGCTAAAATTCATAGAATTGTGCATCAGCTCAAAAGGTCAATTTTAAATGGTTGATATTTTTTAAATAAAAAAAAAAGTTTTAAAGTCATATGCCTTAGAATTCTATTTCTATTCTATAAATAGGAAAGTAAAACATAGGAACAAGACCAAGTCACTCTGTTAGTGGAGACTGAAATTTCTGTGATTAAAAATTAGATTGAGCCATTAGAGATACTGTGTTATATAATAATGTGATTACTTCATACATGTAATTTAATATGCTTTTCTGGTATATTGGTAGAGCAGAAAGAAAGAAAATTTATCTCCATTAAAATTACATCAAAAATTCCTATTTAAGAAAAGCAAGCAAAAATGTCCCAGTTAGAGACTAAGCTCATTATTTCAGATAATAATGTATATGATCATATTCTAATAAAAAGATTCTGTATAGGGTTTTGCTGGTTTGATGCTTAGTAACTAGTGGATAAAAATGACAGGCTTTGGAGTCAAACTGCCTTGCTTCACATCTCATTTATTTTCACTAATTAGTTGTTTGACCTTCATTAGGTTACTTAAACTAAGTAATATTAGTGGGAAACTTATGTCTCTGATTTCACTGACTTCTGGAATTAGAATCCCCAAAGCTTTCATGTGCAAATAGAAGGAAAGGTTTATAGGAGTTGGGGAGCATAAGAGTATATGAGGTGAAGAGGCATCCTGCAGGTGACAGGAGATAGTCCCTTATGAATTATTCTAGGGCAAAGACTCAGGTGTGTCCACTTTCATCTGATTCTATTAAAGGGCAACCAGTTCATAAAAGCTAAGAATCAAATGTCTAATGGACATTGAGATCCTATGAGCCCAGGGATCCTCATTGATTCTTGTTGACTCTAAGAGACCAAGCAATCCTTTATCTAAGCTGGCTTTCAGCAATTGACTGGGGAAGTCACAAATAGCTTCCAACCTTTAAAAAGAAAGAGACTTTCTATTTTGCATGACATCACAGTTTCAAATCCAGACCCTAGGAAATGTGCTTTGTTCTGAAGACACAGATGCTTGGAAACTGTATCATTTCTGTGCTACCACTGTCAACAAATACAGAGAATCAATTTGTCAAGCTTCCTCAGGAATATAACAGAAGATCATCCACACATTGTGTAAGAGTGGAGTTTTAAAGCGGAAATCAAGTGTCTTTAGTATATTAGTTTCCTAGGGCTCCTGTAACAAATTACCAGAAACGTGGTGGCTTAAAACAGCACAATTTTATTATCTGACATTTCTCATGGTCAGAAGTTCCAAGTGGGTCTGTCTGGGCCAAAAACAGTGTTATTATCAGCCAGTCTGCCTTCCCTTCTATAGGAGAGAATCCTTCCCTTTTCCACTTTCCAGAGTCTGCCCACATTCCTTGCCTAGGAGCCTCCTACCGTCTTCCAGCCTTGCAGTGGCAGTCAGTCTTTTCTCAAAGAGCATTATCAAACTCAGTTCCATCATGCTGTTTTAATCCCCCTTTTCCATGTAACATGACATATTTATAGGTTCCCCATAGTACATGGACATCTTTGGGAGGTCATATTCTGCTTATCACACTAACACTGTGATTAAATAATTATGAGAATTAAAGGGGCATTTCTGTAAATTCTTGGAGCATAATTACCCCAAGTGAATAGAAAAAGATACTGGGAGTCCTGAGTGAGAGAGTATATGAACAACTGATGCACGTAGACCTATTACTGTAAATGAAGCAGCTGTCTCAGGGATTGGAGGGAGAATGGTATTAAGTCGGGAACTGTGGAAAGTAAGTGAAGAAGCACAATCTTGTTGATGGCCCTTGTATCTTGGACAAAGTGGTATACAAGTCATTTATTTTTTTTGGATGGAATAAATAAGATATAAGGATTACAATAGGGAATAAAAATCTTTTCTGGAATTGTGGATACAGTGGACCTGATTTTCTTCAATAACCACCATTTTTCTTTTTTAGTGAATTTTTAATGAGTTTCAAGAAGGATATAGTCAGATTTATAAAGACATTTAAGAGTTTGGCATTCTGTATGAATCCCATCTCTAAATTCTTGCCCCAGTGGCTCTTGAAGACAGATTCAAGGTCTGAAAAGTAGATCATGAAGTCCTCAGGTATTAGATAGTCAGCCTCTGTCATCATCAAATTATAGGCTGGGGATCTGCTTGGAGTTCCAGAAAAAGGCTTTGGATACACATTTAGTACTAGATTCCCATTAACAAAGTGAATCTCCTCCCATCAAATGCACCAGAGTGGAAAAAATACTAAGTTAGCAGAAAAGTATGTTGATCAAAGAGAAGACAAAGACAAAGGGAGAGTCCGGAAGGTATTTGAAATGTCTATCTCTGAGACAGTTTGATTATTCCTAGGAAGGAATGATAGAAACATAGTAGAATTTATGGTCGACAGTGTAGCCCCAGTATCAATCAGATATGAAAACTTCAATTTCTACAACTGCAACTCCTCCTTTTTTTTGTTTTAAAGGCAGTTACCGATTGACCAGAGCAACTACTTTCACAGAGAGAGGTTCTTGTGCCAATGTTTGTCCTTTTCCTTTTATGATTCTTTCTAGCTAAAGTAGGGCAAATATCCTTCCAATCTCTCTTTTCCTTACAATAATGACCATCATCTTTGTGTAGACTAGATGTGTGTCCTTGTTCTTCCTTCATTTAATTGCTTGATCTGAGAAGCTATTAATTTGATCTGTTTTTTTCTTTTTTGTGAGCCAAAGTATCTTCCAAGTGATCAGCAAGTTCTTGTAATTTAGAAAGAAGTCATAGTCTACTATCGGATCTTCTGATTTCTGAGAAATTATGAAATCTTGACTTACAATGAGAGCCGAGTATTCCTAGTGGTAGCTAAGTGGTCTCTGAAACTAGGCATGGGATTATGTTTCCTCTGTTTATGGAACTGTACTTTTTTATTATAGTGAAGTATACATAAAAAAATTTATAATTTTAACCTTTCTTAGGTGCATAGTTCAGTAGCACTGAATTCATTCCCATAGCTGTGCAATCACCACCACCACCATTTCCAGAACATTTTTATCTTCCCAAACTGAAACTCTGTACCAATTAAGCATTAACTCCCTGTTGTCCCTTACCCTTAGCCCCTGACAACTACCATTTTATTTTCTGTCTCTATGAATTTGACTACCTTAGGTATTTCATATAAGTAGAATCATATAATATTTATCATTTCATGATTGGTTTCTTTCACTTAATATGTTTTCAGGGTTCATCTATATTCTAAAATGTGTGAGAATTTCTTTCATCTTTTAGACTGAATAATATTCCATATTATGTATATACCACATTTTGTCCATTCATATGCTGATCAATATTTGGATTGTTTCCACCTTATGACTATTGTGAATAATACTGCTGTGAATATTTATCTGTTCAAGTCGTGCTTTGCATATATTTTTTTAGCTTTATACTCAGAAGTGAAATTCCTGGGTTATACAGAAATTCTACATGAAATTTTTTGAGGAACTGCCACAGTGTTTTTCACAGGGGCTGCACTATATTAAATTTCCAAAAACGATGTGCAAGTTTATTATATGCAAAAGTCCCAATTTTCTCTAGTGCCTTGCTACCATATTATTTTCTGTTTATTTATAGTAGCCACTCTTCTGACCATGAAGTGGTATCTCATAGTGATTTGATATGCATTTTCTTTTCTTTTCTTTTTTAAAGATTTTATTTTATTTATTTATTTGACAGAGAGATCACAAGTAGGCAGAGAGGCAGGCAGAGAGAGAGAAGGAAGCAGGCTCCTGGCTGAGCAGAGAGCCCAATGCGGGCCTGGATCCCAGGACCCTGAGATCATGACCTGAGCTGAAGGCAGAGGTTTTAGCCCACTGAGCCACCCAGGCACCCATGCATTTTCTTAATAATTAGCAATATTCAACATCTTTCCATATGATTAGTGGCCATTTGTACATCTTTTTTGGAGAAATATCTATATGACTCTTTTAGCCATTTTTTAATAGGCTGTTTCTGTTTTCGTTTTGAGTTGTAGGAGTTCTCTAGAAATTTTGGATATTTGTCCCTTATCAGTTATATAACTTGCAAATATTTTCTACCACGGCTTGCCTTTTTATACAGTCAACAATGTCTTTTGATGGAGAACACTTTTAAATTTTGATGAGGTACAGTGCATCTAGTTTTCTTTAGTTGCCTTGTACTTTTGCTGTCATAATTAATAAATTATTGCCAAATCCAATGTCATGAAGATCCCCCTTATGTTTCTTCTAAGAATTTTATAATTTTAGCTTTTACATTTAGGTCTTTGGTCCATGTTGAATTAATGTTTGTATATGGCATAAGGTAAGGGTTCAACTTCATTCTTTCACTTGTGAATATTTTTCCTAGCACCATTTGTGGAAAAGATAATCCTTTCATCATTGGATGGTCTTGAAACCCTTGTTGAAATTATTTGGTAATTTTTGTAGTTTCGTTTCTGGATTCTGGATTCTATTCCATTTGTCTGTGTACCAGGACCACACCATTTTGATTATTAATTTTATCTTTGTAGTATTGATTGTATTTTTATAGTAAATTTTGAAATCAGGAAGTGTGAGACCTCCAGCTCTGTTCTTTTTCAAGATTGTTTTGGGTATTTGGGGTCCCTTGAGATTCTTAGGGATAGATTTTCTATTTATGCAAAAAATGTTGAGATTTTGATAGAGATTGCATTGAATCTGTAGATCACTTTGGGTAGTATTGACATCTTAACAGTATCATCTTCTGATCCATGAACATGGGGTGTCCAATTTATTTGTGTCTTCTTTAATTTCTTTCATCAACATTTTATAGTTTTCAATGTTCAAGTCTTCCATCTTCTTGGTTAAGCTTATTTGTAAGTATTTTTTTAAACTATAGTAAATGGAATTATAAAAATTTTCCTTTTTAGATTGTTCATGCTTAGTGTATAGAAACACAACTAATTTTTACATGTTGGTTTTATATTCTGCAACTTTGTTGATTAAGTCTTAACAGGTTTCTTGTGGAACCTTTAGGGTTTTCTATGTATAGGATTGCATTCCTGTGAAGAGAGATCATTTTACTTCTTCCTTTTCAGTTAGGATGTTCTTCATTTCTTTTTCTTGTCTAATTGCTCTGGCTATAAATTCCAATATTATGCTGAATAGAAGTGGCAAAAGCTGATGGCCTTGTCTTCCTGATCTTAGGGGAAAACTTTAACTGTTGATTATAATGTTAGCTGTGGGTTTTTCATACATGCCCTTTATTGTGTTATGGTAGTTTCCCTCTATCCCTAGTTTATTTAATGTTTTTATACTAGAATGGTGTTGAATTTTGTCAAGATTTTTTCTACATCATTTGAGGTAATCGTGTATTTTTCTTTATTCATTCTGTTAATATGGTATATCACACTGAGTTTCTTCTAATGTTGAACCATCTTCGCATTCTTTCCAGGGATAAATCCCATTTATTTAGGTTGTATAATCATTTAAATGTGCTCTTGAATTCAGTTTGCTAGCATTTTTTTAGGATTTTTACATCAATTTTTATAAGGGACATTGGTCTGTATATTTTTGTTTCTTCTTAAATTGTCTTGTCTGGTTTTGGTATCAGGGCAAAGCTGACCTTATAAATTTTGTTAGGAAGTATTTATTTCTCTTCAGTTTTTTAGAAAAGTGTGAGTAGTATTAGTATCAATTCTTTAAATGGTAAATTCACCAGATAAGCCATCTGGTCCAGAGTTTTTCTTTGTTGGGAGGTTTCTAGTAAGTGATTCAATCTTGTTAATAGTTATAGGTCTATTCAAAATTTCTATTTCTTCATGATTCAGTCTTTTAGGTTGTGTATTTCCAGTAATTTGTACACTTCATCTACTAAGATGGATTTTTGACCAATGAATATGGACAAAAAAGACTTTAAGGATACCTGCTAAGAGTTCTTGTCCTACTTTTTATATTCTTTACATATGTATCCATAGATAAATATTGCACCATATTTTAATGTCATTTTTATAAGCAATTCATCTTGTTTTTACTAACCAAGCTTTGACATATTTCGACCCACACATAGATAAACTAATTGATAGAGATCAGGAAGTCCAGGACTAAAAATTCCTAAGGCAATCCTAAATTTTTTAGTGAATTTGAGTCTTCCTTTCCTTAAGAAGGTTGGGCAAGTCATTAACTAGATTATGTAAATCTTATCTGGACCATGGTTTAGAGCTTTAAGACCTACCAGAGGCTGATTAATATACTTACAGACCTTATAAGATAAAATGAAGCTATATTCTCCAGAGAGAAAGATATATTTTAAATGGGGAAGTGAAGAGAAGAGGGTCTGTTGAAGAGGCAAGAGAAAGAAGAGTGAGGGAAGAGGGAAGAGAGAGTCAAGGTCCAAGGTTCAGAAAGTAGGTCAACTGAGAGTTGGGTCATGAACTAGAGAGGAGAAGTACCTTTTTAATTTTAGATCCACCAAGTTATTAGTAGTTCTTTCCAGTGTATCCTTAAAAGATGAATTTTTTTTTGTCCTTTAGCATTGTCTTGTCTTTTAAAGCATCTTCTTACTCCCCCCAAAAAATGCCTATTGATATTTATGAAATTTAAACTTTTATACCATGGCACCAGGAAAAAAAACTATCTTATTCTTATTTCAAGTTTCCCAGAACATCATGTAAAGGGGGAGTGTGGGTGCACCTACATTAGTGAAATTCAGTGTCTGTCAAGTACAGCAAAGTACTAATGTGTTGATTTGAATATAATATTTTTATCTCCTCTCTTAATTGACCTTCACAATGAAAGTATTTTGTTTGCTTAAATGACTATAATTTGGCTAAAAAAATAAAATCTAGGCAACCTAAGTTTTATGTTAATTTCTGAATCCACCCCACTTTCCCTCAAAAACATACACTACATAAATAGAAAAGTATCTGTAGGTAAACTTTTTTGTAATGTTATTTAATCATGTTACCTGACCTGATGTGCTCTTTTCTTAGGGGTGAGAGAGGAAATAGGCAACATAGCATTACCTTCAAGTTACCAGCTGTGTATGTGAATAGATACATGTTTATACATCTTTAATGCAAAAACTTTTAAGTTGTATTGAAATTTTGCAACTCCAAAATGACAGCATTCTTTCTAGTAATTCCGTCAGCCCGTTGGCCTCTGCAAGATGACTGTGATAAAATTTCATTGTGAGTCAAAGCATATTTTTTTTAACTCATGCAATGATTGTTATTGTCCTAAATTGACAGGTGAAGTATGTTGTCCAGATGAACAGCACAATCGGGTTTCCACTGGCATCGGTGACGCCTGCTGTGGCAGAATGCCTTACTCCACCTCAGGAAACCAGATTTGCTGTGCTGGGAGGCTTCATGATGGCCATGGCCAGCAGTGTTGTGGTGGACAGATTGTGAGCAATGATTTAGAATGCTGTGGTGGAGAAGAAGAGGGCATGGCATACAGCCGCCTTCCAGGTAAGGAGCCCTTGTCTACCTTTCAGTAGGTGGAGAATCTGAGAAACAGGGAGGTTGAAAAACTTGTCCTAAATATAATACAAATAAGGAACTAAAGCTCATGTTAATTATCTCTAATGCAAAATTTAAGTACACATTGTATCACAAATAAAAATGTAAATTCACATTTTTTTATGTTCATGTGATGCATTTAATTAAAACAGATCGAAATGCTTTCCTCTTAAAAAGTGTCATATCTACCATAAACAAAAACAAAAACAAAACCACACACAAATGCATTGGTTCTGGATCAAGAGAATATTTCCTAGTAAATTTCCTAGCAAAAGCTAACAGTATGCAAAATCATTATTGATGATATTATGTCAGTTCTTTTGCTGCGTTATCCTTTTGTAGCTTTTAAATTAGCACTAAGTTTTTTCAGTTTGTATTTATTTATGTGACAGAGTGCAAGAACAAATAGGGGGAACAGCAGGCAGAAAGAGAAGTAGTAGAAGGCTCCTCACTGAGTGGGGAGTCCCTGATGCAGGGCTAGATCCCAAGACCCTGGGATCATGACCTGAGCTGAAGATAGATGCTTAATGGCTGAACGACCCAGGCACTCCATAAATTAACACTAATTTTCAGAGCAATCATTATCATTAATGGAGCACTTACTATCAGCCAGGTTCTGTGCCCAATGCTTTATACATTATTACCTCAATTAGTCTTTTTTTCTATTAATCTTTCTAACTATCTTACTAGATAGATTCTATTATTGTCTACATTTTAAAAATGAGGAAACTGAGGCATAGCGATTAGACAGTGTCCAAGATCACATGGTAGTCAGATACAGATTTGGGGGTGCCTGAAAGTTATACAGTTTGGGGGACCGGGACCCTCTTTAAGGAAAGAAAATAAAGTGATTAAGATAAGACAAAATATAAACATTATATTTACTTATAAAGGGAAACTAATTTATAGAAATTAGAAATCAAAAAAAGGAAATCAAGCAAATCCCACCGACATAAAAATCGTATGTTTGCATTCTGTAATTTCTGACATCCGTCTTTTCTCCTGACACATTGAACTTATATCCTTGATCACCTCTTCATGGGACAATGGTTTTGTACCATTTATCGCTAGAAAGATAATTTATTTTTCCTATCATGTAATTAATCAAAACATTTTTAATTATTTCAAGTTTAGAAAAGTGGCTTTAAGCTTCAAAACTTATTACTGTAATATTATGTAAATGTTTAGGATTGTTGTCAGATTTGGAGAAATATCTACCAAGGATCTTTCTAAGATTTAAAGGCATTTTAAGTTTTCTTGTCTTAAGGTGATTTGCAGTGACTTCTCTTTAAATATTTGTTGAATTGACAACTTCATTAACCAGTTTTTCTTGGATATCCTTATTATATGATTGAATTTGAGTTGCATGTTATCATGTCAGTATTTTATCTACACATCAGCAAAAGTATAAATTTTTTCAATATATTTATGAGTTACCTCTCTTCATAATTTGTAATGATTTATGCTTCAATCCTAGATCCATCATTTTCTTTTAATAGTTCACTCCCTTTGTTATAATTTAAAATTTTTTTGTTATAATTCTCTTCTATATGTCAGAATATTTCAAGTGATTCTGTTGTTCAATTTTACAACTTTTGTTTCATATCCCATTAATTTTTCTGTCTGATCTTTCTACTTCTTTAAAGGTTCCCTTTATATGCATCCAAATTAGGAGTCTATAATTTCTCACATTCCTTATCTTCCCGAATTACAGTTAAAGTGGCCTATTGAAGCCTTAATGACTTTTTTATAGAAGTGACAGAAGTCATATAAACGTAGCTACTGAACCCAAACTTAATGTTTTCCCAAATCAACTGCCCCCTAGTTAGATTTCAAAAATGTACATGGTCATTCTCCTATTTTAATCGATACAATGATACATAAGACAGAAGACAAGCTAAAGAGGCAAGAGACAGAGGCCATAACAAGTTGTAGTTAAACATTATACATTTGCTAATTTTATAAAAATACATAGCTGTGCCTACCTTGAAAGAGGCTCATGTCAGCAAAAAGTCCTGAAATTCAAGCTTCATCAGCTCCAGGGTAAATCTGTTTATGTAACCAGCCCTTCTTGGAGCATTATTTCAGGACATCATTATATCTTGATGCATATGAACTATACATTCCTTGTTGTTTTTCTATAATTTCTTCTTTTAAAAACAAAACTCCGTCAAATTGTTATACATATCAGTAATAGTTATTTAAATTATTATAGATTTATTGTTAAATACCATATTTTTGTACATATTCTCTTCTATGTAAATTTCTGATGAAAATTGCTAAGAACACTTCAAGAACAAGACTAATCAATCAAAACAATTTTAAAGGTATCAATCCTAGGAGTGCCTGAATCTTGTGCCTTAACAAGAATACTAGACTCTCAGTATTCTTATAGTCCTTAAATACATAAGAAATGCTTAATTACATTATTCACAACTAAATTTCAGTTCTCCTAGTATGGGAAAGATTTTTCTCCTTCTTTAAGCTAGGAAATACCTGATTTCTAGTTTTTAATTTTATCTTTGGACCACCATCAGGTGTGTTTCTAATGCATTTACTATTCTATAAAGTTATAAATCACCCATTTGGATCCATACTATATCCACCTATGCATTCTTTTTTAATCCAACCAGTGGGACATATTTAGAGGAAGATTTAATGTACATACTGTCAAACTATTTGGCAGCCCCATGTGATTTTGTTGATCTGCATCAACAGTCTAGAAAATCATGATGATGGATAGTTGTCCTATATACAAATAGATTAGGTTTCAATTAGGATACTTCCACTGACCCCCAAATTTAAGAATTACCTACAATATATGACACAGGACTTCTGGATCTTCAGTATAAGGTAACAAGAAAGTAGACTTTGCCAGGTAAAACCAAGAAACAAAATCAAAAGCTAACTTGTCAAGATCTTTGAAAATGAATGATGCATTAAATCACATGATGCACAAGAGTTTAGTGTAGACACATAGTCCTTTCAGAAAACTTCACCATGAATTGTAGCCTTAAGAAGTTAGTTTTCTAAAGATAACTGAAGTCCAGTCAAGGAATCCAGCTTGGTCAGGTGTCTCTTAGACACTGCTTATTGACTAAAAGATGCACACGATGGTCAGGAGACAAGATATGACAAAAAGTAAACAACATTCTCTGTTCATTTTTTGCAAAGCAGAGTTCTATGTACTTCATATACACCACATTTATAACACACTTAAACCTCACAACAACCCTATGAGGTAAGTACTCATCTTCTCTCCAGTTTCGAGATGAGGAAACAGAAGCACTTCTCACAAATGTGAGAAACTGTCTCTAGATCACAGAGCTAACAAGAGGCTGTGTTACTTCAGATAACATTAATTGATATTATAAATGAAACCCCAGATTTGTAAAGGTTCAAATACAATAAGGGTTTACTTTTTCTTAAATAATAGCACTGAGATATGAACCTATCTGCAGGTCAGCTCTCTTTCCTAGTTATGAGCTACTTTTTGAACTGCCAGATTCTATGTTCATCTGGGAATTGTATCCATTTCTGCAGCCCAAAGGGGAAGAGAGCATGGAATAACAT
This sequence comes from Spilogale gracilis, assembly GCA_004023965.1. Lineage (NCBI taxonomy): Eukaryota > Metazoa > Chordata > Mammalia > Carnivora > Mephitidae > Spilogale > Spilogale gracilis. The sequence goes on from PITA01001272.1 coordinate 58,674, forward strand.
GTGTGTGAGGTTTTTTTTATTTGCCATGTCTAGGAATAGCAAATATTTTAATTAACATCTCACTGAACAAGAACTCAGCTATCTGTCGACACCAGGAGGCTGGGAGATTTGCCTGTGAATTCTTGCCACTGTGGCTGTGAAGGGATTCTAACTCCATCAACATGGTGACAGAGTCCGTGTTCTTAACTTCTTTGATCACTCTGATAGTTGGAGAAGCACTGGATACTCTCCAACCCAAGCCATAGCAATGTTTGTCACGTCTTCTAAGCAGGGCCAGTATAATAAAGTACCAAGTTGCAAATATTTTCTAGAAGACTGGAAAAAAAGAGGGGTACTGCATATGAGTGCTAAGCCCTGAGACAGTGGCTCTTAAAGAATGATCTGGGACTTCTAAGGGTCTGACCCTTTGCAGAAAGACTTTTGCAGGTGGCGCATGAGATCAAAATGATTTTCATAATAGTACTAATCTAGTATATGCTTTTTTCAGTCTCATTCTCTCATGAGTATAGAGTGGAGTTTTTCACGGCTTACATGACATTTGATATTGCAACAATTGCTTGTAGAAGCAGGTATGAGAAGTTAATTCCTTTTAATAAGCCAAACATTAGAGAGGCTTGCAAAAATGCAAAACAGTGTTGTTCTTCCCACTCACTCTTCTCAGTTTGGAAAATGTATGTATTTTTCATAAATTTTTTTAAAGACTTTTTATTTATTGACAGCGAGAAACATAGCCAGAGAGGGAACACAAGCAGCGGGGGTGAGAGAGGGAGAAGCAGGCTTCCCACCGAGCAGGGAGCCCGATGTGGGACTCGATCCCGGGTCTCTGGGATCATGACCTGAGCTGAAGGCAGTCGCTTAACCAACTGAGCCACCCAGGCGCCCCCATAAATATTTTTGTTAACATGTTACATATTTATTATTTAAATGAATTAATAAATACATATTTCAAAAATTTGGGGGGGTGCCTGCCTGGCTCAGTTGTTGAGCATCTGCCTTTGGCTCAGGTCATGATCCAGCCCCTTTGGCTCATGACCCAGAGTCCCAGGATCCAGCCCTGCTCATCGGGAGACCTGCTTCTCCCTCTCTCACTCCCCCTACTTGTGTTTCCTCTCTGGCTGTGTTTCTCTGTCAAATCAATGAATAAAATCTTTAATTTTTTTTTTTTTGTTTTAGGCTCTAACCCAGTATTTATCAATACATATAACCCACATAAACAAAAGTTATTTGGAGTCCTCAATTATTTGTAAAAGTATATAGGGGTCCTGAGACCAAGCTTTGTGAATCGCCACTGGTTATTATGTGTACTAGAAAATCATGGCGCTTAGTTAGTTACCTTGTGCTATAATTACCCAGTTGAGTATCTCCTCTTATTAGATGAATAGCTAAAAATACATCCCCTAAAGACAGAACAATGGATGCCAGGTTTGGGGGATGCAAAAGTGTTGCCCCCTCCATACCATAATGAGTCAGAGTTTTAACATGACAACAAAAATGTCTCATTTTAGCATCTGTTCATCTGTTGCTTTTTTTTAGTCAATTGCTGTATTCCTTCATTTGATAAAAATGTATTGTGTAGTGACTGTGCTCAATATACTATTCTTGGTGCTTTGCGATTATAAAAATGGCTGATTCCATTTTTATCCTTAGGGACTTTAATCAAGGAAGAAAGACCTTATAAGGTTAAACATGGTCCATCAGAGTGGGATGAAGACAAGTATATTCTTAAGGGTGAGAGATCACTGCAGTCAGGGTGATGGCAAAAGCTAAACCATTAGATTGGAACCTCAAATAATGAGTAAGATTTTGAGATGTGTAGATGGAAGAAGTACTTTCAGCTAAAGGGCATAGCTTAAGCCAAAGTGTGAAATAGGCAATCTGTGAAGCATGTCCAAGTAGTAGTGAGCAGTTGGATTTGTTGGAGGGATCCACCATGCAGGGAAGTATGTGCAGGGAAATATGTCTGAGTAGGCAAAAGGACCTGAACATTATTCAGTAACCAAGGAAGGGTCAATGTGATGATAAGAACTGTGATTTAGGGCGCCTGGGTGGCTCAGTGGGTTAAAGCCTCTGCCTTCGGCTCAGGTCATGATCTCAGGGTCCTGGGATCGAGTCCCGCATCAGGTTCTCTGCTCAGCGCGGAGCCTGCTTCCTCCTCTCTCTGCCTACTTGTGATCTCTCTCTCTGTCAAATAAATAAATAAAATCTTTAAAAAAAAAAAAAAGAACTGTGATTTAAGGCAACAAATTAGATTTTGGTGGTGAAGGAGTGTGAAGGAGAAGGAAAGATAAGTCAGAACACTATTGCCAAAAATTAAACCTACCTGTTTGAAGAAATGAAGTAGAGGTAACTGTCCACTGGGGCAATGGCTCCTAATCTTTCGGGGGCTATACACTTCTTAAGACTCTTTTAAAAGTTGCAAAGCTTCACTGCAAATACTACATAGAAATTTGACTGCAATTTCCTGCACTCCTGAAGTCCATCCTTGGGTCCCAACTTCAGAATCACTTCTTACTGACTACACTGTCATTTTCCATGCTTGTCAAATATTTCGTAAACAAATCATGACATTATGCAGCTCCAATGAATCAAGATTCACTCTAGACTTTCTCACAACATTCTGCAATTCTGTCAATGCTGGTAATCATGGTGGATGGAAGAAATGACACCTGTGAAAAGGAAAAGAATCTCTTTATATTCTCTTGACCTTCCTGCAAGTTTCAGTGAAAACAGACACGTTCCACCTGTCTTTTTCCTCTCTCTCCTGCCGCTCCCTCCTGTCGCCCCTAATGATTGTGACCTCAGTGACCTTCCAGAATATCCATATGGCCCTTTTTCTCTTCAACCTAGCAATACCATACCTTACACAACGTTTGGATTTCATAATGTTCCTAAGTCTGGCCTCTCTCACTGTCTGGCATTGTGCGCCTGCCATAAGACCAGGCTGGCTCGTAAAACATCTCTTTATGTACTTTATTACTTAAACTCTTTTATTTGCCTGCAGGAGCCCTTTAACAAAATCACATTGAATTGACTTTCTCACACCAAATCAAATCTCCCTGGTCCCAGTTCAGTTGTCTTTGTCAATATGTATTTTATAAATGGAGTGAATTAACAGATGCTGTTGGAACAGAAGTGCTGGGGTAGCGTTTATGTTTTTACTGCTCTCTCTGGGCAGATGAGTTGTGTAGGAGTGTTATACAGGTATCTCGGGATGAAAGTCATGCTTATCATTGCAGTGGGTATGTATTCTTAACCATTTTCTTCAGATGTATTTTAAACCTCTTTATTACTCTTTTTATTCTTAGTGTTTGCTTGTATGGTTTTATCATTTATGCCACTAATCTTGGATTGGACTTGATTACATCTTTTAACATTAGCAGGTGAACATTAAAGTCTCCCTATCATTCAAAGAGACCAGGATTTTTTGTTAGCCATGAGGCATCCCTTTGGAACGTATTGCCTGCTCTCTGTTATAAAGGTTGTCCATGTGGCCTCAGATAGGAAAATCTGGGTTCAAAGTGCTTTGTAATAGAATAGTGAGTTTCCATTTACTGAGTCGGACTTCTGTAGGACGACTGACTACCGCCGCTATTTGTTACGGAAGATGGGGAAATATAGCACAGAAATCCATTGTGAAAGATCTGTACTAAAGAATATTTTCCAGAAAGATTTCCATGTGACATAATGAATTTTTGAAAGGTGTAATGTAGGGAAAAACTGCATCTCAACAATTTGGGGAGCGTTTTTTTTTTTGCTCTACCCTTTCTTTGTCACTTCGGTGGTGGTAGCCATGAGGCCATCTACTGGTGAGACAAGCATGCATTTTTTTCTTTTATATTCTGCCACCAATTTTATAACTTTGTCCTAAGAATGACTAATCATAAAACTTTTTTTTCAGTCTTATAAGCCTAAAATATAGTCACTTGGCTTAAAATGTCCCCATGATCAGTCCCAGAGATGCACATTAATTTGTCATTTTCTAGATTTTGTTCTTTCCTGCTTTACTGTTTTTATCTCAAAGGCCTGATTCATAATTCTTGGTCTTTTCTGCTAGAAAAATGAAACGCCTGTTTTACAGAATTAACAACTTAGAAATTCATCAGGACTATATGTTTATAAATGCTTTCCTTGTCAGCCCTGGCCATTAAATGAGTCTTAGTTACATATTGAAACTATTCATAGTACTGTGAGTAAAAATTTTTTTTCTTCACGGTTGTCTCAATTGTATCCAATAAAATGGAAGCTGCTGCTTGGGAAGATAAAACATATTGCATTTTAATATCAAAAATAAATATCAAATAGCCCTATGTATACTGTATGTGCCACTTTGGTAACCTCTGTCCAAAAAGAATCTTCACCTTTGTACAAATTTAAAGAACAGCCTCTGGAAGAATAGATGGACCCATCAACAATAGATCAATCTATGACCTGTTTTGTTTTTCTTTTGGCATATCTAAAATTGTGCATTCTGTGTGTCAAAGTTCAAAAGTCAAGTGCTACATGTGACAAATTAGGCAGGGGTCAAAAGTTATTGCAATGCAGTTTCAGAAGATTGTCTGTCTCTGAATTTGCAGCTCATTCATGCTGAAGTGATGCACTATGGGAATTACTACCAAACTCTGCTCTGCAACATCTGCTCTCCCTAAGTGAGTTAGTGCACGTCAGACATCTTTATGTCAGAATATTGCAGTGATGGATGCAGTCTTCAGAAAATGCTGCATAAAAATCTGGTGTGCCTTTCTGGCCATTAAGTGAAATTACTATTTAAATTAATGGCACTGTCACAGTTTATCTGTGCAAAGAATGAACGCTGATTAGGGTATTAAGTAATTAGCAATTTATCACACTGGAACAAGGTTGATAATAATTAAAGAAGTAATGGTTTACCAAAGAAACTAGAAAGGGAGTCACTTCTTGTTATGAGAGTGGAATCTTGGCTGAAAATTTTAATTCAATGAAACAAAGATGAAGCTCGTTGTGAAAGAAAGCAGCCTTTTTTTTTTTTTCTAGTGTAAAAACAGTTCATTATCAAAATTTTAGTTGGCCTGTCAGAAGTCCCTCAGAGCGATCAGATGACTGATTAGGAGTTTTGAATTAGGTCAATGTCTGCATTTTGATTTTATACTTAAAGCACGGTGAAACCATCAAATAATTTGGGAGTAGAAGGGGAGAGTGTCTTCTGCTCCCTAAAGGGCTAGTTTTCAGTTTTCAGATTGCTCTTTAAAAATGGAAACATGAATTATTTTAAGAAAACTTCTAGAGAAAAAAAAATGATGGCAAAAAACCAAAGTTGTATTTAAATGTCTGATCAGAAAACAGCAGAAAAAAAAGTCCAAATAACACAAAACTTGAAGCTCTAGATTTTTCTTTTTATTGTGCATGTGTATGTGTGTATAACACATCACTTTTACCATTTTATCAAGTTAAAACTCAGATTACAATGATAGCTCTGTTGTGTGTATTTATGTGAAAAAAAATCTTTCCTGGAAATGTTAAAACAACAAAAATTATTAATAAAGCACTAAAGAAAACAGTTTACTTTTAAACCAATTACTTAGAACAGTTACCACATTTAGATGACTGGCAGAAATTCCATTATGTACATCAACTTAAAATGTTGGGAAGTATTTTTTAAAGTAGAAAAATCAGTGAGAGAGTTCTTTGGAGTCATGTGTGATTAAACATCTTTCTTAAGGTATGTACCAAGCCAGTGTCTACTTTCAATATTTTTTTTGAATAAAAAGCACTTAAAACTCACTGGTCTATTATTAGCAGTGTCTTTTATGATGTAGGTGATTGTACAAGACCAGAACAAACAATTCAGGACCCCAGGGCACTTTGAAGTTGAGGTTCTTTATGTTATCAGTCAGAACTAATAATAAATAAACAAAATTCTAATTAAAATATATCATTCATTACAGTGTGCTACTTTATCACTGGATATGAATTCTGATATAATAGCACTGTGACATGGCGTGTAGACACCTTAATTTCTGGCTTAATCTGATCTAGAGTATTTTTTATTTGTTCAGGCTTTTATGTCTAAATTTCTGCTCTATCTCTTGTATGGTAAGATCTAAATGATGTGAACACAAGCAGTTAAGCTAAATCTGGTGTGAGAAAGGAGGTTCTTTGTGTGAAAGGCACACATGTGTTTCCTCAACAAGTGGCGATCAGTGTTCCCCCTTACAGGGTCTTCCTGTCACTGCCTCCAACCTCTTCCCCATGTCCAGGGATGCGTCTAGAACTCTGTGCTTCTCAAAATATAGTGACCAAATTGTTTGCCTCATTGGTGAGCAAGCTCAGCTGGTTTTGAACAAATTTATCCACTGCTGCTGGATTCACAAGAAGCAAATATGTGCACCCTTGACAAAGCCAGGCAAAAACTTGGAGGTCTCTACCACAGCATGGTAGGATGCCAGGATGGTCCTACCTCTCTGCTCTGTTTAGGCTCTCATCCCAGAATGCATAAGTGACCTTTCTCCCTTGTGAATTTCTAGAGCGTTCCCCTGACCGCCTGTACTTTATCCCTTCTCCTGCAAGACAGTGTTATCATCACAAAATGGGCAGGTAATTCTCACGATGGAAATCAGGGCTTTTTTTTTTTTTTTTTTTTTTTTTTTTTTTTTTTTTTTTTTTTTTTTTTTTTTTTTTTTATGGAGCTTGGGAGAAGTCTGGCCCTGCTGAATGATTTTAGAACACTTCCTCTTGTGTGTTCTTTACCTAATTAGTGCCTAGTGCTCTTGGTAAGAAGGACCCCTCACTGCACATTTAAATCACCTTGGTAGGGAAAAGCTGCCTTAGGTATTGTACCATTTCAGCAACTGCCTGAGTCTGACACTTTTATACCAAACTTTATAGCAGTCTCCATTTTCTTCCTTTTTTTTATTTCATATTCATATATAACATTTTATTATTGCAGGGATGTTCTGTTGTGGGCAGGATTATGTGAATATGTCAGATACCATATGCTGCTCAGCTTCCAGTGGAGAGTCTAAAGCACATGTTAAAAAGAATGACCCAGTGCCAGTAAAATGCTGTGAGACTGAACTTATTCCAAAGAGCCAGAAATGCTGTAATGGAGTTGGATATAATCCTTTGAAATATGTTTGCTCTGACAAGATTTCAACTGGAATGATGATGAAGGTAATTGATAGAAAACCTCTCAGAGGTGCTGATTTGACAATGGAAAGAGAAATACATTGTTCATAACTATTTTTCTAAAATAGGAATATAAAAACTCCTGTGTGCATTATTCATTTTCACATTACATCCATATTAATACCAAATGAGTTCGCTGTGATTGATGTTATTGCAATGAATTCTAAAGGAATTAATAATGATTAGCTGTTCTCAGGAAGCTTTACCCAGTACTTCAGATCAGTGCAGGACCGAAAGTCTGGGTGCCGAAAGAGCCTGCACTTGTCAGCTGGGACCTCAGTGTCGTGCCGTTTGATGTCCACGGGTGCTGGGGATGGAAACGGAGAGAAGCCCTGCCTTCTTCCCTCTGCGCCCCTAACCGTATCCAACAGCTTCCTTTGATAGAGACTTTACATCCAGCAGATTCACTTGTGCTTATATCTTATTCCTTGAGACAGCAGAAGATCCCCAAATGCCTGCCAACCATGAAAGTGAATGGGCCTCTGAGTGTACCATTTGTTTGGATGTTGAGATGTTTCACAGACTGATATGTCATGTTTTCTTAGCATTAAACTTGACTCAAGACTCCAGAAACCTACCATTTTAAGGAACAGATTGTGGACTTTGAAAAACCAGATACCCTACTCTGTTCGGTAGCAATGTGCCATTAGGAGATGGCTGCAAATCAGTGTTTGGGTCAAGACAATGGGAAGACTCTTGCCAACTGATGCAACTATGTAGTCATTGTGTAGACACCATGTGTGTGGGATGTAAAGTAACTCTTGAAATTGTTAGGGTCCCAACAAGCACCTTGCAACAAGTAATATTAAGATAATTCATAAAGTTGTTAAAGAGAGTGAGTACTTTATGAAGTGAATAATCATACAAAATATGCATCAAAATAGTTTTTCATCTATAATTTTTGTTAGAAATTGGTCTGACCTGTACACAACTTTAAAACAACTGATTCTACAGATTTCTGAATGGCTCAGTCAGCTAAGCATCTGCCTTTGGCTCAGGTTATGATCCCAGGGCGCTGGGATCGAGTCCTGCATCAGGCTCCCATCTCAGTGGGAAGCCTGCTTCTCCCTCTCCCTCTGCCTGTTGTGCCCCGTGCATGTTTTCTCCTTCTCTCTCTCTCTCTCTCTCTCTCTCTCTCTCTCTCTCTCTCTCTGGAAAATGAATAAATAAAATCTTAAAAAAAAAAAAAGCCAAGTCTATGAAAGAAATCTATCCAACACTACGCTCCCAAATTTTACATTTATTCCAGGCTAGTTTTTTCAGAAATACACTGAGAAATTTTTCTGAAATACAGTCTTAAAAAGCTGGTGATGTTGTGAGGACATAAGATTTTATTTATTTAAAAGAACAGAGAGCGTAAGTGGTGGGGGCAGGGAGGGGGAGAAGGACAGGGAGAAGCAGACTCCCCACTGAACATGGAACCTGATGTGGGCCTCAGTCCCAGGACCCCGAGATCATGACCTGAGCCAGAGGCAGATGCTTAACCAACTGAACCACTGAGGCAACTCACAAGGACGTGTCTTTAAAATGACCAGTTAAGGAGCATCTATGTAGAAAACTCTAAAAGGGGCAGTCATATTTGAAAAATGGAGATAGAAAACCTGTTAGTTTAAAAAATGACGCTATTGCTCACAACTATTTGTTTCATTCCTGCTCACTTACCTTTGTTTCCCAGGCATCTCATTTTGGTTCCAGGAAGATAGTTTCCATGATGCAGGGACAATGTTTAGGATGTATCCATGATCTTTTAAACTGACTTAACTTGACTTTATGAAGGCCAATTAACAGTCATATTGAATATTCATATTTAAATTATTATTCTTAGGACAATATTTCTGAATGCCGAATCAGGCAGTGTGTTACAGGTAAAGTTCAATCTATGGATTGCATTTTGTTTCTGGAAGACCTCTTTCCTGGAGACTTCTGTCTCCTGCTCTAATGAGGACTGGACCACTGTGGGATTTCGCCCCTGCAAGCCTTCTCTGTGTATTTGGGAACCCCTTTTACTGCTCTCTCGTGTTGGTGTCCCTGTATTCTCAATCCAAGGGTCGCCTTTTCTTGCTTTAGTGCTGTCTTTTGGAGAAATACCATTTTGGGTATAGGTGCAAGAAAGGTAAATTTTTTGAGAGCTTGACATTTGAAACGATCATTTTTCGAGCCTCCTACTGAATCGATAGCTTGGCTAAATAAACAACACAAGGTAAAAAATTATTTCCACTGAGGATTTTGACATCCTGTTTGCATTTTTAAACTTTCGTAGCTATTCTGATTCCTCTTTCTTCCTAGGTACCTATGTTGTTTTTCCTATGAAAGTTTTTGAGACATTTTCTTTATTGTTTTTCTAAAATTTCATTAAAAATTTTAAAAAAATAAAATTTCAAGACAATGTGCCTCTTTGTGAGTGATATTATTATTCATGATGATGTACTTTTTGTGGACTTTTTCAGTGTGAAGTCTAATGACTTTCAGTTCTGGGGAATGTTATTTTATGATTTCTTTGATAATTTGCTCTCTTTTTAATCTCTTTTTACTGATTAATTTGGTATTAGACTTTCTAAACCCATCATTCCATCTTTTCTTTTTCTTTCTTTTTTTAAAGATTTTATCTATTTATTTGACAGAGAGAGACACAGCTAGGGAGAAACACAAGCAGGGAGAGTGAGAGAGGGAGAAGTAGGCTTCCTGCCAACCAGGGAGCCTGATGTGGGGCTCGATCCCAGAACTCTGGGATCAGGACCTGAGCCAAAGGCAGATGCTTCACAACTGAGCCACCCAGGCACCCCTCCATCTTTTCTTTTTATTGCTTAACTGTTGATTAGTTAGCTCTTCATCTTTTTCAACATGATCAGATTTTGCCTTAGTTTCATCTTCCAACCTTTCTATTGATTGATTGGGGTTTTTTTAAGCTATTTTTAAATTTTTCCTGGTTCTTTCTTTTTTGCTGGCTGTTATTTATTCATGGCATTGCACTCCTGTTCCATTCGTGGGATATCTTTTTTCATTCTGGAAATACTAATTCCATTGTTGTTGTTGCTTATTGTTTATTTGCTTTATCCCTTAAACTGTCTCATTTCTTTGGTAATATTTTAGTTTTTTTCTGTGCCTTGCTTTGTTTCTACTTCCTCTCAGTTTTTTTTTTCTATGTTTTTAAATCTCTTCTTTCCATTAGAGGCTAAATGAAACTCATTGTGCAGAGGCATCTGTTAGTAAGGAGTGCACAGTAGTCTAATCACGTGGTGGGACGTTACCAAGAATCCTTAGGAGATATGCTTAATTAACTATTCTTAATAATACAACCAAGATCAGGACAAGATGTATGCCTGGCTGACAGCATACAGGGAATCAGTAGGAAAGGGGACTGGGATTCTCCCCGTGCAATATGCTGACCTGTATTTGGTTTTCCCACGTTAGATCCTGGCCTATAACTTCCAGTTGACTCTCTCTGTTCCTTTTAATTTCACCAAGTCTTCTCTAAGCTTTATCTCCTTTGTAACACTGTACCCAAATGCAGCTAGGAACAACACAAACCTACTGCTAATGTTCTAGATTATAACCTCCTCCCTTAGGGCTGTGAGCTCCGTAGCACTGGCTTAATTTGACAATTATCCAGGTCATGATTTTATCAAATAGTTAGCCACAGCATAACAGATTTCCCCAACTTTCCAAATCCCAGTATGTGTTTCTTTGCCCTGCCCACCTAACAGTTAAGCTAATGCCATGAGATACAGGGCTTTATTGTTGTTAAGAGAATATCTAACTTCAAAGTTCTAATTTATGTTTTATCTAGGGCATGCTTGACTATGCCAAAATACAAGTAAGTGCACTGACATATGGAATGAGTCAATAGGATAAAAGTTTAAAAAAATTTTTTTTATATTCCAATCCAATGTGAGTTAGGCAGCTCTCCTCCAAGGAATGTCTCAGGAGCCCAGTCCCCTTCCATCTTGTGGGGCTTCACACATGACCCTCAGATTGCAATGGAGAAGAGGAGAGAGTGGATGATTATTCATATATGGGTCTCACCTAGATGCAGAATACATCCTTTCTGTACAGTAAGCACATGGACATTTCTCGTCATGTGGCCTTTCCTTCTGCAAATCTGGTATTCCTAGGGAGAAAAAACAAAATGGACATTACTGGGCAAATGGGATTCTCTCTGCCACATTCATCTACTTCTTGCTTCCAAAAGTGTTAATGCTGTCCTGTGGGTATTAGTTCCCTTCCTGTTTCCTTAGACTTTCTGTATTCCTTTACTGTCATTTGGGTGGGCTCTAAGGAGAAATGAAGCTAAATGCAGGTGTTCAATTCACTATATTGAAATGGAAATCCCACCACAGTTTTCTGAAGCAGCTTTATTTTGACAACCTTTGGGAGAATAACCTATGTGACATAAGAGAGATTGAACATAGATCAATTTTAAACAGCAAAAAATTATTTTAAATACATTATGCCACCTACGGCACCTCAATGGCTTGGTAACTTGAACATCCAACTCGTGGTTTCCGTTCAGGTCATGATACTAGGGTCGTGAGATGGAGCCCCATGCCAGGCTCCCTACTGAGCACAGAGTCTGCCTGAGACTCCTTCCCTTCCTCCTTCTCCTCTGACCCCTACTCCTTCCCTTGCTCATATTCTCTCTAAAATAAATATAAATAAATAAAGAAAGAAAGAAAGAAAGAAAGAAAGAAAGAAAGAAAGAAAGAAAGAAAGCCACCTATGAAAAGGAAAGATGAAGGCAAGTTTTTCATTATAGAAATGTTGCCTTATTTATATTGCCTGTAATCTGGGATGAGATGAAGTGTTTCATTTTCTGAGATTAGAACACACTTGCACTTACCAATAACTATAAAAAGTCCAGAGAAAAGGTTTACAAATATAAATAATAATAACTATAATGAGAGTTCATGAAATATTTAGATTTTCTGAAACTTGGACAAGGAATGCTTCTCAGAAGACCAACTTGTCTCTCAGCACAAAAGTGCAGATTCTCAAATATCACATTATTTTCTCTAAAGCTCTGTTAGGAAAGTGTCAAAGTAACAATAATAAAATAATTAATCCTGATCTTATTTATATTTATAATCATCTTATATATTTATATCTAACTGAAAGGCGTTTATAGGTGTTACCGCGTTTAATTCACATAAACAAACCTGCATAGTAAATGCAGTTTCTGTTTTCTGATGGAAGGAGCTGAGACTTTGAGAGTGTAAGTGACGTGCTCAAGGTCACAGAAGTAGGAAGAAGCAGAACGGGACTCTGAATCCAAATCTGTGTCATCCACACCAAAACTGCGCTTTCTAGTATACACACTGCCTTCATTTCTTTTCATAAATCTTGAGACATTTATTCATGAGCTTAGTGGAAGAAAATTTCATTTTCATCATGTAAAAACTTGACCACATACATCTAAATGTAAATTTTTGAAAGATTTATGTATTTATCTTAGTGAAAGAGATCACGCGTGCATTAGGGGAAGGGTCAGAGGAAGAGAATCTCAAGTCGACTCTCTGCTGAGCATGATGCTGGATCCCACAACCCATGAGATCAGGACCCACGAGATCATGACCCACAGGATCATGATCTGAGCTGAAACCAAGAGTCTGATGCTCAACCAACTGAGGCACCCAGGCTCCCCTGCCCAAATGTAATTGATAAATCTCCTTCTTCCCACCTCCACCACTCAGGAAACGGGAGAATGCGGGACTCTCTGCCCAGTGTCTCTGGAAGCCACAGCATACTGCGGCAGATGTGACTTCAACTTTACCAGCCATGTCTGTACTGTGATCAGAGGACCTCACGATTCCCTCAGCAAGAACCCAGTAGAAGACATATGCTCCTCGGCTGAAGAGACTGTTCACACAGGAAGTGTAGACACATTCTCCTTCACAGGTAACAGAAACTGAGCCACCTGCCCATGGCTTAGTAGGGATAGTGAAGAGCTACAGAAAATGCAGATTTGTTTCATTCTGATATCATCCCGTTCCTTAGCCTAATAGCAATTAATTTCATCATACTATGGGCTAGCTGGTTACAAGGTAATTAAAGGCACACTTCGAATCTGTTCAAAGTAGTTTCAAAAAATGCAAAGTCTAAATTTAGACAAAGATGTATACTATTTTAAAGTAAACATGTAGAAAATTCAGAAGAGGGAAATAACTTATGTGTTCTTTTATGGTATGCCCAGTTAATCATCAGTGAGCCCCATTTTTTTTCTTAAAAGTGTGAGTGTCGGCTTTCAATAAATGCAAAGAATGAATGTTGCTGTACCTGTAGGCAAGAAAGAGGAAGAAACTTGTCTGATCATGACTAAGACCTAGCAGCATTATTCTGGGGAGGAGCTTAAAGTATCTCTTTCCTATCTTGGGTCTGGGTCAGGAGACTGCACTCTCCCACAGTCTGGTGTCGCTGCTAAATGGCCATTGTCTTGGGAGCAATAACCTCCACAGTTATTGAAGATACTAATTTTTAGACCCCATTTTGGTCCTACTGAATTCCTCCAAAATAGTAGTTCTCAGGCTTGCCTAAGCTGAGTGAAGGGCACTGTGAAGTTTAAGATCATCTCCAAAATAGTTCTTCCCTCTACTAAATTTTTGTTTGTCCATTTACCTAAGTCCCTACAGAGTTTGTTTCTGCCTTTTGAAAACGTGTGTGTGTGGGGGGTGGGGGAGGATAGCTATGTGTATGTACATATATATGTGTGTATATGTATATCATCCATTATGTACAGTCAAATAGAATACATTTAAGTGACATAATTCAAGCAAGCTAAGGTTAAATAAACAAAAAACTGCTCTGTTCCATCATGACTCACCATTCTGTCTTAATGGATGGTAGGTGATAATGGCAAACCTTAAGATTGCAAAAAAATAAGGCAAGATGCTAGAGTGAGCAGGGTAGATTAAGGAGAGAAAGCAGGAATAAAGATTAGGTTCCAGTGATGTGCTAAATGCTTTAAAACCTTACCTTAATTTAACCACAGATCAATCACAGAAGTATGATCATTTCATAGGTGAAGAGACTGAGGTCTCAAATCTCTGAAAGTAACTTGCTAAGGGAAGATGTCAGATTTCAATCATGTTGCCTTCAAGAGCAGCAGATTTAGAAGACTCTGTGTGGTATAGGAGATCCTTTCAGAGTGTTCCAAACGTCCCTCAAGCTATTTATTCCACCTGATATGTTCTTCTTCATCATTCCCAGGATGTGGGTGAATATACTTGTCCATAGTTCAGGCTTCTCAAGCCCAGTCCCTCCCTCCTCTCCCACATCAGCATGACGCTCACTTCTGCCTCGTGTCATGTACCTCTGGACCCTTGTTCCCTCTCTCCTGTGAGATTGAAATAGCTGTGTGAACAAGACTCCCTTGATTCACTTTACCTCATTTTTGGATGAACACACTTTATGCAAACAAAACAAAAACATTTATTGGAATGTATTTAATTAGGAAAGTCCTCAGGATAGAGAAAATTCATTAAACCCTCCAATTTCCTCTCACTCCCAGTTATAGATTTAAGGACCCTCATTTCCAAATTAGTGGGTTTGGTCCAGATGCACATGATCCAAGAGAATTTCCTACTTTTATCTGCCTTTTGAAGTCAAGGTCAAGATTTTGAAGGTGTTTTAAGACATATTTGCCGTAGCCCTCTCCAGAAAAGAATAGATGTTTATTTACCTTATTTAACCATCCATATTTCAGATTGCTTTGTTTACTAAAGAATCCTACGAAAATTAACAAAATTTTCTCTTCCAAGAAGAAAACAAAGCACCTAAATCATACTAAAACAAGTTCCATCAAGACCAATTTGGACTAAGAAGTCCACCTTTCTTAGAAATTTACAGTTAAAAGCTAAACAACACCAGGGCTCACCCAAATTTATTCATGCATACAATCATTTCATTTATCAAAATATTTCTTAAATTTTTACTAATAATCAGTCACTATACGGGGCCCACCAGCTATGAAAACAAATAAGAATTCCCATCAGGGATTTGAAGCCCATATGAACAGACAGGGAACAAATATAAGTACCATGTAATATGAGAAATATGTCCGTATAAGAGCTGTGATAGAAGTTAAGTATAGGATGCTTTTCAAGGGCATTGCAAGGACATCTAACCCAGACTGAAGAAGCTAGGAAAGACTTTGCAAAGGATATCACGTCTGAGCTGGGAACTGAAGAACAAGTAGAAACACATCAGTTTAAAGGAAGGGAAGCCAGGCAGAAAGGACAACATGTACAAAGCACATGATGTGAGAGAAAGCCCAGTAATATGTGAAAAACAAGCCCCTTGATATGAATGTAGCACCATGTAGGAGAGGTGAAATCATGAAGATGAGGCCAGAGAGCAAGGGTCAGCAGGTAAAGGCCTTTTATGCCACACTAAGCAGGCAGCAATATATTTTAAGCAGTGTTTTTTAAGCAATAAAATGACAGAATCCTGTATATGTGTTTTTGAGGAATTACTCTATCAGCTGAAGAAATGATTGCAGACAAGTATGCATGGAACATTTAAGCCATTAAAAAGTAAAAATTGAATGAACATACTCCCAAAAAAACAAAACCCTCTGTTATTTGAAGACTAGCCCCATATAACATACATAATGATTTTGAGATAAAAAAGGGTATTTTATTTTCTTTTTTAAAAAAAGAGTTGGAAATTCTGGCAAAAAAAAAAAGAACTCAGAAATGAGAGAGATTGTTGAGGGAAGGCAAAATTTCAATGATGCTTCCTTATGTGTAAAGCAAAAAGAATTCTTTCATGGGCTAGGAGCATCTTTGAAAGACCAGGCCTCACAGGAAAACAAAGTAACAAGGATAAGAGATGAGAGAATAAAAAGAATGAAATGCCATAGAGGAAAGAACAAGAAACACAGCATATCGAGCTTCTGCAACTGAAATTAGAATTGGTGATGTGGGCCTGAAGGGTTAAAAAGAACAGTTATTAGCAATGAGCAGTTAAGTCTGCTACAGTCAACGGATTGAAAAATAGAGTGACCTCATGTGGGTAGGTGGGTGGCCTGGGCAGCTCAGCCCTACATGGTCATTCAGGGGTCTAGATTCCTTCCAGTTGAGCACTTATCATGTTTCTGGTGCTGCCCTCCTTCCCATGGCTCAGCCTGGGTCACCACAACATCCTGCTTCCAGCCCACCAAAAGGGGATGAGAAACTCAGTGGAGGGCAAGTGATTCCTCTTAGGAAGTGAGGCACAGGTTGCCCCTATCACTGCTATGCTTCTTCTGTTGTTGAGATCTGCACCACATGGCAACTCAAAGCTGCAGAGAAAACTGGAAGATTAGAAATTAGACCCCAGCCAGGAGGCATCTGACCAGGACAGAAGGGAGATCTGGGCACCCACCAGTGGTCATCCCAGGTAACAAGGGGCAGATGCCCCCTTCTGTCTAAAGACAGAAGATAAGCCCTTCTCTTTTATAGCAGTTTACATTTTAGGATGTTCTGCCACATAACTTCGTGCATTTTATTTTCATACTAATTCTATGAAGTAGGCAGGTCAGGGTTTATGGTAAGGAGATATATATTAGGAAAATATGGTCAAAAAATCCATATGGATGGACAGAGAGTCAACCCTACATGAAGATAGAGCAGGTGGCCAGGAAGCCAAGGAGGAGGACCTCTTCTGATCTCCTCTTGGAGAAAAGTCATCCGGAAACCACCACACAAAAATGCCTACATATAAACATAGTCAAAATTCACAAAATTAAACAGATTTAGCCAATTGTCCAGTATTTTTTTTTCTTTTTGTGTATGTTTGTGGCATGTGTACTTCTGAAGTTACCAAAGCTTAAAACTGAACAAAGATTTTGGGCATGCCATTGAATCACATGGATGAATACCTAATAAAATCATTGCCAGTACAAAACACTCAACACTTTGGTTTAATTGTTTTATATAGATTGGTTGTTTTGGATTTGGGTTTCAGTTCTGGTTTGGTGAAAGAGGGAAGGATGTATGTAGTGAGTGTTCCATTCATTTTTTTTTAAGATATTTATTTATTTATTTATTTATTTATTTATTTATTTATTTGACAGAGAGAAACAGCTAGAGAGGGAACACAAGCAGGGGGAGTGAGAGAGGGAGAAGCAGGCAGGCAGCCCGATGTGGGGCTCGATCCTGGGTCTCCGGGATCATGACCTGAGCTGAAGGCAGTCGCTTAACCAACTGAGCCACCCAGGCGCCCTTTTTATCCACTAACCATGAGAGGTCAAGTTTCCCGTCTTGTATCTCATAATAACTACATTATAGTTTATGTAATAGTTTAATGTAATATGAATGATGTAATAATTGGTAAAATTTATAATATAAAATTATAAAAGCAGGTTGGTGAACCTGCCCCATAAGGAAGTATAGGATACACACAATTGGGAAGCATTAACATCCAACGTACATTAGTCTAGTATTTTAGGTTTTCAGTCATTCTTTTCATGTTACCTATATTTGTTCAGAGAAGGTGAATTCTATTCTATGGAGTTCCATATCTCTGCATCCAATAAACACATAATTTTTTTTATGATTTAGAACATTAAGAGATGAGAGTTCTATTCACACACAACAGGATTACAGCATAAGCATTTATTTTTAAGTGTTTAAAAGTTTTGATATTCATTTTCAATATGATGGTAAAAAAAATACAAGTGTTTTAAAAATCTTGCTGTTCAATTTCTCCCTTTCCAGATGTGAACCTGGAGCCTTATATGACGTATGAGTATAGGATTTCTGCATGGAATAGCTATGGGCGAGGAATCAGCAAAGCCATTAGAGTCAGGACAAAAGAAGATGTGCCTGAAGGACTGAGTGCCCCTAGGTGGACCAAAGCAGATAATCTTGAAGATGTGATAGTCTTAAATTGGAAGAAACCTATACAATCAAATGGTATTAAACTACTTTTTTAAATTGAAGTAAAAAAATCCTGTAAATCCATAAGGAAATCAAAATGAGTGTAATCTACATGTAATTGGCATGCATCTAACCATTAAAAATTATTTGCTGGTGAAAGGAACCTTAGATGTGTGACTACTAAATATTCATTCTATGAAATAGGCCTCACAAGTTTTTAGCCCCAGAATTTTTTTCTGAAATCCTAGCTTGTATATCTGAGCTGCTTTCAAAAAAGCAAAGACTGCTAAAGAAAGGCAAAATTGTTTTAATATTAGAAGTAATTTTGTTTGGTAGCAAGGGGAAATAAACATAAATGACTCTTTAATTATCTACGTCCAGAATCCCTTTCTTCAATAAGAGTGCACATTGTTCAGAACTCCTTGAACATAGCAATCCAATAGCAAATTAGAAGTAAGTAATGCTATATTATCCAATTTCCTCAGAACTCTAAGACATGTAAGTTGTTTGCAAATAGTTAAAAGGATCTGACACTCAAATCTGGGTATTTCTCTGTCTCTTTTAGGTCCAATTATTTACTACATTCTTCTTCGAAATGGGATTGAATGTTTTCAGGGAACATCATTGAGCTTCTCTGACTCGAAAGGAATTCAGCCATTTCAGGAATACTCATACCAGCTGAAAGCCTGCACAGTTGCTGGCTGTGCCATCAGCAGCAAGGTAAGGAGAGGAACCTAAATTCTGGACAGAAGTAGCCAATGGGATGATTATAGGAACTCTCAGTTGTGAATAATTTTTCCAATAACAGAAAACAATATCCTCCTCGATGGTAGCACTTTCATGCGGCATCCCAGCTGACTACTAGTATGTATACCTACCTGAAAGGCGAGATCACTGCAAAGGGAATTTATGCACATATCAATGTTTCATTAATTTTAAAAAAAGAAAACTTGAGTGAATGTTATCCTCTTTATCACATTTTTCCTCTGCCAACTATTTTTTTTATTGTGTTATGTTAGTCACCATACAGTACATCTTTAGTTTTCGATGTAGTGTTCCATGATTCATTATTTGCATATAACAGCCAGTGCGTATTACAACATGTGCCCTCCTTAATACCCATCACCAGGCTCACCCATTCCCCACTCCCTCTCTCCCCTGAAAACCTCAGATTGTTTCCTGGAGTCCATAGTCTTGAATGGTTTATTCCCCTCTGATTCCTCCACCTCCAGTTTTCCCTTCCTTCTTCTAACGCCATCCATACTATTCCTTATGTTCCACATATGAGTGAAACCATATGATAATTGTCTTTCTCTGTTTGACTTATTTCACTCAGCATAATCCCCTCCAGTTCCATCCATGTCAATGCAAATGGTGGGTGTTCGTCCTTTCTAATGGCTGAGTAATATTCCATTGTGTATATGGACCACATCTTCTTTATTCATTGATCTGCTAAAGGACATCTCAGATCCTTCTACAGCTTGGCTATTGCAGACATTGCTGCTGTGAGCATTGGGATGCTTATAGCCTTCTTTTCATTCCATCTATAGCTTTGGGGTAAATACTATTTAGTGCTATTGTTGGGTCATAGGATAGCTCTATTTTTAACTTTTTGAGGAAACTCCATACTGTTTTCCAAAGTTCTTCCAACTATTCTCAGATGATCTTTTGATCCATAATGATGATCCATAAATCCATAATAATTTCAAATCATTCCTCAGTTTAAAAGAGTTTCTGTTTAAATATCACTTTAACAAAAATTGCTTGTTCTTGAAAAACAGATAAAGGGGCAAAAGAACCTGGCATAGAAAATAAAATGATACCAAGATTTCTGCTACACCTTGGAATGAAATTAGCCATACAACAGGGGTCAGAATGGAGATTATTGGGAAGATACAACAGATATTGGGGGATGAAGTCTATAGAACTTGGTGTCAACCAAATGCAGGGGAATAAGAGGAAAGTACCAAAGATGTTATTCAAGATCTCTGGCTCTCTGGCTTGAGCAAATTCTAGATCACAGTGCCATTCTGCAAACAAATAAAAAAGAGGAAAATTTGAGTGTAGAGAATAAGATTAAAATTTTAAATGTTTTTTTAAGAATATATTTAAGAGAAGGTACAGAGTGGCAGAAGAAAATATTATTTGGCACTTTAAGTGAAAATGTCTTGTCAGAAGCTGGATTATAAAGTGACTGAATTTGCTAGAAAGATCCTCGTGGGAAGTTGAAGCAAGGAGTTTGAATAGGGTCATTTAAGGAGAAGAGAGAGAGAAAGAGTGAAACAAGACCCTAGATGATGAATGCTGGGAGCACAAAGAACCCACAGAGGAGACCGGAAAGAGACAATCAGAGGATTTAGGAGGGAAATAAAGAAAGTGCCATCTCACAGAAGCCAACCTAGTTAGAGGAAACCCGGGAGAAACAAACACACAGCAGCTCTGAGTCTTTTCATGTGGTTACAACGTTAGAAGAGCAGCATCTTCACACACTGTGCAAGAACCATCCAAGGACAACATTCATTGCATGTATGCAGCTCTTTATCTGGCAGACCTCCAGAAACATCTCTGAGTGTGTCACCATTCAAACAGATGGCAGCTGATGGACCCAATCAAAAGTTATGGTCCGAACGGTCCTCAACAGTTCCATGGTTCTTTTACACAGGCACAGCTCCTGCCTACCAGATGCCAGAACAATTGGTTGAAAAACCGAGAGTTGGTGGCACCTGGGTGGCTCAGTTGGTTAAGCGACTGCCTTCGGCTCAGGTCATGATCCTGGAGACCCGGGATCAAGCCCCACATTGGGCTCCCTGCTCGGCGGGAAGCCTGCTTCTCCCTCTCTCACTCCCCTTGCTTGTGTTCCCTCTCTGGCTGTGTTTCTCTCTGTCAAATAAATAAAATCTTTAAAAAAAAAAAAAAGAAAAAAGAAAAACCGAGAGTTAATTCTGTGAAAAAACAAATGCAGCTAATTTTTGTACAACATTATATTTTGGTAATGCTACATAAATAACCAGTTGACTTATCCTTTTTCCTTCTCATTCAGATCTTTTTCTAGAATGTTGGTACAGACACTCTCAAGTCATCCTGGGTATCATAGGAAGAATACAAAACAAGCAAACAAACAAACAAAAAAACTTCCCATTTATACTGTTCAAAGTATACTATATGCAAGCCAGTTCAGATGTGGGTTTTGCTTCATATTTACTGGTGCTTAAAATGTACAAAATCAGGCTGTTAAAATGCAAAGACACTGATGGGCCATATGGAAGAGAGTTATCAAGAGTTCTGTAGTAAGACAGTCTGCCAGCCAGATTTTACTTGTTTAAACTGAGGGCTGCACTCCGCTGTCAAAATTGTTGTTGAACTTGTTGTGATAAATGGTAGACTGAGACTTAGGTAATGTATTCAAGGTCAGATCTCATTGTTTAAATAGGATGGAAGGAAAAGAATTCAAAAAAATAAATAAAAATAAAAAATAAAAAGAAGGGGACTGCTTCTCCAGGCCCCTGCTAATGATATGCCAGGCCAGACAACAACATTTTAAAACAAAAGTGACATTCTCGTGGATCAGAATACCTAGTGTCCTATTACCATAAATTGCTGTTTAATTCCTGTGTTTGCAGGTAATTGCAGGTACTGCCCAAGGCGTTCCGGAAAGCGTATTGCCGCCCAGGATCACGGCGCCCAGCGCAGAGGCTCTGCGTTTGAGCTGGACTATCCCTGAGAAACCAAATGGCGTCATTAAAGAGTACCAACTCAGGCAGGTTGGGAAAGGGCTCATCTACACTGGCACCACTGACAAGACGCAGCATACGGTCACAGGTGAAAAAAAGGGAAAACCTACCGGAAGAGTCTGTCATTGTGGTTAGGGGGGCAAAGCATCCCAGGGGTGTGCGTTTGATATATGAGGTCACTTCGAAAGGACGTGTTCTCTTGACATATGGTCAGGTCCCACTTATCCATGCTAATAGAAGAGCCCACACTGGCAGCAATAAGCCACAACAGCAGATAACTTCAGAAATAATTTATATTTGGCTTTGATATGCATTATGTGTAGGGTTTTTGCATCAGTATTAACTTTTTTTTTTCCCCTCAGACAAACGGTAAGATGCATTTTCATTCCCCAAGGATATATTCATAGATAATGGGATGAGGATAGCCAAGAATGTACTGGAAAGCAGGGAGAAATCAGCCAGAGGCTAACATTTATCTACTGAGTGGGTAACTAATACACAGAATAGTTGACAGGTGACTGTGACAATTTGTTATTATTAACATTAATTAATAGTGACTGTATTATTTTTATGATTTGTTGTAACATTTATTATAATTAACTTTAAGAAAGTAATAATAATACAGCATAATAGAATAAAGTCAGATAATTACTAGAAGTGATTATAATAATAATAATAGCATGTTTTGGTTTGAATGTCACTTCTGAAGAGAAGAAAAGCATTTTCTGATGTCCCCACTCTAAGGAAGCGTCTTTGATACACCACGGATCATGGACCTCTCGTTGCCTGATAGTGTTGGTTTTTATGTCTACCCCCACTGGGATGTAAGCTCCAGCATGCAAAGACCTTCAGTATCTAGAACAGTCCTTGACATGTTCATAGATGCCACAGAAAAGTTTGGGGAATATGTGAATTTCACATATGCCACCTGGCATCTACTATCTCATTTGATTCTCTTCACAAATCTATGTGGTAAAGAGTTATCACTTGCATTTTACAGAAAAGAATACTCTGAGATAGTAAGTAACTTAGTTCATTACTTGGATCTACTGAATCGTCCCAAACAGTTGTGTGAGTTTACGTTCTGAGGCCACAGGAACGAGGTTACAAACTTCCCTATCCCCCATTGTCAGCAGCTTCCTTCCAAGACCTCCTGAGTGAATGTTCTTCTTCCATTGGACCCCATGGCTTGCAGGGAGCATTGATACTAGAGATCAGGAAACTCGTAAAGAAGTACAGAAAATCTTGGAACAGTGAAAAAATAAAATAAATTATTATTTTTTAAAAAAAGTACAGAAAAGCCTGGAAGAGTGTGCCTGATTTAAGAGGCACAGGTTATATTACACAGGTGGAAAAATTAGTTCATCGTGATTTGCTCTTAATTCTACAATTCCCTGACACACAAGCAGGCATTCACTGACAGATGTCCACTGTTTTAAGGAAGTTCCAGAAGCCTGCAGTAGGTGCTTCATAAATATTTGCAGACCAGCACATTACATTCCTTATCTGAAGATCCTGACCTAAATCAATGATAATGGAGATGGAAAAAGTCCTCATCAATTCTGATTATTTAAATTTATTTCTCAGATCTTATTTCATTGCAAGCAAAAATGATCACAAATAGTTGTGTTTTCATAATAAAAGTTTACATTTATATGTGCTTTATAATTTTAAAAAACTATTTTCATTTGGACATGTTTGGTTCTTATCACCTCCCTGTAAGTGAGGGATGCTTTAATATCCACAGTTAAAAGACAAAGAGGGAAAATGACATGCTTGGGGGTGTCCAAGGCATCAGAATACTGTTTCATCCCAAAACCACCACAACAAAAACAAAACAATGTTGCCTGCTTGCTGTGTTCTAGAGAGTACACTGAGGGCCCTAAAACAAAATTGCTGCTCTCAAGAACCTCCCAGTGATAGGGAACACTGACAAGTTAAGAACTAATTGCAGATGCACTGTAACTGATGCCACAGCACAACTCTAAAGAATGCAGTGCAGGAAAATCAAAAGAATGACTTGGAGTGGAGAATGGAATGTCAATTGCAGAGTTTTGAAAGCCAAATTAAGACACATTTAGCTTTTGTATCAGTAAAGTTTTCACAAAAAACTGGGATATGGAATGTACTCCTTCTTAGACTATGTCTACTTAGCCAGCGGGGCCTTTGAACTGTGTGAGCTGTTCAGGTCTGCATTTTTTTAAAACCAACATTTACATGCCAACAGACTAAATTGAAATATAATGTTCAAACCAACAGGACTGATAGCCTCATTAATTATAAAATACTTGGAAAGCTTTTTCTTTAAAACACCTTTATTCCATCAGTTCTTCTTCTCATTGTCATTTTTAATGAATATTTTCATGTCAGAGAGGATTTCATACGCATCACTTGATGTCAGGCATTCTCTTTTATTAGGAAAAATATTTTAAAATTTTTCTATATGCCTTTACTTTTTATAAGATCATAAAATGACAAGAAGCCTTTAAGATTCATTTGGTTCATCCATCTGCACCATTTTAAATAGATTTAGAGTACTTCACTTGGGCAAGAGAGCCCTAAAGAGAAATGTCTTTGTTGAATGAAGAAGTAAAGTCTCACTCAGCATAAACTCACAGAGTAGAGCCTCCTATAGATGTAGTTCCTACGGGACAGCAACAGTGCTAGGCATTATTAGCTCATCTAAAACCTGAGATCTATATAATGTTCCCATACCTTATCTGCCAGGAAAAATTCATTTCCATAGTTCTCTGACTGACCAAATTCACTATGGAAGTATTTTGTGATATAAATGACTATTTTATTGAGTTCATGGAATGAACTAAAATAACCAAATTTGTTTTACATTGCATCTCAAATGTTTGATCAAAGAGCTTCCTGTACCCTCTGGGATAAATCATTTCTAAAACCTTGGCATTCCCTAAGTTAGCAGTCAAACACTAATGAAGTTGTAGCACTAGTCATCCTGGAGCTTGAAAATCTAGGTCCTTAGAAATGATGGAAGGGAAAGCGAGCACCTTGCCTCAGCCCCATTGTCTCCATGCTGATTTTTAATTACCTCAAAGCTTTAGAAACATGATCCTGTAAATGCTTTGTGGGAATAGTGGCGAATGCACTCATCATGTGAAATCCATAAATTGCTTATAATCCTCTCAAGATGTTAAAAAAGGCATTAAGTAATTGAAGACAGGAAGTCCTCAGTTAATTATTTAGAGGTGTTATCAATGCTTTAAGTAAACTGAAGCATTTTCTGCTATCTCACTGAGCTGAATACCATGGGGACAAAGGAGAAACAGCCATCATCTTCTCATATCCGCTAATGCAAACAGCACATGGCAGCTTGTCAATAAAAGACCTTTTCATATCATTTATTACTAAACAGGTCTACCATCCTGCACAGAACAATTGGGATGTCAGTTATGGCATTGTTTCACTTTGGGTTATCACTGCTTTATATATGGGCCTCCTAGCATGGGCACTGGGCAGAAGAGATGAAGAAAGGATTAACTAAATAATTAGGACCACCGAGAATAAAATGAATTAATCATGTCCTCTTTAGCAGCAGATTTGATAAGGGCTTGTGTGTCTCTTAACTCTGGGAGAAAAGTGTTTTCAAAATAATTTATTAAAAGTTGCTTATCATTGCATTTTCCTTGAAACGGAAGACCCATCAGCATTAAGCTAGCAAGGAGAGAACAATTTACCTTCCTTTTCCATTTTCTTAGAAGCTCGTGAAGATCTCCTGTGTTAAAATAGCATACAACAATGCACGTTGTAACAGATAGGCACTATTAATGTACTGAAACAGATACCCTGCACATCATTTATGAAGCGAAAAAAAAAAGGAACACACTTTGACCATCAGTATCACAAAATGTGGCGGTCCTTTATAAGGGGATCTTATATTTAGATAATTCTGCTATGTACACCCATAGCAGCCAACACTTGGCTCTCAGCTCTCATGGCATTCATACTTTATCGCGATATCCTTTCTTTCTTGTCTCTGTTCCTCAGCTAGTAGGTGAAGCTTCGTAAGGACAGACAATAGCCTCCTGTTCGCCCTTGTATCATCTATACTGAGATAGGCACCTATCGGAGTACTTAACATATTAAGCATTCAAGAATATCTGTTGAGTGGGTAGGTAATGAATAGTAAACTAGTTTCTGAACGGTTTTATTCTCTTTTGACTGAATACAAAAATCGTACGGTCAAATACATCTAAATCTCAGGCAGGAATGGCTACATAATTTACATAGTCCAGGGCAAAAATGAGAATGTGAGGACCTTGTTCAAAATTGTTTAGATACAAATCAACATCCAAAAAAACAAATAATCCAATTAAAAAGTGGGGACATGAACAGACATTTAAGAAAACATACAGATGGCCAACACACACATGCTCAACATCACTCATCAGCAGTGGAATGTAAATTAAAACTACATTGAGATGTCACCTCATGCCTGTCAGAGTGATGAAAATCAAAAACACAAGAACCAACAGTGTTGGTGAGGATGTGGAGAGAAAGGAATGCTTGTGCACTTTTGCTGGGAATGCAGTGGTGTATTTTGGAGGTTCTTCAAAAAAGGTAAAAATAGGGCTACCCTATGATTTGGTAATTGGACTACTGGGTATTTGCCCCCAAAATACAAAACAAAAACATTAACTCAAAAGGACACATGCACCCCTGTGTTTACTGCAGCATTATTTTCAGTAGCTGGATTATGGAAGCAGCCCAAGTGTCCATCAATAGATGAATGGATTTTCTAAAAATGTGATACACACACACACACACACACACACACACACACACACACACACACTGGAATATTACTCAATCACAAAAAATAAAATCTTGCCATTTGCAACCACATGCATGGAGGTAAAAAGTACAATGCTAAGTGAGATAAGTCAGATAAAGACAAATAACATATGATTTCACTGAGATGTGGAATTTAAGAAACAAAACAAATGAACAAAGCAGGGGTAGAGGGGAAGAGAGACAAACCAAGGGACAGACCCTTAACCCCGGAGAACAAACTCGTGTTTGCCCGAGCTGGGGCCGGGGCAGTGGGGGCGGGGGGGACAGGTGAAGGGGATTAAGAATTGAGTACTCTTATGATGAGCACTGAGTCAGGTATACACTTGCTGAATCACTATATTGTACATCTGCAATGAATATGGCACTCTATGTTAACTATATTTGAACTAAAAACTTAATAAAAAATTTTTAGAAAAGAACATTTTTTAAAAAATCATTAAGAATGCTTAAAAACAGAGCACAGAATGGACCCTCCTCCACGCGGGATCTTGGGTCACATGCCTGTGAAGCCAGCCTTGATCTCTGGCAATCTGGACTTATTTCTTTAATAACTGAAACAGAGAGGAAGAAAGCTAGAATGGTGATCCTGTCCTCAGAACAGCTTCCGGAGCTTCAGTGCTCCCCGACATTGCATGTAGTGCTCTGTACTGCATTTGTTCCAGCTACCTGAATACTGACCAGAAGGCGTCAGGTCTATAACAGATGCAATTCGTTTTATTTTCATTTTTCCAACCCTGAGGAAAACTTTGTGCCTGGCTGTTTGCAAAATGAAGAAATAAAGAATAGCATAGCATCAACCACTACTTTCTACCTTTGAAAAACATGCTTATAGATAGAATCTTATAGCTGAAGAATTACAGTCAGTAGCTGCCTGGACACTAATGTTTAAAGGAAAAAAGTTTCCTCTGAAATTTTAGATATTTTCGGTTTCATTGTCTGGCAATCATTGTTTCTGTTTTGCCCCAAGAACTCTGAAGAACTCCTGCTCTCTCTGCAGTATATGTCCTTGTTATCCTTTTGAGCAGCATCGACTTGGCTGCCACCTGATGCCACATTTTTTTTCTAGAAAAGACTCTGCCTGAAAATGTAGACCAGCTTTGGTCTAGTATAGCACCGGACTCCAGAGAAGAAAGACATTTATTGAAAGAATGTTACTAAAATCAAAAGCCAGGGTCTTTTCTTGGACTACCTTAGTTTTAATGTTGATCAGCATTTGGAAAGATAGTTAGCCAAGAAATAACTATCTGGGAAGTGCTTCTTGGAATGAATCTGATTTCTAAGATAGTGGGAAGAGGGACCTACACTAGGGCCTGGAATTTCACACAAAATATAGAATTAAGAAACACGCTGTAGCAAGTAGTCAGAAGCAAAAGTCATGAAGTTACCTCACAGGCATTTGCAATGCAAGATTGCCTTTGCTTTGTTGTTTTGATGCCCAGTTCATGAGCTATCAACTGAATTCAGTACTTTGAAGCACTGATACAGGGAAGAGTTCCAAAGGCTGTTCACACACAGGCAAGAAATTGGCTTGACTAACAGGGATACATAGCTTGAGTTTGGGGTGGGTGGCACTAACATGAAAAGGGGACTCCAGCATGTGAGCTCCTGACACATTTCTTAATTCAATCTCATAAAACAAACCATCTGTAAATGTACCTTAGATGTCTCTAAAGCAATTTCATGATATCTTGGTGTATCAGTTTTGAAATCCAGATGTTCATGCAGAATTATTCACTTAGGGCGCCTGGGTGGCTCAGTTGGTTAAGCAACTGCCTTCGGCTCAAGTCATGATCCCGGAGACCCGGGATCGAGTCCCACATCGAGCTCCCTGCTTGGCGGGAAGCCTGCTTCTCCCTCTCTCACTCCCCCTGCTGTGTTCCCTGTCTGGCTGTGTTTCTTTCTGTCAAATAAATAAAATCTTAAAAAAAAAAAAAAAGAATTACTCATTTAAAGCAGAATCCTGCTATAATACCCACCTCAGCCATCACTGCCAGCGGACACTGGAAGTTCCCGGGAATCCCCGTGAGCAGAGACACTCTGGAGGGCATCACTTAGTGAGATGCAAAGCAGATAAGAGCAGAAAGAAGCGTTTGACAACAGCAAGATTGGATGTGGATTCAGGGGGGCCCTGCCAAACACCCAGTTTGGGTGAGCTGGTGCCGAGACAAGTTTCTTGCCCAAAAGATATACAACATCTGATAACTACCTATTGAAAAGTTTTGAAAGTAACCCGGGCCTCTCAGCCCTTGAAATCATCACTGACCAAATTGACGGAGGGACTTGAAAAATTACATGTTTTGTAGGATTATTTAGTGATTATTTGGAAAATAGCAGATGACATTATAAAATAACCAGATGAATTCTCTGAAGTAGCTCTTGCTATCTGAGATTATAATGGACAAATGGCCCCTCCTGACTATTGATCTGGAGATTAAAAAATGAGAAACAAGCTGTTCTTTATGTCATATATTAAATGTAACAGACACTGACATAGGCATTGGTTCTATTTTCCAAGTCATATTTTTATGATTCATAGGCAGACTTTAGGGGATCCCTTTTAATACACATTTACTCCTGAATGTAATGTTACTTGAAAGTGTAATTGTCATGAGTTTGGTTATAGTATACTTTCCTTTAGGAGAGAACATGATTCCCTATGGGGAAATTCAGGTAATTTGCAGCCACGGTAATCTCCATTGCACTGAAATGTTAAATGCTTGGCTTTTCTCCATGCATTTGCCTTTCTCTGCTCTATGACTCCTATCTACTACTCTTTTTAATTCAGCGCTGAACACTTGAATGATGTTTTCTTTTCTCTTTCTACTCTTGGACTTTAGGATTAAGTTACAGTCAGAATGGTTCCTTTGAGACATCTCTTTATTTCCCTCTTCTCATCCTGATCAATTCAGGAGTCGTTTTCAGTTGGTGTGCCCTTTTCAATGCCTGTTACGAATATTTCATATATATCTCATTTTAAGGACCACCAATAGAGACTTACTTAAAACTGCAACAAATTCCAGTTGAAATGCGTTGATTTTATTGAGTTTTACAGAGTCATATATATGAAAGGTCATCTAGTTCATGTAAATCACTTATGCCTAATGGCAGCTCATGCTTTCTTTACAGATTATCCGAACCATGTGTGTGAGTAATTCAGTCCTCTGGCAATATGAAAAATCCAAGACCTAAGAAATAAGATGTAGACAATATGGATTCAGATATTGCCTTCCCTCAAGTTAGTCTATAGCTCAAATAAGCAGTCTACACCATCATACCCACAGTTCATAGTTATGGAAACTGAGACACCTAATGGTCAGAAAGCTGGTCCTGGTCCGTGGCCACAGTTAATAAGTAGACACTCATTAGAACCCAAGATAGTCTAACTTCACATGCTTCTCTCCTAACAGCAAGGCTGCACCATTTCAGTACATGAAGTTTGGAAATACTAAAACTGGAAATGTTTAAATATCTATTCCCACTTGGAGAGAGATATAGATATATAGTATAGATACAGATATACTGTGTAGATATACTGTGTATACTGTGTGTGTATGTTTATCTATTTCATTTGGCTTTGAGTTACCTATTTCATCATTTTCCAATGACTCAGAGAGTCTGGGCCACACTTCTCAGCCTAGCTGCGCAGACTTCTATCTTGACCTCACCCAAGCTTATCTCTGTAATAATAGGTGAGTTCCTCCAACTGTAATGCCTCTATCTTCCTTAACTCTAAAATGAGAAGATAATTGCAATGCCTCCGGGAGTTAGCAAGGGTTTTGATTGTGTTAATACCCAGGAGCGCAGAGAAGAAAACCTGCAAGTGATGTTCAGTCAACTTCAGCTACTATGTTTTTACATAATCTAGTAATCAGTATCCTTAAAAATAACTCCATTTCTCATAATTTATATTTAGTTAATGTATAGAGCTGTTGAAAAATTCCAATATGCTTGGCTGTAGCTCTTATGTGATGGGAGGCTGCAGGGCTGTGCACTTGTCTCTACCCTAGTCTGATCATTCATTCACTGTGGAACATTTGCGTCTCTGAGCCTCAGTTTTCTTACCTGTGAGGCAGGAATAATAACTCCTGTCCTGGTGATATTCAAGGTGAAACCTCTTCAACTTTCCACTAAAAACTTTCATGTTGTTGCTAGTTATATCTCCCAGAATCTTGTAACTATCTCTAACATGCATAGGGTAGTAACAGCTGCTTATGGTCTCCTTGTGTAACATATAAGAATCTGAGTGTGCTGGCATGAGACATTAGTAATTATTAATATTATTTAGAAATCTTTTTCTTGCAAGTTACAGAAAACTCAGTTCAAACAAGCATAACAAATGGACACTGACTGGCTCATGTAACTAAAAAAATCAGGTGTAGACTCAAGGCTATGATGTTTCCAAGACCCAATTTCTTTTTACCTCTGAGTTCTCCTCCATTCTAAAGCACTGTGTGGTGAACAAAGAACTACCAGCAGTAAGAATGAAAGTTCATGTTAAAGGTCTATCTTCCCTTGGCCTAAATGAGGTCACAGACTCAATCCTGAGCAGCTGACATCCACATTGGAATGTGGAACTGTGTCCAGGAGTAGTCAATCCAGGTGGAATCAATCCTAAACAAAGCGTAAAGCCTGTTAATAGCCAAAAGACTGGTTCCCACAAAGAAACCTGAAGCTCTGTTATAAAGGGAAGTATGAGTGGACTCTGGAAGGTAAACATAACAGTTGTGGAGTTGCATGATGCAAACTGGTAAATGTGAGTTGAAATGAGATGAGTATGTTTACCCTTGTTCAATATGGCCCTTTAAATTAGCCACCATACCCATATTTCAGGGCCAGACACAGTCCTTTAGAATGAACTGCCCATGAATTAAATTAAGTCCATTTGTCCTTCCCTCCTTCACTCACACCTCCCACTCTTGTCTTTCTTGTTCTTCCATTTTTGTCTCCTTTCCCTAGTTTATCACATCCATTCCCCTTGATTGGTGATGTCTTTGAATTCCCCTGGCTTCCCAGATGAGGCTCTCTACCCAGTGTTTGCTTAGCCGTCCTTCCTCCCTGATTCTGTTACTTCAGTAGCTTCAAGAGATGCATATTCCTTCGCTAGACCTAGCCCCATGTTCTGGAAGCCAAACCCACGCCATCCAGTTTAAACACCTGTAACAGATTCCTCTGCCGCCCCTCTTTAATCTATCAACAATTTCTAATGACCTAGCTACTCCAGTGTTGTACCTTTTCTAAATAGCTGTATTCTAGTGTTCTGTAAAATGGTTACTACTCTGTTTGCTTCAGATTTTGTAAGGAAAGGGCAATATCTGTTTTCATATACATTAATTTTCTTTTTAGCTGTTGTCCTCATTGCAAACACCCTCAAACTTCTCAACCTTAGAATACCTTTGCAATGACAAATTTTCTCTACTTTTTCTAAGATGCATACTGAAATATTCAATAGACACTGCTTGTCTGAATCAGACTAGCTAGAGCACAAAATGAAGAGGAGAATTGGACCTCATTGTGTGTGGGGGGGTTGTTTTTGTTTGATAAGAGTATTCTAGAGAAAGATGAAGCTTTGCTTCACTTTTGCCAGCCATACTTAAGTCTGGCATTCAGACAAAATCTAGAAAATATTTATTATTTACACATTCCAATAATTTTTGTATTATTTTAATGATGTTCTACAACGAGAATAGACTTGTTTACACAGTGAATACTTGTTGTGGACAGAGATACCCATGGAATTATGAGGAAGGACCTATTTGGTCAGATCACACTTTGACAGGACATCATATACATCATAGCCTGACATCTTCATGGAGCACTTCTATGGGCTTTGTGCTCTTTTAAACTGTATTTAACAAACATCAAACACCTACAATAGGCACTACTGGGGAAAAAATGATGAAAAAAAAAACCCTCAAAGACATAAACCTTACTCTCTAAGGGCTTACATTCTAAGTGAGAAAGTAAGCTATTCAGGTGAAATGGTGTTACAAGGGCCTAGACCCCTTCAGTCTCTGACCTTCATTCTTAGACGATTCCTCCGTTTTTCTTTGAGCTCTGTATTTTATAATCTTTGGCATTTTCCCATAAGCTTTTATCAAACATATATGGTCTGTGTATGGCTTAGATCTTTCATCATATTTCTTATCTATAAATCGGGTAAATATCAAAATTATGTAAATCCCCCATAGCGACCAAATGGAAGATTACAATCAAATAAGTATCTGCATCTTATCACTAAGTTGATAAGGAAACACAAAGGGCTTTGAAGCTGAATTCTGAAGCAGCTACAGATGCAGAACCTTATTGCTTTAGCAGAGAACCCAGAGTACTGCTATAATTCTAAGTGAATCTGTTAATTAATTTTTTCATTCATTTAACAAGCACCTACTTTCTGCCTGTCATTATTCGAAGGATATGCTGGCATCTTTTAGATATAGATCCTTTTGTGCTCTTTTAGAACTTATTTCCTAGAGGGGGAGACAAACAATGAATAAACAGATGTAATAAAACATCAGGTAATGTTGAAGGCTATGAAGAAGAAAGTAATTTCAGGGAAT
The DNA here is from genome assembly GCA_004023965.1 of Spilogale gracilis. NCBI lineage: Eukaryota > Metazoa > Chordata > Mammalia > Carnivora > Mephitidae > Spilogale > Spilogale gracilis. The sequence goes on from PITA01001272.1 coordinate 91,797, forward strand.
AACAAGTGCAGTGTAGTGTTTAGATAGAGTGGTCAAAATCTTTCAAATGTAACATTTGAGCAAAAATCTACATAGAGCCACAGAATGATACATGAATGCTCTGGAAAAAGTCATCCACCAAAAGAACAATATATGTAAAAATATAGTTCAGAATTCATGAAAAATTAATATAGTAATTCTTAGATCCATGCTATCACTTAGTCTAATTCAACATATAGATGAAGTCTTGTTATTTATGGAAAGGAAAATTTTTGAGTTTTGGCATTGTTTGAATTCTCCCCAGAATCAAGGCAAGAAGTGTTAGCCTCCATAGACTCCTTGTCGAATGTTGCTAAGTTTTAACGTTGCTTCTGCTCAAAGAAAGTACTTCTCTGAATAACCCATTTCATCTTTGCAAAAACATTAAAAGCTAGCTGCTATATTTCCCATTTTTACAGATCATAAGATCAAGGCAAAGAGAAGCTAAGTAACTTGCCTAAGGTCACCAACTATGGAATAGTCAAACAACATACAACTTCTACTGCAAATGGATTACCATTCTTATTTTTCCTGAGAAATTATTGAGCATTGATGGGCTGTGTCATATTCTGAATACCATAAGCACTATGCCTTCATCAAGTTATGTTTAATCAATATGTAAAGGCAAAACCAACATCCGTCCCAAAAAACTACAGAAGCCAAGTGTGAGCTAGTACTCTATGGTCACATATGGTGAAGAAGTGCAAAGTTAAAAAAAAAAATGGTCGGTGTGAATATTAGCTGACTATGACTTGGGACTAAAAAAAATGTGGACTCTAACCTTCCTTTTATTTTTTCCACCCCTATTCATAATAAGAAGCAGTTGCAGAAACTGGGATTGTTAGCCTGGAGAAGAGAAGACTCGGGGGGCATTTGATAACTGTCTACAAATATTTGAAGAACTGTCATGTGGAAAAGAAATTAGATTTGTTCTCTATGCCCCTAGGGGTGCGAGTGATGGAAAGAATTCACCACAAAATAAGGAAGGACTTTCAAACAGAATAAGAAGAACTCTAGAGCTCTCTAAAGATGGAACGGGTGCTTTGAGAGATGAATACTCTGCCTAAACAAGGCAGTCTTTTCAATGACTTCTTGTACAAGAGAATCCAGGGAAAGGTGGATGGGTAGATGGGTTGCATGAAGTTCATGATTTCTTCTAAGGCTGAGAATTTGTTACTTTATTAATGATAAATGAAGTTTCTATTTATACTAAGCTGCTTGTGAAGTTCATATCTCCATTAAAGAGTGTTTTCTGCTTTTAAAATTTTTGGAAATCGTATCTACAACTCTGCATGTTACTTCCGGTGCTTAGTTGATAATAAATAATCCTCTCAAGATGTACTTTATTTCTTGTTTGCTCTTTCTAGGTCTCCAGCCATACACCAACTACAGCTTCACACTTACAGCTTGTACATCTGCTGGATGCACATCAAGTGAGGCTTTTCTAGGTCAGACGCTGCAGGCAGCCCCTGAAGGTAATTAAAAAATATCCATGATTTGGGAGAAGTTTTCATATGGCATTTTGAAGAGAATTCTGTAAACCCTTTCATGTCAAACAAAGAATGAATAAAGTCGACAGGTACAAAATAAAATTGTATTCTAGGTTCCCATTCTTCATGATCGGTTCAACTCTAAGCCTCCCATCATAATTGCTTTCAATTGTTTAAACCTCTTAAATTTACTTTTCTATGAAAAAAAATTATTATGTACTAGGATGTAAAATTCCTCAAAAAATTGAAAGTTAAATATTTCTGGAATGCCTGATATATAACAAGGATGTGCTCACTGCTGAAGGTGACTTATTTGAAGAACTTACCATCAAGTCAAAGACACAAGACAAGTACCCAAACTTATCAGGACACCTGGGTGGTTCAGTCAGTTAAGTGTTGGAGTCTTGATTTCAGCTCAGGTCATAATATCAGGGTTTTGATCTGAGCATCATGAGATTGAGCCCCGTGTTGGGGCTGCAGGCTCAGTGCAGAGTCTACTTAGGATTCTCTCTCTTCCTCTGCTCCTCCCCCCACTCAAATAAATACATAAATACATAAATAAAAATCTTTAAAAAGAGAAAGAATCTGAAAGGTGATGTTAAGAAAGAACAAATGGTCAATAATATTGTAATAATGTATGGTGACAGATGGTGACCCCACTTATCATTGAGTAATGTTTGGAATTGCCAATTAAGTACGTTGTACACATGAAACTAATATAACGTTGTATGTTAATCATACATCAGTTTTAAAAAATGAACAGAATACTCGGGTTAATCTGAAGAGGGAGGGATTTAACTCATCATGAAAACTAAAAAAGACTTGATGGAGCAAATGAGTTCTGAGATGGACCATGAAGAACAAGGATTTTGACAAACACTAGAGGAAATGCAGAATCCAACGTAGGTTGAGGGGATATAAAGTGGGACCATCATCTTGGAAGGCAAATTGGCAATGTCTGTTAAATTTAAAATGTTAATTTTCTATGACACAGTAGTTTTACATTCATTATCTATGCCAGAAAATCTCACTTCCACAAAGGTTCAAGAGACACATAACAGAGTGTTAACTAAAGAATTTTTTTTTATTTAATGGAAAAATATTGGAAGCAATTTAAATGTCTATGCATGGGGAACTGCTAAATAAATGCAGGTATATTCACATTATGAAATTCCATACCTCAGTTTAAAAGAATTAGAAGATCTAAACATATGAAGAGGAAATTTAGAACTACATTAGTGCATGGTATCTTTTATATATAAAAAATGCATATAGAATTATATTCATTTCTATCAGTAAATAAAAATAGAGAAAAAGCTCTGGAAGCATACAACATAACAATGATTACTAGTGGGTTGGGAACTGGGGTTGGTGTTACCATTTACTTTTTGAAGAAAGACAGGCTCAGAAGCTTGGGATAGTGATCAACTATTTTGCTTATCTTTATTATCTGCCTGTTTTAAATGTGGGGGAAACAGAGGCATACATGAGTTTCTAAACAGAAATATGATGTTAATTACCATTGGCAAGTCCTGAATTGCTTGTCCATTACTCTTCTAATGAAAGGGATTGTTGTTCCTCAGAATATTAGACCTGAACTTCCTACCAGTAAATGGGGAATAAAATGGAAAATTCCACATATGGGGCATATGGCTCCTCACCAGGATTTCACTAATGATGTTTTCTATATAAAGAATGTTTCATGTCAAAAAGCTTAGTGTTCCTTTGAAAGGAAGAAACCAGCAGTGGATTTTTTGGAAAGGTAAACTATCAAATGGATACTTTGATGATAATGGATAATTTCTAAAGGATCTATCAACCAGTTTTGGCTGCAGCTCAAACCTGGTAAAATAACAGGGTCTCTAGCTTCAGTGTATTTGTCAAATCCATATATTTAAATTCTTAGAAAATATGTATGTATTTTCCCACTCCCCCCCAAAAAAAATTCTTGAAAAAGCTCAGATTTCATGACTTAAACATTATAGCTTTCAACAATACAGGGAAGTGTGAGATGAGAAATGTTTTATTTGATTTCTTTTTTTAACTTTATGCACTTTTCCTTTAACACAAATAACTGTGTACAGGAATAATAAAATAAATGAACAAACATGGATTTAGAATCCATTTTCTGCCTGTATAATTGCCATTTGTGAATAACTTATATGTGAAATAAATGTAGTCTGAGTACTTAACTTGGGGTTTGTAGGAGAACAAATCAACAGCAACATTAAGTTCTGTTGTTTTACTGTAAAGTAGACATAAGCATGTCATTCATGTTAAATTAATAACCCCAATATAACTAATTACAAAATGCCTATTTGAGTTAATCTGACATAGTTTAAAGGTCTAACACTTTTGATAATTAGTCTTCTTGCCTGTAGTCATTTCTCCTCTTTCTCATATTAATTCTTTTTCCTCTTATGCCAAAATAGACATACTCCACATTAGTCACCTCCATAAAATCCTCTTCCTTCCAGGAAAAAAAAATCCACATCTCAGTAAATAGATCCCTCAAATTTTAACCTCTGCTATCTGTTGAGACTTTTCATCTTTCCCACATGCCATCCAATGCACCAGTCATGCTGAGGTACTTGGAATTCGACCATACTTTCCTGTACTTCAGGACTTTGTGTGGGTTCCCCTTAGTTTAGATCTCTTTCCCACATCCTCACTTAGCTAACCCATATCTTAAAAAATTTAACTCACATGTCTTCCCTTCTAGAAATCTCCTATGACCACCTCTGCTTCCCATCCATCCCTGTGTTACTCCTAGTCTGTGTTGATACCCTTCTTAAGTGCTCCAAAGCATTAGGCTTCCTAAAGCAATTAGAAAACTAGATTATAAATTTTTATTTGTTCGCCTTTATTTACCATAATACTGTGAGTTCCTTGAAGGGTAAAGACTATATGTTCTTATCCCCATGACACAGAAGATGACACAAAATTGGGTGGAGTGTTGGATAAATTTACAAATCATGGTAGTCCAGAAGTCAAGGCACCCAGGACATGAGTCAGTACAAAACTGAGTCCCTTTACTAGCTTCCAAAAGAAAGCCAATCCACAGTAAATACTGGTATTTTTGAATTAGAATGAAGATTTGAAGAGAAATGAGAAGTGGATGATATTACATGGCACTCAAAACAAATGTAAAACAAATCTAATAGACATGTTCTCTTTTTGGTAGCTATTACTGCAAAAGACCTACCACCAAGGTTTCCTTCTGACCTTTCCTTCTTATACCTCTCAGCTAGTTTTCCTCCTTGCTGCCCGCCTTCGAGATGATTTCCCTCATGACCATCCATTTCCTTTCCTTGAGTTGTCTCAACTCTGCCCTTCTATTATGTAGGATAGGTTTTCTGATGCCACCTGAGACTCAGGCTCATAGAGGGAAGCAGATTCTCTACCTGGGACTCATTAAGACATTTCACCAAAAGTGGGTCTTATGCTATCAAAGATTTCTTACAACCGCTAACATGACAGTATCCCATATCATTATACAAGTAAAACCATGGCATTTAGTATATTTTACACATTTCAGTTCCTCTTATTTCCAACCCAGTGGATACAGTGTTGTTACCAGCACAACCAGAGCTTTCACCAGCTTGCATAAATATGAAACTCAATTTTTGGTTAAAACATGAAACAAGCCCAGAATCTTGATTCATGTTATTTCATTCACTCCACTGTATCCACAGGCTGACTGACTGCTTCAAAGTGGAAACTAAGCAAGAGACTTTCTAGCACCTTGGTGATTTTTAATACATCCTTAAAGGTGAAAAAAACAGGACTGCAGGAAGCAGATTATGAACTAAACATCATACTTTATCTATTAAATAAAAAAATTAATATCATGTTTGAAACAGAGCTCTAATTAGTTGGTTGACTTATCTAGCAACAACTGGCAGAGAAACAGACATAAATGTGTACTCTAATTGTGGCTTTGTCCAAGTATCTATTTCAGAACAAAGTATGTTATTCTTTCTTCTTAGGAATAAATTGTCCTTTAAAAAAAATCAACAAGTTTGGGCTGTTTTGAAATCTATCTTGATTTTTCTTGATTATTTCAGGATGTTCCTAAATAAATTGCATCTGAATATCATGAAAATTTTTCTTTTAAAAGTGTTGAAATCTTATCCCTTACTGAATAACCTACACCAGAGATAAAATAAACCAAAAACTATTGATTACAAGGAACCCAGTATTTCATGAGTTTTTAAGAGCTGAAGAAGACAGTTACACTGTTCGTTCAGAGCATACCTAGATGACAACATGAAATTGTAGGATTGATCTTCCTCATTGCCTGGGTTCCCCATCTACTTGTTCGTACATCCATAAGAGTACTTGAATGTTTGACCCTGAATGACAGTTGCCTGTGTCTTTATTTAAACTTTTATGCAGAAGAGTATCCTTGTAGAAACAAGCTATATCTTACTCACATTTACATTCTCTAGAACTTCCTACAGTGCCTAACATAGTAATTTATATGTATTCTTAATAAATTTACTTATTCAGTATCAGTTAGGCATTGTACTATCTATGCATAAAGATACTTTGACAAATAAGACAGAGGAGATTCTTGCCCTCATGAAACTAACTTTATTTTGAAGCAGAAGGAAGCAGACCATTCAGTGATAACATAGAAATAATAATAATATCAAGAAATGATGATACAGGAGTGCTAAAAAAAAAAATAGAAAAGGACCTAGGATAGAGAGAAACTAGGTTGAGATCACTTTAGATAAGGTTAAAGTTATCATTAGAGAAGTTTGGTCAAATAAGACCTCCCTGTGAAGACGATATTCACACAGGTTGTTGAACTATAAAAAGAAATTGCAAAAGTGTTGTGTTGTCATAACCAAAAGTTCCAGACAGAAGGAACGGAAGCGCGAAAGCTCATAGGTGAAAAAGAACCGGAAGCATTCTGGGGATAGAAAGGAATCTGCTATGGCTGGAGCCAGGAAGGCCAGAACCAGAAAATAGGTAGGATTATTGAGGTCATCATAAAGAATTGGAATCATATAAATAATTTCAGAAGGTTTGTACATTTTACAAAGATTACGATGACTTATGTATGTACATCATATACATCATATACAAAATTTTACTTACTTGAGATAGTGAGTGAGAGAGCAAGAGCAGGGGAGCGGAGGGCGAGGGAGAAGCAGGCTCCCGCTGAACAGGGAACTTGACGCGGGGCCCGATCCCAGGACGCTGGGATCATGACCTGAGCTGAAGGTAAAGTGCTTAACAGAGCCACCCAGGTGCCCTGATATACTTTGTATGCTTTTATAAAGATTACATGAAATAGAAAAGGGTGAGATTTAAAGCTCAAAGGCCAGTTTAGAGGCTGTGATAGAAGTTCATGAGGGAAAAATGTAGCTTGGATCAGAGAGGTGGCAGTAAAGATGTAGAGAACTAGGTACATCAGGGTAGAAGGAGCATGATTTGATGACATTGCATGTGAGGTTGGAAGTGGGGGCCTCAAGAACAGTATTTTGTGTGTTTTGACCAAGAAAAGGAATAGATGGACAAATTCAGGAAATGAAGAGATTGTAACAGAAAAACCAAGAGTTGTGTTTTAGATGATTTAAGTTTTGATACTTCATTAGTCATCCAAATGGAGGTGTCAAGGAGACAGCTGGGCTCATGAGTCTGAAGCTCCAGAGAGAGTTGTAGTTTAAGATATGTACTTGGGAGTGTTCAACATATAGATGAGGCTTAAAACTTAGGCTGAATGAAGATCACCTGGAAAGTGATGTGGGAAAACAAGAGGAGAAGGAAGAAGAGGGAAGACTAAGGGAGAGGAGAGAGCCTGGGTCTCTGAGGCCCGTTGATCCAGTAGGGAGAGAGAAGCCAGTAAATGAGAGAAAAGAGGAAAAGAAGCACAGCACGTACTGTCAGAGAGAGGCAAAGGCAAAGTATGTTGTTATTCATTGAATGTGATAATTCAGGTAAATACTACCTTATGACTACTTCCACATATTCCAAGTAAATAGGCATCAAAGTTTAAAATTCCTGGGTCGTATTTCAGGCCTTGATTAAAGAGTAACAGCTGAGACAAAGAAATCTTCCACCACTAAATTGTCCAATACTCGCCTTCTAAAGACAATTCACAAATAAAATAAAGCATTAAAAAATATATTTATATACCCAGTTGTATATTTTACCACCAAAGTAAGGAAAATGTATTTTTGTTGCTTCACCATGAAATTCCTTAACAACAAATAAAAATATCATAGTATGTGAGATGTGGTGTGACCTTTGATAAGGTGTGTGTTTTATTCAAACAATAAAACCTCATTGTGTTATTTTTTTGCCAGAGGTTTGGGTGACACCTCGACACATGATCATCAGTTCTACAGCAGTGGAATTATTTTGGAGTCCACCAGAAAAGCCCAATGGCATCATTTCTCAATATCAATTGAGTCGTAATGGAACCTTGGTTTTCCTGGGTGGCGGTGAGAAGCAGAATTTCACTGATAAAAACCTGGAGCCCAACAGCAGGTGAACTAAAAGAAAATTTTACCAGTTAGAATCTAAAATTTTTCAGGGCTGAAAAGAGTGCATCTCAAAATTAAACAGTATTAAATTGGCTAATTAATCTCCTTGTTCAGTAGCCATTCCACAGCTGATGAAGTCTTTTGACTCATTTTGGAATTAAATTTTGATGTTGAAGACTCAAGTGCTAACTCATTACTTTAGTCTTCAGAGTACATGACATTTTTTTAAATATATAAAATACATAAAGTTTTAAACTTTAAAAATAATAAAATTATCTTCAAAACATGCCTTAAGTGAGCAATAAAAAAGATTTAAAGAGTTTTGTTTTACATCAATTAACTTTTCTTCTAATATAATGTTTTTTCTGCTCATGACACTATTTATAGGTATGAGTGTTTTTAGGGGAAAAAAGTTCCCCATATTTGCAATTAATTCCCATTCATATCTCAGCAGAAATAAAATATATCTTAGACCAACAGATGTTTTACTGCAGAAAGCAGAGATCAATTCAGTTTTATTGTAGAGAGTAGCAGATCAATTTAGAAACATCTTCCTCTAAACATATTTCCCTGTACTCCAACCCATTTAAAAATGGGAGAGATTAATTTGAATCCTTTACAATCTACTGGCACACTCTAAGACTTTCCTGAAATCTTTAAAGGAAGTTATTAATTACTAGAGGGTTAAAAATAAAGTAGGAAGGGGCAGAAATAGTGCCAGTCTGGAGAGAATGATGTCTGTTCTGGAAAAATTACCAAGTCAACAGTGATGTTTCTGGACAGGGAGCAGAAATTTTGCAATTTGTCATAAATTTAGGACTAAGCTATGGCGAGAAAAGCCAGCAACCATTGTTCAGTTTTCTTGTACATTGCCTTATCAGAATCCTTTCTTTCTAATATAGATACATTTATAAATTGGAAGCCACAACTGGAGGCGGCAACACTCCTAGTGATGATTACGTTGTAGAAACACCTGTACTGACACCAGAAGAAATCCAGCCTCCATATAATATCACAGTAATGGGGCCTTATTCCATATTTGTAGCTTGGACCCCACCAGGTAAAGAAATAAAATGTGTGTGTGTGTGTGTGTGTGTGTGCGCGCGCGCGCGCGCACCTGCATATTTGTATATAAACATTTCAGAGAAAGTTAATTGGAGATAACGATGGAAAGGTGAATTTAGTAAAGCAGAAGGACATAAACTGTCTCCTGGATAAATACAAACAGAATAATCCAAACCGCATTCCTGAGTCTATACATATATAGGTATATGCATATATACATATAGATATAGATGTACCTAGGTATATTCTTTTCTTTAAAAGTAATACTTTCTTTTAAGTACCAAAATCTGCTGCCTTATTCATATACATCCCAGGTAAGTCATATAGATCTGAATGACCTCAAACGCTCATTCTACAGGACTCCCAAGATTGGATCATTGATGTTACATGACTCAGCCTTTATTATAGCAGCAAATAAGGAATTCAGAAAGACAACTGTGTACTCTATCCATTTCTATTAGATTGTGCCCAGTTAGGGTAGTTGAATTTTGTCCCTCTAAGCTATATAGCCTTCATTGTACCATTTAGTCACTAGTGGGTTGCTTTTACGGCTTAGTGAATTATTATTATATTTTGATGTAAGCATCATCCTTTGGTATAAATCTGATTGCATTAATACTGTGGAGTAAGGATTAAAGTGAAATCTCTTTGCTCTGTCTTTTAACATAAGGCAAGTATGTAAATGCTGTTTCAATAAAACTTAAAATGGATTAAGGTGTTAAATTCACTTCAAAATGTGATTTTATCTCTAATATCTAGTCTTCAGATAAAACTGACACAAATTTTTATTATCTCCATCAGAATAAGTTTAGCTATAGCTCAACATGCACTGAAAAAAACTGGTTAGCATCCGTGTTGGCCATCAGCAAGTCCATTCCATAAAATAATTAGCAAAGATATATTTTTCATTTACTTGAGCAATTATCTCAGGCAAAACAGATAATATAGAAAAGGAAGAAAATTTTCCAAATTCATTCTTGAGGCCAGCATTACCAAAACCAGATAAAGTCACCACAAAAAAAAAAATGAGAACTATAGGCCATATCTCTGATGAACATAGACACAAAATCCTCAACAAAATATTAGCAAATCAAATGCAACAATACACTTAAAAAAATCATTCACCAAGAACAAGTGGGATTTAATCTTGGGTTGCAAGGTTCAGTATTCACAAATCAATCAACGTGATATAACATATCAGTAAGAGAAAGTATAAGAACCATATGATTGTTTCAATAGGTACAGAAAAAGCATTTGAGAAAGTATACAACACCCATTCATAATAAAAACCCTCCACAAAGTGGATATAGAGGGAACATACCTCAACATAATAATGGCCATATATAAAAAATCCCCAGCAAATACCATATTTAATGGACAGAAACTGAGAGCTTTTCCCACTAAGGTCAGGAACAAGACAAAGATGTTCGTTCTCACCACTTTTATTCAACATAGTATTAGAAGTCCTAGCCACAACAATCAGACAACAAAAAGAAATAAAAGACATCCAAATTGGTAAGGGAGATGTAAAGCTTTCACTATTTATAGATGACATGATACTATATATAGAAAACCTAAAAAGACTCCACCAAAAAATTGTTAGAACTAAAAAAATGAATTCAATAAATTTGCAGGATAAAAATCAATGTACAGAAATATGTTACATTTCTATGCACCAATAATGGAACAGCAGAGGAATTAAGAAAATAATATATTTACAGTCGCACCCAAAATAATAAGATACCTAAGAATAAACATTATCCAAAAGGTGAAATATCTGTATTCTGGAAATTATAAAACACTGATGAGAGAAGTTGAAAATGACATAAAGAAATGGAAAAACATCCCATGTCCGTGAATAGGAAGAAAAAGCAGTGTTAAAATGTCTATACTACTCAAAGAAATCTACATTCAATGCAATCTCTATCAAAATACCAACAGCATTTTTCACAGAAAGAAGAAACAAACCTAAAATTTGTGTGGAACCCACCAAAGACTCTGAATAGTCAAAGCAGTGTTGAAAATGCAAAGCAACGCTGGAGGCATCACAATTCCAGTATTCAAGTTATATTACAAAGCTGTAGTAATCAAAACAGTGCAGTACTGGCACATAGATCAATAGAACAGAATAGAAAATCCATTAAAAAAAATCCACAATTATATGGTCAATTAATCTTTGACAAAACAGGAAAGAATATCCAATGGGGAAAAGACAGATCCTTCAAGAAATGGTGTTGGGAAACTGGACAGCAACAAGCAATGAATGAGATTTGATCATTGTATTATACCATACAGAAAAATTAATTCAAGATGCATTAAAGTCCTAAATGTGAGATCTGGAATCATAAAAATCCTAGAAGAGGGCACAAGCAGTAACTTCTCTGACACTGGTGTAGTGACTTTTTTCTAGATAAGTCCGCAGAGGCAAGGGAAACAAAAACAAAAACAAAAATGAACTATTGGGGCTATATCAAAATAAAAAGGTTTTGCACAGTGATGGAAACAATCAATAAAACTAAAAGGCAACCTACAGAATGGGAGAAGATATTTGCACATGATATATCTGATAAAAGGTTAGTATCCAAAATATGTAAAGAACTTAAAAAACTCGACACCCCAAAAATAATAATTCAATTAAAATTGGGCAGAAGATATGAACAGCTATTTCTCCAAAGACATGCAGATGACCAATAGACACATCATTTATTGTTAGGGAAATGCTAATCAAAACTACAATGTAGTTATCATCTGACAGCTGTCAGAGTGGCTAAAATCAAAAATACAAGAATAAACAGGTGCTGGTGAGGATGTGGAGAAAGGGGAACCCTCTTGTACTATTAGTAGGAATGCAAACTGGTGCTGCCACTGAGGAAAACAGTATGGAGTTTTCTCAAAAAATTAATAATAGAGCTATCCTGTGATCAAGCATTCACATTTTTGGGTATTCACCCCCCCCCCAAGGAAAACATATGCCCCCATGTGTATTGCAGCATTATTTACAGTAATCAAGATATGGAAGCATTACAAGTATCTATTAATTGATGAATGGATAAAGAAGATGTGTGTGGGGGCACCTGGGTGGCTCAGTTGGTTAAGCGACTGCCTTCAGCTCAGTTCATGATCCTGGAGACCCAGGATCGAGTCCCACATCTGGCTCCCTGCTCGGCGGGAAGCCTGCTTCTCCCTCTCTCACTCCCCCTGCTTGTGTTCCCTCTCTGGCTGTGTTTCTCTCTGTCAAATAAATAAAATCTTAAAAAAAAAAAAAAAAAAAGATGTGTGTGTGTATAGGAATATTATTCATCCATAAAGAAGAATGAAACATGGATAGAGCTAGAAAGTACAATGCTAAGGGCAATGTCAGTCAGAGAAAGACAAATACCATATAATCTTACTCATATGTAGAATTTAAGAAACAAAACAAGTAAAGATTAAATGAGGAAATTTATATAATTGGCACACACTGATTCTATATAATGGTCTATGAATAGTGATGATTATTTTTGGAGAATTATTTTTGCCTTCGATCATTTATTTTTAAAGAGTATTTGCTCCCGCCTTTGCTAGATGCTAGGGGCCTCATTTCCAAAATGATAAGACAGTGCGCTGCAGAATTGCATTTGTAAATATTGAAGACTTCTTTTGGATTTCCCAGCATTTTGTCAGATTTTTCTTTGAGTTCAACATCATATTCATATGCTCAGTGTATAATGTTTACACTTAGAAAAGGATCATTGCAAAATAAAGCACAACTTCTGCTTTTTTTAATGTGACCTTAACTCTTGCTTACCTCGGGCTCTGTAGAAATTGTTCGCTCTAGTGCAGCCTTGGGGGTGTTGTAGAAATGCTTCACACACTAACTCGGACCATGTAACCAATGGTTAATAAATCTATAATATCCAGACCTGTCAATCTTTTAGTTTCAGATGCACAAAATCCATTACAGAAACCCTGTAATATATGGAAAGATTAAAATCTTAAATTAGACTTTTTTCCTGGTGCCTAGAAGGATTTTGAACTCTGTAAACAGGCAGATGATTTTGACTTGTGTATAATCTACAGTTGATTTTATTGGAAAGTACCTCATGCTGTGTTTTGATTTGGATAATAAAAACATTTTTCTGTTCCTGAATAGTCACAAGTATATATTTTAAACAGAAAGAAAACAAACTTGTTATAACCAGAGGTTGTTTATTTGCTCACAATCAAGAGCTTTCGAAGTATTCATCATACTCCCCCGCCATTATGAAATGATTACATCATAAGCAGAGCTGAGAATTGGGCCAAATAGTCCATACCTATAGATCCCAAACCTGAGCAAATATTAGAATCACCTGGAAAGGGGTACCTGGGTGGCTCAGTTGGGTAAGCAACTGCCTTCAACTCAGGTCATGATCCCAGAGACCCAGGATCGAGTCCCACATCAGGCTCCCTGCTCAGCAGGAAGCCTGCTTCTCCCTATCTCACTCCCCCTGCTTGTGTTCCCTCTCTAGCTGTGTTTCTCTCTGTCAAATAAATAAATAAAATCTTAAAAAAAAAAAAAAAAAAGGAATCACCTGGAAAGACCGGTTCTCACCCCCAAGTTTACTGAATCCGAATCTCCTGGAGTGGAGTCAAGAAATCTAGATTTTTTTTTTAAGCTTCCCAGATGATTTCAATGTGCTCCAAATTTAGTAATCATGAATTACACCATGCAAAAGTGGTCAATTGCAATATTTCTTTGAAAACATGAATCAACCCACTTTCTCTTGAATGTCCAAACCCAAAATAGTGGTTAAATCAACTGGGTTTTTTCACACATATTTTGTTTTGTGGTCAGTGTGAATAGGGCGATTTTAGGGAGGTAAGTTTCTGGGAGAAAACAATATCCGTGTGGCTGCTTGGCAACAGAAAATTAGGCAATTATGTGGGCTTTCAGTTTATAAATTATTATTTCAATGATATAAATTAATTCTTATTACATGTTTATAAATCCTACCAGAAAAGGAAGTGAGGTCTGGGAATGTGTGAGAATATTAAGAGGAAGCATAATTGAAATACTTCTGGCAAATATGACTTATATTCAATAATATCACTTGTTTATGCTTACCATTTGTTAAATTTCTAGTATATGCCAAGCACTTTAATAAGCACTTTCCCTGCCTTACCTGAGTTAATACTCATACAAACCCTGGGATACAAGTAATATAATTATTTCCAATTAAGATAAGAAATTTGAATTTCAAAGAAGTGATATAATACATTCAAGGTTACAAGCAAAGCCAAGATTCAAATTCAGGTCTATTCTCTACTACTACTTTATAAGCCCAATCTCTGTGCCCAAACTCTTAAATCCAAATCAGGCTTTTTGTTTATTACCTACCATCTTTTGGATTTGTGATACAACAACTATGTTTTTTTAAATAGTAGCCCAGAGAGCCAAGAAACAGAGCTAGATATTGGTGAATAACAAATGATTGTGAAAGAATGTTTTTGTTGGGAATGCCTTAAGTGGGAAATGCGGAATTGCGGAAAATGGTGAGTCCCTGAAGGGAAAATACCTACCTGACAATAGTTACTTCTTGTGGCCTGAAGGATTTAGTGATTAGAAAGCTTTGCCTATCCATCCAAAAGTCTGGAAAGAATAGGCATGGCTTAGCAAAACCAGATTCCAAGTGCTGAAAGATTTTAATTAGATGGGAAAGGGAGTTATTTCTCAAATACCCACAAAAAGAATATTCAAGGACTATTTTGAAGCCTCCGTAGACATTCGTTTACCTTCCAGGTAAACCCCGGTTCACTGTAGCTCATTATTACTTGATAAATGTCAGTTGTAAGATTATCAAGACCTTTCAAGCTCTAGGAAATCAAGATTTCTTCTCTTTTGTATACGGTTTGTATCTTCAAATCAGATGATGCACAAACAATATATCCTTGTAAAATGTTTGTTGAATTAATGAAAGAACAGAATAATGAGTAAATTTCTAAAATTTATCATTCAAGCAAATATAAATAAATTTTGGATTTTCTGCTGCTTAAAATTATTCAAACACTTGATTTCCTATAGAAGTCTATCCCTCCCTCCATACTAACTCAACCCTAAACACACATACACATGCATGTGCACACACACACACACACACACACACACACACACATTTCTTCTGTAGAGACAAACAGGACACATGCATATCTTCAAAATATTGTATGTCACCTTATAGATGCATAATTTTTTTCACTTATTTCTGAAAAGGGAATACTGGTTCCTAGGTGGAATGGGCTTCACCACTGAGTTTCCCTGTGACCTTGGGCAAGTTCCACAATGTCTCTGAACTTGAGGTTTCTCATCTGTGAAACAGAGTATCAGATGCCTACCCTGCATTGCTTTTATGTGGACACTACCTAGATGCTCCCAGTTATTATTATTATGATGATGATATTATTATGATGATCATTATTCAAGCTACAGACAGCAGCCTGGCTAGTTGATTCTGAAACATTCCTTCTCACCTTGTACTAGCTCTCAACCTCAGGTCAGGACTTAACACATTTGTATTAAGTAGAGTGAAGGATACATGTTCAACTAATGGGTAAAAAACCATAGAAATGAAGAAGCAAATTGTTCCTGGAACATCAATGGTTTACTCAGGATAAGAATAGAGATATTCCTGCTATTTCAGGATCCAAATACTCAAAATTATTTAAGCTCTGAAGTAATAATGAGTCTTTCTAACTTATCAAGGTGATGACTGTATTTTGAACTGTTCTGGCCCTTCATCATATTTCAATTAACAATATTATTGCATTCAGCACACTTTCCTTGCAAAAGACGGTGAGTTATTTAGGTTAATGCATAATATCAAACTACTGATGTGTGTCCATTCATATTTATCTCTTAGTCCATTAAAGAAAACAATTAGCAACTGTTCTTCTGAAAAATGCTTTTTATTAAACAATATTTGATTTATTAATAAAATTTTGATTAATAATTTTTATTGTCTGTCTCCAGACATTAGGCATCTTGGTGTTCAGTTAGCTCATCAACTGCAGTGTATTAGATCAGATAATATCTATTTAAAGTGAAAATTGGCATTAAGCTGCCTTAAAAAATTTACTTTGCATTAACTGGGATGATTCAACTTTGACAGTTCTTTCAATTTTTTTATAAGTGCAAAAACCAAATTCAGTAGTGCTGAATTTCAGAAGAAAGTATAAAACTCATTTCAGTGACTTATGTTTTATTTAGCATAGTAATAAATCTTTTTTCAGCTGTACTGAGGCACAATTGACAAATGAAATTATATTTAAAGATTACAATGTGATGATTTGACATATATAATTGTGAAAGGATTTCCACCCTCAAGTTAATTAATGCTAACATCATATTGCATATTTATTTTGTCTTTTTGGCAAGAACACAAGTTCTAATCTCTTGGCAAATTTCAATTATACAGTGCAATATTATCAACCGTAGTCACCATCTTATACCTTAGATCCCCAGACCTTATTCATCTTATAAATAAAAGTTTGTACGTTTTTACCAACTTCTCCCTATGTCTCCCTACATCCAGCCCCTGGCAGCCACCATTCCACCCTGTTTCTATGAGTTCAACTTTTTTTTTTTTTAAGATTCCATTCATAAGTAATACCGTAAAGTTATTGTCTTTGTCTGGCTATTTCATTTAGCATAAGGCCCTTCAGTTTCATCCATGTTGTTGCAAATGGCAACATTTCCTTTTTTAGGGTTGAATAATATTCCACCACCTATATATTACATTTTCATTATCCATCCATCACTAATAGGCACTATGGTTATTTCCATACCTTGGCTATTGTGAATAATATTGCAGTGAACATAGGAGTACAGATAGTTCTGTGAGATAATGATCTCATTTCCTTTTGATATGTACTCAGAAGAGTTGTTCTATTTTTAATTTCTTGAGAACCTCTGTACTGTTTTCCATAGTATTGGCACTGGCAATATGAGGTTCCCTTCCCTCCAGCAGTGTACGAACAGCCCTTTTTTCTCTGCATTCTCACCAATATTTGTGATCTCTTGTCTTTTTGGTAATAGTTATCCTAAGAGGTGTGAGGTGATATCTCATTGTGATTTTTGATTTGCATTTCCCTAGTTATTAAGGATGTTGAGCACATTTTCACATATTTGTTAGCCATTTGCCTATCTTTGGGGGGGGTGTCTATTTGTAGCCTCTGTCTATTTTTTAACTGGGTCTTTTTTTTTTTCTATCAAGTTGCATGAATTCCTTGTATATTTTGGTTATTAGCCCCTTATTAGATAAATGGTTTGCAAATAGCTATTCCCATTCCATGGGTTGTCTTTTCATTTTGATGGTTTTCTTTGCTGTGCAGAAGCCTTTAGTTTGATGTGTCCCACTTATCAATTTATTTTGTTGCCTTTGCTTTTGTTAATTAATTTATTTTATTGCATTCTAATATGTAGTAGGCATTTTTCTAAGATATTAATGTGTATCTCATTTAATGCTTTTAACAACCTAATATAGTATGTCCTATTGTTTTGCCCATTTTACTAAGGAGAACAAGTCAGTTTAGATATTATTTAGTTACTTTGTCCAGGTTATTTATCATAAACATGTTGGAGACAACCCACATCTGACTCCATATTCTATGATCAAAATCACTGTGCTATTTTCTCACTATTTTTCTACATAAGCAATGCAGAAAGCAAATGATTTTTTTCTAAGTTCTACTATGATCCAGTTCAGAAGCTAAAAAATAATTTTTCTATAAATAAAGCAAATATGAATGAGGACAATGTAATTTGAGAACAACCCATCCAGTGACCCAGTAGGAATGTTTTATTTGTAGCTTAAAATTTCATGAGATATAATTCATTAGCCTTTGGGTATATTGAATTATCTATACATTTTAATGAACATGAAAATATTTGCTGAGCCCCCACTCAGGGGCAAGGTATAATGCTAGACACCCTGAGGGTTATAAAGAAGAATGAGACATTGTCCTTCCTGTCATGAACCCTATTATCTATTAAGGTAGAAAAGGCATAAAATGACAACTATCACACAAACTTACTTAAAATTTCCATACAGTTGGTACAGATTTGTGTTTAAGAGAGTCTTGTTTCACTTCCAAACCCTCGAAAGGGCATAACCAAGATATGCCTACCCATGCAACAAAGAATTTAGGCTGATTTGTTCAAAGGATTAGCATTAAGTGCAACCAGTGTTTTGAAGCAAATGCAGCTATCAAACCGAATTAATAGTTTTCCTCTTAGAATTGTTCTTGCTTCAGCTCCTAAAAAAAGATTTTAAAAAAGGATTATTTGATTGACTTGTCCCATTGTAAAGTATGCACCTGCTGTGAAATGAAGCCACGGAGAAAAAAAAAGTTGAATAATTTAACTTTTTTATTTGTAAAGATAATCAGGGTTTTTCTGATTACATCTTAACTTCATAAATGTTAAATAACCTATCAGCATCTAGTTGTTGTAAATTATGAAAAGGAGCCTTGCAAGGAATATTAACCAACGAAATCCTTGTTCTTTAGTGAACAAGAAAATGTGTTATGGCAGCTTGTCATTGTGGGACTGGTAACTTTGACACCAAATAACAAAACTGCCATTTGCACTTAGGGTAAATTGGTTCACTTGAGCTTCCACTGTTCCTCTTGCTCTGACACAAATTTATGAACTCGGGAACTAACCAAGTCGTGTGGCTTCCCAGCTGACTTTAACAAATATGCCCATTTCATTTCATTTAGTCATCAGAATACCAGGGGGCTAGGTTGTTTCAGACTCATTGCAGATGGTGTAGGGTTTGCAGGAACACAAGAGCCTTTCATGTCACAGTCCTGTAAATTATGACAGTGGAGGGGCCCTCTTTCCTAAATACATGTCACCGTTTGACATGCTCGCAGCTTCAAGGAGCATTTTCTCTTTCAAAACCTCATAGGTATACGTGAAAGGACATTTATTTCCAATTAACCAAGACGTGAAAAATACATTTTCCAAGTTCGTGCCTTGACTAGCCATGTTGAAACCTAGATCAAGATAATGTCTGTATTGGAAATGTAGCAGAAGCACAGTTTTGTTCCCTGACCCCCTCGGAGTCCTTTCCTTCTAAACAGAGAAGTTATTGGAAGCAGACTAGTAGGTACAGAGGAAGGCATTCAGTAAAGTGCAACTTCAGTTGAATTGAAGGAAAGACCATTTCTAAATTAACTGCTAGTAATGGAAAAATATCTTCATAGGAATACACTTGATCATATCCAAGTATTCATAAAAAACTAGATAAAATATTGTTATAAAGAGATCTATGTAAATTAATGTAACATTTATTTGTAATTGGAATAGAAACTTTATTTTTTTAAAAGGTGGGTTTAGAGTATTTGAGGGCACATAAAATGGTGTCATAAATTTGGGTTTTTTTCCATTTTGTTCCATTTCATTTTGTTTTGCTGAGATGTCTGTCATTAACTCAGCACTTTCTATGTCGCAGGAATATACTAAAATGTTTTACATGCATTTTCTAATTTAATCCTTATAGCTCTTTATGAGGTGGCTATTAGTATCATCATTTTACAGATGAAGAGACCAGTGTTCATAGAGGTTAAGTAATTTACCAGAAACAAATAAGGGCAGTGACTTGATCTGCCTGGCTCCATTCTGTGCTTTGTCTAGTTCAAAAAGAATGATAGAATATTTTTCAAATGTGTGTTTGTCAAACTTTTCCGTAAGATCTGTCTCAGGAACAGAGAAGACAGAATGAACATGCAGTGGGTCCTGGAAGGTCTAGAAACCACACGAAGCAATCACCATAAGCTTGCAATTTCTTTAAGGTCTTGCTTTTTAACTTAAAAACTCATACCAATTTGCCATTGTATTCCAATGTGTTTGTCTTCATCCAAAAAATAAAGTATTTTATAATTTATCATTAGGAATTTTTTTTTACCAATCTCCTTGGATAAAGAGTAATATGCTGTTATATTTTAGGATATTAGGTCACCTGAAGAAAGCTGACCGCAATAACAAGTTCAATGTCCAGGCAATTCTTTCTATGTTCATTCTGTTATAATATGTGGGTAGAAAGAGCAACCTTTTTTCCCCCTACCACTTTACAGACTATGTCAGTGTAACGATACGGAGAAATGCCTAAAATGGGAGGTAAATACTGTGACATTCCAAGGTACTGGGAATGGAAATTTCCATAAGCATATCTTCCTGCTGAGAGGTCAGACTACAAACTGAGAAAGTCCCTGATCCAGTCTTCAATCTCTTTTACTACCTGGAACAACAGTCTCCAAGGAACATTTTTA
Source organism: Spilogale gracilis (assembly GCA_004023965.1). NCBI lineage: Eukaryota > Metazoa > Chordata > Mammalia > Carnivora > Mephitidae > Spilogale > Spilogale gracilis. Next base: position 112,159 of record PITA01001272.1, read on the forward strand.
GTGGGGAAAAAAAAGCTTGATTATACAGTTCTTTATTTTACCTCTAATGTAGTACATCGGTTTTCCTCACCCATTAATGGACTAAGAGTTTCAAATGGTCCCTATAATTAATTCTCTTCATCCAATGCTCAAATCTCATTTTAATTATAGTAGCCTTTTTGGGAGCAGTAAAACCATTCTCAATTTTGTCTTACAGTTGAGAATTAGGCTTTAAAGAATATCTTCTAAATAAGCCCAGTATGTGTATTCATTATGCCATTAAAGAGAAAAATAAATTTATTTATGTTTTCTAGGCATTAATCTTTGTCACAGTATCTTTTTTCTTTATGGAAAAAAAAAATTACATAGAAATGTCTACTACCTGAGATTCAACAGAAATGTGGGCGCAGCCAAATTTTCATCCAGTGTCTGATGAAGATTTCCCATGATGAATTCATTGTAAAGCAATGCTGAGCAACTCAAATTAAGTGGTGTTTTGGTTGCATCACGAATAGACTTGTACTTGTTCAACACACTGATTATGTCAGCATAAACTTCTCCTGTCATTTAGTTCTGAGGTGACTATAGAGTTAAAACAACTGACTAGTCAAAGTTCTGATCACTTGGTGCCCATCTAATTTTCTGGTCTGGGGCTTTTTAGGAAGAAAAATCCATACCAAATTTTTGTGAACGAGGAAAAGTGGGGTTCTGAAACCCAAATTTTAAAGGTCAAACCGGCATTCCAGGAAGAGGTACCATGTTTATCCTTGTCTTTGAAGATCCTTTGACAGAAATCCACAAGTGTGTAGGACAGTGCATTCAGTTTTGGAAACCTGCCCTTCAGAGCTTCAAATATTCACCTTTAATTTAGTTCCATTCACTGAGAATTCTAATTGTTCCATCACTTTTTCTTCTCTCTAATGAGCGTCCAATAATACCAGTTCTGCCTGGCTACCCATCTTGTCTCATAATTGTCCTCTCATTTCTCCCCAGTTGTCCTAATTCAAGTCTCCATTACCAAGAGAGATCATAAATAAAAACAGATAAGCTTTTGTATCAGAAGGCCCGAGTTCAAGTCTGACTACCCCAAGTAACCAATGTGCAGTATGGAGCAAGTGGCTTAGTTTTCTCATCTTAAAACAATGTAATAATATTTGCTTTACAATATCGTCCTGCCATTTCAATCATTCACTCAAGCCAGCATTTACTGAGCTGCAACTTTGTGCTAAACTCTAGGCACTGAAACTACACTGAGGAGAACAGAGTCCCTGACTTTAGGGAATACACTGTCCTGAATGCAACAGGAATGAAATGACTTGGCTATTCTTGCTTGGGTTATTGCTGCAGCCCTGCAGAGTAAAGAAAGCAGGATCTACCCTAATAGTCTTACCCTAAGGGTTTACTCTAAGGCCTCTGGTACAGGAAAATGGGAAGGAAACCCAAGAAGAAGAACAGATTTGGGAGTGGAAAATAGAGTGATTATGCTTTGGACCTGTTGAGATGGCTCTATGAAAGAGGCTGCTGAAAACAGAAATCAAGAATGCAAGAGAAATAAAAAGCCAGAGATAGGAATTGAGGAATTAATGATAAAATAGCAGTGATTTAAGCCATTAGGACAAATACAATAGACAATTTAACAAGGAGGCTCTAATTTAAAATAAAATTTCTTAGTCTGGGTTTAGCACAATCGTATCTTCCAAAGGAAACAATTGGTTAGAACTTCTGATTATGATCAATATATCCTTTAGAGAGTTCTTATTTTCATTTGTCCGACACAAATTCCTGAGCATCTCTGCTTTGTACTGGCACTTCCACTCCTTATATAACTGGGGCTGTATCTACAAAAAGCAAACCTTCATTTCATTTTTTTAGACCTCATTTCTGAAGGGTTATTGTGTCCTGTGCTGTAGATTTCATTGCTTCTTAACAAAGATAACCTTATTTAAATACTACAAAGATAAGTAATTAAACCCACAAATGTTATAAGCTATCAGATCCATAAGAAAATCTCATGAGAAATTCCATTATGTTCTTCATTCAAGGCTCATATACTCTCCTTGAAAAAAAATGTACATGTTGTCCATGCCCAAATAAAACTCACAGGCATTTAATTATATGAATAGATTATGAAGAGGCTAAACTGACAAGACCTTCTTTCTTTAGGAAGCATTGTGAAAAATGACAGTTTTGAACCCAAATTTCATATGTATTTAGGTCCATAAGTCTCTCTGACAGAGTGGACTGTCCTAACTCAATAATTAATGCACTGGGAATTCTCTAGGTGGACTATGATTTGGATATTTTATGGGCTATTATGTCAAGGATCTGTGTCAGACTGGATGCATACACAATGCCTACAGAAAAATTATTGTCACAAGCAAAACTGGTAGGGTTTTATTTTTATGTACTTTAAGAGTAAGTAAGCCTAGCAAAAATATATGACACCATTTCTAATTGCCTTGTATTTTTAAAGAAGTGAAACGTGCCTTTGTTTTTATTGGCCTATAGAGCATACCTTTGAATAGAACTATTATATGTACTTTATTTGTTTTTGAAAATGAGTGATATATTTTCTTTTTACTTTTGGAATATATATCCATGCAGGTATTAAGTGCTATATTTGACAATAATGTACCTTTAAGTTATAAAATGTTAAAGATTCATTTTTTAAAAAAGACGAACATTCGTTGACCATTCTGTATAGCATACATATATGTTTTCTCTCTGTGTGTCTCTCTCTTTGAAGGGATCCGCAACCCCAAAATGCCTGTGGAGTACAATGTCTTACTCAATGCTGGAAGTGTAGCACCTCTGACCTCCTCAGTTGGTCATCATCAGTGCATCCTTCTGGAAAATCTGGCTCCATTCACACAATATGATATAAGGATACAAGCATGTCAAAATGGTGAAAGTCTTTCAGATACTTGTCCTGGGCTTTTATAAAAAAAGTACTTTGTGAAAAAATTCATTAAAAAGGAATAGACTCTCAATTCAAATACAAAGACTAACATTTCATTTCTTATTTGTACTGGACTGTTTACCCAGAAAAATCAGAGCCTGGCATTGAGTGAAGCATTATGCATTTCTGCACATTAAATCATGAATATTTAAATATATTAAAATGGCGGTTTGGCAAAGTCTTGTTTTATAAGACCCTTTAAAAGAAAAACACCTAGATCATTTAAAGGAATCATTGGCAATATAAAACAAAATAGGTATTATGATAATATCCAAAAAAAGGTACACATTTTGGTTTATTTAAGTTTCATTTGGGGTTGACGGGAAGCATTATTTTGAAGTTGAGTTACGCTTGAATGAATCTTACGTATTTTACGATGCTTCCCTGAACTCTTTCTCATATATGCAGACCGTTGCCCTGAGTTTCTTGGCATAGGCTAGTGGTCTGTGAAATCATCATCCATCTCTGCGGTCTCAAGGAAGAGCCTCTCTCAGTCCCTTCATCCCTCCAAATGTTACATCATATATTAATAAGAGAAGAAAAGATATAACTCAGGCTGGTGTATAAAACATATTGCTCCACTTTAAATTATAGAAATGCCCCAATCTTATACTCAAGTGGTGGGAACTCCTGTCCTACGTGTGCTTAGGAACTTGTTTCCAAATGAGTATGACTTCCCGAGGAGTCTGTGCTTTTGTTTTGCCTCATCTCCAAATTGTGATTTGCCCACCTCTCTCCACAAACCAAACCAAGGTACTTTGTTTTGAAGCATACTGCTCTCCCTGATCCAGTCTTCAGCTAATCCACATAGAAACAGTTTTAAACTAGTGTTTTCTTTATTTAAAGGCAAAATCAACTTTTGCATTTCTGTGTCTCTAAAACTATGCTATAGAGATACAAATTCTTCAAATTAATTGATTCCTGCCTGTTGGGAGGTGGTCATTATTTTAAAATATTGGCAAAAATAAGATACTAAGAATATACAAGATGTGCTGGTTACACACACTTAAGCTTTTCAGTACATTATCACTTTCTGGCAGAATGACTATAATAAACTAGAGAAACCGCAGTTCAGACAAGCATAAACATTATTATCTATGCCTCTAAACAATTGTGGTTACTTAATAGATTTTCCAAAAATAATTCCCTATTTAAATATACACAAAATATATTTGTATATAATAAAAATATGTATATATTTAAATATATTCAAATTAGAGACTTATAGTATTAGTCTAAAATACGCGTTCAAGGGTTGTATACAAAAGTTCAGCTAAAATGATTTCCATGATCTCCTTATCCTTCTGTATGCATATGTAACTCATTTCCCTGCTTGACAAATTGCTAAAGGACTCATTTTTGGTTTTGTTTTTTTTACAAGGAAGTTGTGGAGTTAGCAGTGGGACAGTTGTTAAAACATCTGAAGCAGCCCCAATGGATCTACATCCCCCGATTCTTAAGGCACTGGGTTCAGCTTGCATAGAGGTTAAATGGATGCCACCTGAAAAGCCGAATGGGGTCATCATCAGCTACTTTCTTCAGAGGTAACACTGACTACTATTATTTTAAATTATTTAAAAATGTGTACTATTCAAGTATATATACAAACTATACAATTAAATACATTTTCTTTTTGCATAAGGGAATAAATGGGAATTCATGCTTTTTGGAGTACCTGCTAGGGTCTAAGATTGGTACTGGAAGCTTTTACACATGATCTAGGGGGAAAAAAGCCCACAGCTACCATGTAGCATTTTTGTCTGAGCCCTACTTCAACGGCAAGACCTCATGGTGCACATCAGCCTTACTTCTGATTAAGTCATAGAGCAGTCCTCTAGAGGCTCACTGATCAAGAGAAAGAACATAGTCATTCCTGGGAGGAACCAGGTCTACAATCAGAATTCTAATATTTCCCATCACCTATAATATGGAGTTTGGAAAAACTTTTTATTCTCAAAAAACAGGGTGCTTTCCATCTGTAGAAAGGATGGCTCAACTGTGCCGCTCCCCTTCTGTTGGGAGGAGTTTCCACTCAGCTTGCTAGATGGTTCTGGGAATGCAGTCAGTGGTAATGCAGCTTCTTTTCACCATTGTGTGCACAATTTGTTAAGCATATCCCCCTAAAATGAAGAAGAGAAGGAAAGAAAGAGTGTAGGGAAAGAGAAGAGAGAGAGTGAGCAGGGAGACACACAGAGACAGAGGAACAATGAGCGTTTTGGGTTGAAGGGCATTGTGCTCCCTGATTCAGTCTTCACCTGATCCACATGGACATAGTTTTAGTTGAATGTTTTCTTTAAATAAATAATGAATAATGAGGAGGAGAAACAGAGGAAGGGAGGGAGAAGAGAGAATAGGAAGGAGAGAGAGAGTGGGGGAAACAGAATGACAGAGAAACCCAAGGGAGAAGGAGGAAGAGAGGAGAGAAGGCAAAAGTAAAACAGAAAGAGAGTCAAGAAGGCAAATAACCTGTCCACTGAGAATTTGCTGTCTGTCCTAGTCCCTGTAGACTGCTAGAACAAAAAATGGCATAAGCGTGGTGGCTTATAAACAACACACCTTATTTCCCTGAAGTTGGGAAAATACAAAATAAATGTGTTGACAGATTTAATGATTTGTGAGGGTCCACTTCCTGGTTCACAGACTGCTGTCATTTCACTACATCCTCACTGTGGGAGAAGCAACTAGAGAGCTCCATAGGTCCCCTTTAAAAGGGCACTAATCCCATCACGAGGGTTCCAGCCTCATATCCCAGTCACCTTCCAAATGCCTCATCTCCTAATACCATCACCTTGGGGACTGTTACAGTCATGAGGTCTGTCTCTTCCACCTGCCACTCATATGGACTTCGGCATATGAGTGGCAGGTGGAAGAGACAGACCTCATGACTGTAACTGTCTGAGAAAGAAAAGACACAATGGAAGACAGATACCAGCAGACATAAGGGATTTCTATATTGAAATGCCATTCCAAAAGCCATGTATATGTTTACATTAGGCAAACAGAAAACAACACATTCTTGCTCAGACATTCACCCCTACTCCCAAGTGGTTTGTTAGTCTCTCCAGCGGCCTCACACATTCCCTTGTTTGTTTGGTCTGGCGCCCGGAGTACTTTGGGAAACGTAGGTCAGTCTCCTCTTGCAACTTCAGATATTGAAACCCTTTGATTCAGGTCAGTCTTCAGTGATGAGTAGGGGTTTGTAGGAAAATGATAAAAGGAGAAAGTATTATTGCATTTCTGGTTATTTAAATGACATGGCCAAAAAAAGAGCAAGCAAAATTTCTTCTCAGCAAACATTAATTTGAAGAATAATATTTCTGATTCAAATACACACCAACACGTAAAAATGGTTAATGCGAATTTACATTTTAAGCTAAGCACATTAGTGCAGGCTCTAAAATGTCCGTCCTCTTGGAATAGTTTTCTTTCATCTACTTAATGCTAATTGTATGAGAAAAGCACATCAAATTCCTATTCTGAATAAAGGGAAATAAAGTATCTCTTATAGAGCAGGAGTGTGGCTTCAGTCTGCTGGTTTTGTAAATAAAGCTCATGATTACAGTGACTATTCCATGGCAGCTATAGAGAGGGAAAACAGGAAATATAATGCAGAAAGCCCGCTTCAATGAAAAATACTGTAAATTGAATTTGACAGCGTTTGATGGCATTTGATTATTCTAGTCACAGCCAAACAATGATATAAAGAGTAATATGAAACAGAATGTGTTACTGCCTAGCAGACTCAAAAGCAATAAACCTTCCTCCAATGTGACACAATCACTTCACAATCATAATTGTAGCCTGTTTGATACCTCCTAGTACAGCAGAAGGGCACTGACTGACATAGATACATTTTGTTTTTTATTTAAAGTGAAATGAAAATGGCGCACTGGGGCTCCAGATACAATCGTTATATTCACCTACATAGGCATGAATCACTTGGCGGTTATTTCAGCTGAAGTTTAAATGTGCTTAGACAACAACAATATCAAATTTTTCTTAGATAGCTGCAAAAAAAAAAAATCAGAAATTTGTAAGGGCAGAAATAGAATGTAGACACATAGTTCTTTTTCATTCTGGGACTACATAGAGCCCCTTCTATAGTTATGGTCATGAGCCTGCAGTATTTCTGGGGAGGTGATGGCATGTAATTCCTGCTTCATCATTTGCCTCCTCTTTCTTGTATCGCCACCAAAGGAAATACACTTAGCTCCAACCAAAGACAGGGTTTGGCCCAGGCAGATATTCTCACTAAATTGCAGGAAGCCAATTTGCCAATCCCATTTTGAAAATACCTGTCACTCTATTCTCTCTAACCCCCTAAATCACTTCCCCTCAGTAATTTCCTTCCATTGTTTAAAGACTGCCTCTAGATATCATCCTGTGGAAAAGCATCTGTGCTGAGAAAAGGGTGTTGATGACTTTACAAACAAAATAATCAAGGAAGGATATGATTATTAATGTGATTGCTTCTGTTCTGTCACTGGTTTAGGCTACTTTGTTCCCAAAGGGAGGAGTTATAAAGGACATTTCTGACAGTAGGGACAACATTGATGTTAGTGTTGTGCAACCTGTTTACTAATAAGAGTATGGACAAGGCCATCTTCAGCATTTGTTTTCTCTTCATAGTACGTTTGGATATAATAGTAATGATTTTTCATTACTCCCCTCTGTTTTCTATCTATAATGTTGTAAATGGAAAAATCCCTCCACAAAATCTGACTTCCGTTTACAAAATCCACCAAATATTTTTTTTTCCTAAGGACTTTACAAAACACTTAATGAAATGATCTCCCACCATTTTAATAGAGACAAAACTGCAAAAGGTTTATTCTCCTAAACTATCCCTTTAAATAATTACAAAGATTGATCGATGTGTAGTAAGAAAAAAATAAACAAATACCTTCTAAGCACTGTAAAAGTAGAAATGAATAATGAATTCTTTCTGAGTATTTAAATAGTAAGATTTCGAAGGATAAAAATCAGAGATAGTTTGGATGGGTGGTTAAGAATATTCCAAGGAGGGAACTACAAATAATAATTTTCCAGGATTAAGCTGATTACACAAAATAAGAGGGTTTGACTCAAAAGTGAAGAAAATTTTATACAATCAATTCATGTTGTGTGGAAAGATAGATAAGGAAATGAAGATAGGTAGATAGATGATCGACAGATGATAGATCTATCAATAGATAGATAAATAGAAATGTTCATATCTACTATGATATCAGAGTCTTATTACCAAGGACCTTTACTATAGTAGGAGATATAAGTCAAATTAAACAAGCGAGCAAAAAAGAGAGAGAGAAATATGTGAAAAATATAAATATTTACCAAAAAGTTTACAGGAGAAAAAGATCCTTTTTGTCTGGAACATTTATGGAAGACTTCATTCATTCATGGATGAAATTGATGTCATTAGGACTTGGCCTTACAATATAAAAATTTAGTGCCCATTATTAGAAATACTTTTGTTGGAAAAAAGTTTAAACAGGACAGACTATTACAAAGGCTATTTATCCTTTCTTTATGACTTACCTAAGGCGCATAAAATTTCCATCAATGAAAGTAACTACTGTTAATTTTAATACACATAATATTTCTGCTTTTTTATATAGTTTCCCTTACATAAAAAGAATCATATTGTACATGCTGTTCTCCAGTTTTCTTTGAGCATTTGGATGCACACACACACACACACACACACACATGCACACACACCTCACTTCTTTTAATGACTCAACTATATTTTTTTATATGAATGTGTGTCAGTATTATTTCACCAGTCCCCTACTGATGGCAAAATGGGTGATTTCCAAGTTTTCATTACAATGACAACTCTCAAAAAAACACCTTTGCAATGAGCAGGTGAAGGATTATCCTTACTACTAGAAGTGCAGGGTCAAATTTTGTACGTTTTAAATTCACTAAATTGTCTTCTAAAAATGGTTTGTAAGAATTTTAATTCTGAAAACTCCTGTCAATAGGGGTCTTATCATTTTTTCAAATCTTTGCCAGTTCAGTATTTTAAATGGCATATTATTGTTTTAATTAAAATTTTGATCATTATAAGGGAAGTTGTTCATTTATTTCATTTATTTTAAATATTTTCTTGCTATTTTTGTGTATATAAATATTATATAGCCTTAGACTATTTCGTTTTGGACTATTTCTCATCCATCTATGCTCTTTATATAGTAAGGAAATTCTTCTTTTAATGATATTATTAAAATAACACATCAGTTATTTCTTCCAGCAATTTTATGAGTTCTACTCTACTTTTATCTAAATATAGCCTTGGTTTTGTTTTAAAGAATGAGACAAGAAATCTATGCATTTATTTTTTTTAAAAAAAACTGTCTAGCTTGTCAACATTATTTTATAATTCACTGATTTGAAATGCCACCTATACAAAATCCCCATGTACTATCTGGTCCATTTCAGGATTTTGTATTCTGTTTCATTTATAGTGGACAGAATTTTAATAAGCAGGGCCTGATGGCAAAGATATCTCAGGTGAATAAAATTAATAGAATGAACCAAATTCCCAAGGCTGAAGACACAGTGTTCAAGTAATGGTCAGGCTTGGCTCTAGCCTTTGTTATTTATAGGGAGAATTTCAACAATCAGCTTGATAGCAGATTTTAGAAGACTTTCAATACCAGGCTAGGGAGTTGAGCTTTTTTATTTAGAGGGAAGGTAAGCCACTGCAAGTTTCGGGTAACATAAAAAAGCGGTGTGATAAAGCGACAGAGCTTGGCATTTGTAGAAGAAGATGTAGCTTCCAGGTGCTGGGTCCAAAACTTACAAGTTATGTGACCATAGGAAAGTCATTATACTCCCCAAGCTTCATTTTTATGTAAAGTTAGGCTAATAAACATAAAGAATAACCTCCTAGGATTTTGTAAGAATTAAATGAAATAATGTATGTGAAAGTCCTATGTTAAACATCAAACATGATAAAAGTAGGAAGTCATCCTAGATGTACACTAAAGACGTACCATGTGTTAGGAAGACAGATCTGGCAGTCACAAATATTTAAGGACAAAGAAAAAGATTCATGATAGTAAAAGAAGCAGATTGCACAACAGTGTGCCTAGGATGATCCTGTTTTTCCTTAAACTTTTAGACTATTTCTTTACATCTATATGTGCATAAAAATGTCTGGAAACAACAACAACAACAAAAAACTTAACAATGCTTATCTCCCAGAGATAAACACAATCCTTTTATTTACTTTTATTTTTTAATTTTATTCTTAGATTTTCTTTATTTATTTGACAGAGAGAGAAAGATCACAAGTAGACAGAGAGGCAGGCAGAGAAAGAGGGGGAAGCAGGCTCCCCACTGAGCAGAGAGCTCAATCCCAGGACCCTGATATCCTGACCTGAGCAGAAGGCAGAGGCTTAACCGTCTGAGCCACCCAGGTGCTCTATTTACTTTTTTTCTTTTTAAGACTTTTATTTATTTATTTATTTGAGAGAGAGAGACAAAGCACAAGAAGTGGGCAGGGCAGAAGGAGAAAGCCCGGGAAGCCAACACAAGGCTCAGTCCCAGGATTCTGGGATCATGACCTGAGCCAAAGGCAGACCTTTAACCTACTGAGCCACCCAGTCCTTTTAAATACAAGCCCAATCCTTTTAAATACAAATCCTCCTCAACTTACATGGGTTTAACATCCCAATAAACCATTGTAGGTTGAAAATACTATCACTCCGGGGTGCCTGGGCGGCTCAGTTGGTTAAACAACTGCCTTAGGCTCCAGATCGAGCCCTGCAGCCGGCTCCCTGCTCGAAGGGAAGCCTGCTTCTCCCTCTCTCACTCCCCCTGCTTGTGTTCCCTCTCTCACTGTGTTCCTCTCTGTCAAATAAATAAATAAAATCTTAAAAAAAAAAAAAGAGAGAGAACATACTATCAGTCAAAAATGTATTTAATACACCTAACATACCAGGGGTGCCTGGGTGGCTCAGTTGGTTGAGCAATGGACTTTTGATTTCGGCTCAGGTCATGATCCTAGCGTCATGAGATCAAGCCCTGAATCAGGCTCCATGCTCAACACGGAGTCTGCTTGGCTCTTTCCCTCTGCTCCTCCCCACTTACGCTCTCACTCTGTCTCTCAAATAAATAAATAAAAACTAAAAACAAAAAACAAACAAACAAACAAAACCACCTAACATACCAAACATAATGACTTAGCCTGACCTATTTTCGATGTGTTTAGAACACATTACCCTACAGTTAGGAAAATTGTTCCAACACAAATAATATTCTGTGTTATTTTTAGATTTTATAATATATTTTATAAGTTTTATAATATTATATTTTCAATCTTATTTTAGATTAAATTGTTGAACATCTCATGTAATGTATTGAACACTGTACTAAAAGTATAAAACAGGATGGTGGTGTGGGTACAGAAGGGTTGTAAATGTGTCAGTTGTGTACCCTGTGATTGTACCAGCTGACAGAAGCTGCCCCTCACTGCCACTGGCCCAGATTCTGAAAGATTATCTTAGGGAATACTGCTGTCCTGAGAAAAGATCAAAATTCAGTATTTGAGGTACAGTTTCTAGAGAATGCATATCACTTTCACATTGTCATAAAGTCAAAAAATTGTAAGTCAAGCCCTCATAAGCTGGGGACTGCTTGTATTTGTGTTTTTGTTCATCCATATTTTTCTAATTACTTTTCACAACAAATGTATCATATGACGTAATAAAGACAAAAATAGTAAATTCAGTTAGTCCAGATGCCAATCAATCCTCACACTGTTTATGATCTTCCTATTTCTTCTCTTTCAGTGAACATCATCATCACTCCTTGTAGGAAGTTCTGTTTAGGAAAGAGAAACCACAATAGTTATTATTAACTGAGTTTAACATATATGATTGTTAAGTAGTTGTAAATTTGTTAACTAGGTAACTGGAAGGATAAAAAGTGAACTCGAAGATACTATGCAGGTGGTAACTGCAGGAAGCAGGAACTACCATTGGGACTGAAACAGCTAGAATTGTTAAAACTCAGTAACTAGAGGGGAGTGCCCCCACCCCCACTCCCATGCTGGGACCCAGACACTTGAAGAGGAGTCAGCTTCCTGCTAACATAGGTGTCTGGGAAGAAGGCATGAGATAAATGTTGGTAAAATTTCATACTGAAACTTTTCATAAGGAGGAAGGATTTATTACTTTCAGAGTGAAAAATCCTAGCTGGAGAGATGCTCACATCACTAGCAAGCAAACAGGAAGCAAAGAGTTAGGAGCCGGTTCCTTTCTCCTTTCAGCCTTCTGATCTCTCTCTGGCGCCCCCCATTGGCAAAGCTCAACATAGACTCAACCGGTAAAGCAGAAATGCCGGAGTCCCAGCTTCACCATCATAAAGCCAAAGTATTGAAGGAAAGGGTTATTGCTCAGAGAAAACAACTTAATAGTAGGCACATTTTTTTTTCTAGTTAACCAGGGTTCAGAGACTTTTGGTCTCTTCTTGTCAACCAGTCCATCATCCAGTGATTGCTTACAAAATAATTACTGTTTAATATAGTGGTGCCAGGCTTCCCTAGGGGCTGAGAATATATAGGTAAGTAAGAGAGAGTCTTCACCTTCAAGGAGCTTGTAGTACAGTATAGGAGATAGAAAAGAAAGAAAATGTATTACAATATAGTGTGACACGTGAATCAGTTGAAAAGAGACTTAGCACATAAGAGAACATGATAATTCTATCTGAGAGAGAAGCAAGGGGAAGACTTCCTGGAGAAAGTGACTGTGGTGGAGCTTTAAAAGATGAACTGAAGTTAGTCTATAGAAGGGGGAGAATGAAGAAAGTGTGCAGAGAGGCACTGCAGAACAAGATTGACATATCAGAGCCATGGAAGCATGAAGTGTCATGGAATAGAGGGAACTATTATGGGGGGACAAGCATTTGATTATGACTGGAATATCAGATGGAATAGAAATCTGGGACATGAAGCTGGAGTGGTAAGCTCAGGCCAGCTGCATGACAAATCACTATCATTTTAACTGGGATTAATTCTTAACACTTTTAAATGATCTTTAACATCCCGTCCCCCAACACCGGAGTATCTACTCACTCCACGAAGCTGAATGATTCAACCTTCAATGATATTTGATAAATCAGCTCTGTTTCCATTTCCTCTATCATCAATTATAGTTCAGGATCTATCTTTATTCTCATGTGGTCTCTTGAGATGACCTCTTCACTGTGTGATCCCTGTTGGCATTCTCATTCAATGCAGCCTTCACATGACTGCTGGCTTGGTCTTCTTAAAAGTAGCTTTGGATGCCATTTCTATGATAACTTCATTTGTATCATGTGTTATGTCTAACCCAGTGATTTTCATGTACATGATTTGATATAATTCTCACCAAAATGCTAGGACATTATATACTATAATTCTTTAACTCCAGTTTACAAAATGAAATGGAAATTAGAGAGCACAGGTGAGTTTTGCCCAAGGTCATCTAATCAGGTAGTTGTAGGCCTAGACCTACAACTTACCTCCTCGGACTACAGGTATTTGGGGTTTTATATTTAAATTAGTATTCTTATTATTCTTCATAAGGTGAGGGTGGCAGTTTCATAATCTGAAATTTCTATGGGAAATGAACTGAGTGAAAGGATTTTCCTCTGGTTGTTTCTGAAGACAAGTGCTGAGAATTGTTGCAGGAAATAGAGGGATAAGGAGTTCTGTTTTTTTTCTCTTTAAGGTCATACTACAGTAAGAAAACATAAGTATGAATATTTTAAAATATATGGTTCCTACTTTTAATACAAATTTTTGTTTTCTTCTTAGTGTTAAGCAGCATTAAATTAACTCTAGTTGGAAACGAGCCTTCATTATTGAAGTGTCTCCCAAATGAGTTTAAGCATAGAATAACCATTTGGCTATTGAGAAAGAACTGAAAATGTGATTTCCCTAAACACAGACTGTTCAGGAGGAAGCACTTCCGGTTAAGTGAACAGTTAAAGCCTAAATCTTAAATAAATGAAGAACAATTGTCATCTACTTAACCTCTTCTGTTCAAAGTGTATTCATACCTGAAGATACTCTATTTTTTAATACCACAGATGGAATGTTTACCTCAACATAATGTTACTTTATTGAGTATTCAATAGTGGCAAGAAATAATTAACCAGGCTGCGTCCTTTAATTGTTTTGGTGGATAAACTTGAAGCTAACATAGTATTTAATCTCTTACATAGCACAGATTTTTAAAATTCATGCTTTCGGGCAATTTTCAAAAGAACGTCACAACCACAGCTATACCTCAATGTGTGAATTCATGAGCATTTAATAAAAATTAATTGAATTGTCATAGAAAGTTTGAAGCCAGAGAGAATAGTCAATTTTATTTCCCCGTAGAAGTTTATGTTTGTTTGCCCTATTATGTTCCTTGCAAACACCTTTTAAAAACTCACTGAGAGGAGTCCTTGGCTGTGAGCCCTGAGGTCCTCATTAGAATGGATCCCTCCCCACGACACACCTGGTACCTCGTATCTGCTGCAAATACAAAGGCCAAAGCCTGCAAACCAACACTGAGTGCAGAATCTGGCCCACGCATGGTAGCAAGCAATAATGAGGTGGGTTGCCGAAACATAATAGCAGGTCACCGAGAGCTATCTAGGAAGCCTCTCTAGTCTCCAGCGGGAGGCTTGTCATTGCTCATGCTTTAGGTCACTGTGATTTATCAACTTGAGGAGCATCAAATTCCCAAAGCCAGAAATTTTAAATATCCTGCCTTTTTCTAGGAAGTACTGTCATTTACTTTGCCTTAATAGCCTTTTCCATTCTGATGGTTAATCTGATATGGCAGCATGTGACTGTCCTGGCATCTGAAGAGCATGTTCATTAAATACTCCTAACAGCCTGGAAACTACTGCTTTCTCCATCAGTCTCTCTCAACTACAGAGCAGATGCTGAGAAGGAGAGGGTCATCTCTTGGGTACATTCTTCCCCAACCTAGAATACTACCCTAGTAAGTAAAAAGAGTTAATTAAGATAAGGCAAAAATGCAGAGAAGCCATGGAATTACATGTTTTTGGGCCATTTGTTCAAAGAAATTATTGAATTTATGGGGCTCGGATGCTGGACCAACCATGGTTCCTCAGGTGTTTCCCCTTCTGATTAGGTTTGCAGCTAACCAATTTTTTTTTAAATTTCTTTTTATTTGTTATTTTTTGCATCATGATTTTACATCCAGGTGAGCAAATAACTGTTCCAAATGAAATATCAGATATTGGAGCCATACTAACAACTGACAATTCTGTTTGTCTTGCTTAGATGTTTAATGTTCTATATACTGAGTATCAAATTGTATTATGGGCCTTAGTTTTTATATCAGCCAAGTCTACAGATGAGACTGAAGAATCCCTTTCTCAAGCATCTGAGAAGTTTTTGAGCATACTCTGAATTTTACTAGGTCTTGGAGAAGACATCTAAAAGGAATTTGATTTTTGCCCTTTAAAGGCCTCTAGAGCAAATTCGTATGATATAATTTATCATGTTATTTTCAGTAATTTGCATTTAGCTTTATCTTCTCGACTCAGCCATGAGTTTCTTTAGAGAAGGAATGTGTACCTCTGCTCCTGGTAGAAAATGTAGTGTATATTAAGTGCTCAATAAAGGTTTGTTGATGAATACAAGAAAGAACGACACTTGCTTTGAAGAATAATGGCTTAATTAAAGAAGAGAAAATTCAGATGAAGAGAAAATGCATGACAGGCAGCATGTGAATTCAAAACATTTTTTTAAATATCCTGGAAGCAGATACAAAATAACATTGTGTGAGATAAAAGAGAATTAGAATCGTGGGCTTCTCTTTGTCATTCCTCATCCTTTGCGTGCTAGGTTTTTTTCACGTGAAGGTCTCAGTTCTAGGAGAGGTAAAAGGGTCACCCTCAATATGTAAACACTTTACAGGTCTCTGCTTTTCTTATATTTGCTAGTGTTATGTTGACCAATGAGAGTCATAGGGCTAAGTTCAGGGTGAGTTTAAGAACATGTTAGCAATAGACGTGGATACAATCGGAATACTTACTGCAATCTTGCTACTATAAAAGGGTAAGAGTTCCCAATAATGTCAACTTCTAGTAATTCTATATAGTGTAATTTCCAGGTGTGCAAAAAATAAAATTGTGCAATATAATGTGTGTATACATACACATGCTTCACACACACATATAAACATACAAAGATCCAGAAATATTTTTAAATGTCTTAATAGTGCTTACATATATGCTTCTGATTTTTTAAAGTTTTTAAATGATACATATGATGTTTCTATGTATGGCATATGAGGATTTTTTTAAGGAAACGTTTCTAAGATAATACAATAAAATGTAATTATGGGTGACATCGTACTGTTTAAATGTTTTTATATCTTCGGTGTTTTCCATGTTTTCTATGAAATATATACATTTTTTATGATTAGCCAAATATATAATAAACACACACACACCTAAAAAAGAATGATACTGAGTCAGGTCTCTTGTGTACTCCTGCATCTGGTCTTCACCTAAACACCGGAAAGGACATCTGACACCAGAAAGAAGCAGTTGAATTGCTAACAAATTCTTCTGAAAAGCAGTTGCTTACTCTATGTGCAAACCTTTTGAAGTCTACAGCTGTCCCTGACTGCTTTCCTGGTCTCTTTTCAGACGTCCTGCTGGCATTGACGAAGAGTCCCTTTTGTTTGTCTGGTCAGAAGGAGCCCTTGAATTCACTGATGCTTCGGATACTCTGATGCCTTTCACACTGTACGAATACCGAGTCAGAGCCCACAACTCCAAGGGAGCGGTGGAGAGTCTGTGGTCATCAGCACGGACCCTGGAAGCCCCACCTCAGGATCTGCCAGCACCCTGGGCGCAAGTCACCAGTGCTCATTCAGTTCTGCTGAACTGGACAAAGCCAGAATCTCCCAATGGCATTATCTCCCAGTACCATGTGGTCTACCAAGAAAGACCGGATGATCCAACATTTAACGTCTCTACGGTGCATGCTTTCACCGTGATGGTAAGAACTTGGGAAAAGTGAGAAGCAGATGCTTAGAGTTTCTGATTAATATGTTGAAATGGATTCTTTATCCAGCTTATCATTTTTTTTTTCAGTTAGAGCTTAAATACATTAACAGCTTTCACATGTGAAGAAGAGCGGTTTAGTAATGGGGAAGATATTGAACTGAGTAAAGGGGATGTTGGAGACCAGTTTGCAGGTCACAATGAACTTGTATTGCCTCAAGCAAATAAGTGAACCCCTCTTTGTGTGATTTCCAAATCCATTAAATGGGGATACTGAGTATGTCTCTCTTTACCTCATGAGGATGAAGCATAGACAAAATTAGATACAGATATAGATATAGATACAGATTTGGTACAGACACAGATATAGATACAGATTCAGATCAGATATGGATATAGATAGATGTGATATTGTTGGCTCTTTGAGAAAAAAAAAAGTTCGGTTAAATTTCTACATCTATCTGGGTGATATAGCTATAGATATCACATGCATTATAATTAATTTTTCTGGCTTGATCTCTTCTGGTCCATAAAACATTTTAATTGAATTCACTTGTATCTTCTGAGACCTTTCTTTTCACCTGGCATAGGCTGATGTTCTATGGGGATAGGGAAATAGGGTGGTTCTTGTATCATGGAGCTTTCTCTTTATCATACCGCAAAGATGAGAATCGAACATAAGAAAAAAGTAAGAGAAGTAGTGAATTAGAGCCTATAATACCCACCACATGGTGATTCAGATCCCAAATTCCACCCCCCCCCCCAAGCCATAAGCCACAGTGCAAGAGAGGTATCATCTACCAAAAAGGTTAGTCAAAAAATGCTCTGAGAGTTCATCAGGAAACCCTCAAACTGAAGAGTCTTCAAGTAGATGTGATTTATGGACTTAGAAGTTAAATACATACTTTTTAAAAAATATTTTATTTTTTTTTTGTGACAGAGAGAGAGAGACAGCTAGAGAGGGAACGCAAGCAGGAGGAGTGAGGGAAGGAGAAGGAGGCTTCCCCCTGAGCAGGGAGCCCGATGTGGGGCTCGATCCCAGGACCCTGGAATCATGACCTGAGCTAAAGGCAGACACTTAATGACTGAATCACCAAGGCACCCCAATACATACAGTTTTTAAGATGTGCCAACACCTTGCTAAATACGAAAATCTGTCGTAATAAGAAAAAATAAACGGATGTAATAAAGCAGTTTTTCAAAGAGCAGACCATGCTTCTGTGCTTTAATGTAGGCCCCTGAAGTTTATCTTATAAAGTATAACCTTTATCAAAATATCTAAATAATACTAATCAAACATACTGTAATGAAACTCTGAAAGAATAGTTATAAATGAATAGTTTAAAGTATAATATTTTCTCCTTGTCCTTACGTTCAATTTTTTTCATATGACTAAAAAGTAAGCAGTCTCTGAATTAAAGAAACAATATTAGTCTTTATTTTATTTAGAATTCAGAATTAGTACTTTATTTTTTATGTTATATTTAATTATCTTTCATATTACATCTTCCTAGAGCCTTCATTATAAGCATTAGAAGCAGTGTTCTTAAGTGCAGATCTTTTTTAGTTGATATGTGATCCATGAAGAAATCTATGACTTCTTACCATATCCTTGGAACTCATGTTCTAAACTTCCACCTGAAAGCAAAATCCTAAAAAATAAAGTAAAAATACTAAAGAGCCCTTGACAAGGGCTTTCTAAATGGCATACTTTAATTTACATATAGTTTTATTAAAGGCACTAACATTGCAATAATTAAACCTCTAATTTTAAAGTATGGCTTTCAGAGGTCTGAGCCTAAACATTTAATTTCCTAAAACAATTCTACTGGAACTCTTGTGGAATGCCCTCCATATCATTCCTTCATAGCCAGTTTCATCTCACAACACAAGATTGAAAGTATAAAATGAACTCTGTCTGGTATTTAATCTGCCAGGTTCTGTTTTTATCACACTAAAAACTTCCTGAAAGAGAGGAAGGACTATGGCCCCAAGATTTAAGCATCACATGGCCCTTTATCCATGGGCCCTGCCAACACAGCTCCCCGCTGGCGGCCAAGTGTTGTTGTGCTCTTCCATTTTCCGAAGAGTAATCCTTGTGTAGTACTAAAGAGAATAGCCAGAATGATCAGGATACGGTAATATTTCCACACTCTGTTTTTTAGTGTTTGCATCTGTGTGCATGTTCACAGTACCTCCCCCAGTCTGGATCTCTGGCCCTGAGAATGCCAAGAAAAGATTTCATTAGGGTCATTGGAAAAAACCCCATTTGTACTTGTTAAGCAATCAAGCACATCTTCCATGGAGCAGTAGGGCCAGTGTTCAGATATGGTAGTTAGATTATCAGGCCAGATTTCTAGGACAGGAGACCACTATGACTCTTTATGGGCTGACATCTTTGAAAGAAAGAATCAGAAGAATAAACTATTGTCTTTGAGTTTCACATATCCCTACATCCCAAGAGAATGTGTTTGAGCATTAAGAAAACAAAAAACAAAACAAAACAAAACAAAACGGATTTAAAGAAGGAGGTTCTGTCATGTAATTCCAATTCTTCCCCCTCAGAGAATTTTTTTATCCCACCCAAATCCTTCCTCCTGTCACTTCCTGTTCAGAACAGCATGACTTCTCTAAATCAGTGCAATGAACCTTTAGAGTCAAGAACAGATTATTGACAATTCAATCCAATTTGGAAAATAGTCATTGAGCACTATATTCAGTATGCCAATACTCAATACTACAGTCAATTGTATTGTTGAAGGCTACCATGAGACTGGGCCTTTGGGCAGAGCAGAGAGTGAATGAGAAGTTGAGTAATCAAGTCTGAGGCACACTTTATTACTGCTGGGCATTTCAGATTTCTAAGTTTCTTTGCTTCTGAGTTTCTGCTGCTCATGTTCTAATGATTCCCTTCCTGAGTGTCTTCCTGGCTCTACTTAGTTTTTCTCTAATTTCTATACTAGCTAACCGTCTTTACTATCTTCTTCCATGTCTGTGCCTGCTCTAGGAAATATTTCAAGCTTTTTATTCACTGACCACTCTGGCTAAAATTCTCCAGAGCAATGGAATGACATTTCCAATTGGCACGGCACAGAAGCCATCCCCACAATTGAAGGATTATAGTTTAATCCACAGACTTGCAAGAGGTATCACTAAATAGTCTCATTTAGTCTCTTGTTTATTGGGATCTTATCTCTGCATGAGGGGCCACGAATAAATTGCCCATAATGTACTGCCATCACTGGCTTGTCCCAGTGTCCCCCCAGAGTTGTTTATAGACAGGTGGACGTTGCTGGGAGAGCCACATAAAACAGGTGCAATGGATGCATGAATCCTCTTGATGGTGGCAATGGATGGAGAAATGGCAGCGGGGGCCCTCCATGGGGGTGAAGAGCATATGTGTTGGCAGGAGCAGCAGCAGCAGCAGAGGCAGCAGGAGAGGAGAAATGGAGAGAGCGTGGGTTTTAATGTATCACCAGCTTCTCTCCCAATCTCATGAAAAGTTTCATCTCCCTTTGGGCCCAAATAGGTTCTTCTAACGGGAAGAGAGAAATATCTAGATCCCTAGGGTCCCTTAATACCAATACTCTCAACTACTGAAAACAAGCTTTAAGTAGGAGTCCTTAAACTCCCTTTCCCAATTAGCTCTGTGATGAATTGTGCAGTGTCAAGAGAGAAACTGTTTAGCCTTGCTTGGCATGCGAGAATTCCATGGTGGTATTTACAGGGAACACGCCTGGCGAGGTTGGCGATACTGCTGCCACCGTTCAAGTTTGTTTGCTTTTTCTCACTGGCACCTGCCATCACACTGGCAGAAATAACTTGGGATTTAAAGGCAAAGGTGGTTTACCTGTTCGTCTGTGCTCTCAGTATATCCCTGCTTACCCCACAGGGTTATGAAACATCAAGCCCAGATCATACATTTGCCCAGGACCCTGAAAGATAGATGGTACTTCACTCTCTGGGTAGAATCAAGCATACGGTGCTGAGGGGTAAGCAAATTATATGGGTCACTAAAAGTTGGCTTTTAATCTGGAAATAAAATCCAGAATTACAAACTCTACTTTCTAGATTTTAGTTGCCAAACTCCCTTGCCCAAAGTCAAGGAAGAAGTATTCAAAATTTTCTCCTGTGGTTGTCTCACATCTCCTTACCATTAAGTAGATATGTGGGGGAGAATGAGATGCTTCATAATTGCCTCATTGTGGAGTTTGTGAGTAAATTGATTAAATTTGTCTTTAATTCCATTTTTATTTTGGTTTAGATTAATGTCCAGTATTATTACTCTTTACCTATGATCTTAATTAATTGTAGCTCTTAAAATTTGATGGCTCTTTGCTTTTTCTCCCCTTATATATAAGACAATAGAAATGCACTAGGAGATCTAGGTATCTATAAGGACTCCTTTGGTGACTCTCTTTCCAAAATGAAGAAAAGTTTGGCAATAAGAACAATTACTGTATCAGTTCTATGAACTGAGATTTTCACATTTTATAATATAACCGTGTTACTCGTTCTTTATGTAAAATTATAAAACAGAGGTGGGTAAATGTCACACAACACGTTGACTACTTATTGGTGCGACCCTTTTTGTTGTATTGTAATGATGTCTTTGGTCTGACATTAACTTTTCATTCATTAACCTTGCATGACCTTTATCTCATTTTCCTAATAATATGGCACCAATCACAGGTATATACCAGGGATCTACTTTGTGCTCAGTATTATTGGAGATGCAAACCATTTCTTGAACTTCATATAAGTACTTCTTAGAGATTTATTTTTCTCAAACCACTTTATTCCGGTGAGCTTCCTCCAGGACTACCTTGCTCAATCATCACTAATTTCTAGGGCAGGTTCTATGGTTTGCCAGCCACTTTCAGTGACAAGGACCAGTCCAGTTTTGGTAGTCAGGACTCATTTCGAGTGTTAAAAAAACAAACAAACAAACAAACAAAAACCTAATCTAAAGTCTGACTTGTGTTACAAGATCTGCAGTAGAAAAAAAAAAAGACATGTTTGATTTGTTTATTTTCTTCTCTCTTCTTCAGTTCCCCACTTCTCTTGTTGATGTCCCCAGGACTGTGGGAGAAATGAGAAAAGTAGACAAAAAGGAGCAGAGTCTTACTCATGAACCTAGTTCTTATCCATCTGCAGTGCTTTCCGTGGGGTTTCATGGAGATCCTGCATGGGAAACTCCATATTTCACATTCCCTGATGCAGGCAAGCACTTTCTGGCTAGTTTCTTGCACCATTACTGCCCCCAGATTCACCCTACAGCCTCTTTTACTTCTGGGCTCTCATCTCCTGAGCAGTCAGCTAATACTAGGTCCTATCACATTGAAAACCTCATTATTTTCTTGACATCCTCCAAACCTGGGGAAAACTCATTCTACAAAATAAGGGAAGTACAGCTTGTTCAGCCCTATCTTCTGTACTTTACCTACCAGACTTGGTGAGATCCAGCCAGCTTCTCAACTTCAGAATTCATTGAATAAGGATCAGGAAACAGTTTCTGTGCTGAGCCATGATCCCCAAATCTTGGGCTCACATAGGAATCGCAGAAGATGCTTCTCCACGTTAGTGGCTGCGTCAAAATTACCCTGAGTCTCTTCAGCTCAGTTAAACAATCCTCATGAAAAGATTAGATGGTTTATCTCACCTGTCTAGCAGTTACCCTTAATTCCTTCAAGTTCTTCTCTTGGATATGCCTCCTGTGCCTTGAGAGAAGGGTGTGTCATATCCTCATTCCTTCTTCCCAAGTAGTAGGAAAATAACCTAGGGAAGCTTCTCTACTGAATTCTCTTTTTCGACTTGCTTTTCATGAACCTGTATCTTCTGTTATCTAAGTTGTTTTATATAGATCTTCAGAGGAAGGTGGGCTTGAAGGTATAAGGCTGAGTTTTTTCTTTCTGTAAGTGCTGCTGCAAAAGTATGTCTGGCAGTTCCAGCAGAGTTACTTATTATCCATTTTTTTCTAAGCTCTACTTATTATTCCCTAATACATCTTGTTCCATAACTAAAGGGATCCCTCATCTTTCTGGTCGCTCAACCAGATAACCCTTGAGTCCTTCCCTCTCCTTACTTCCATATCCAATTTTCACTAAATACTACTGATTCTACTTCTAAAATATATCTCGAATCCTTCTGCTTGCAAACCATGTTAGGTTCTTCACAAATGTTGTTGTTAACATGACCTCAAATGATCATGTTCTTAAACTTGAAATAGATCCGTCCTCCTCTTTTATCATCACATCTGAACTGAAATGTTACTTAACTCACAAGGCTATTGCAAGCACCGAGTAAAGGAATGCATATGCAAAATACTTTAGAAACTGTAAATGGCAATGTAAATAGGATGTAAAACTTTAGAAGTCCTACTATTTGGACTAACAGAAGCTGGAAGAAATGAGCAAAAGTAGAAAAAGTTTTGATATGCATAAAGCAACTGTACTAGTTTGGTCATGAATGAAAACTCTTACATTTTATATATTTTAAGCCTTCCTTACCTTGCAACAAAATTCAGAACTTACAAATATAAGTGTTTCTTGATACCACACTGTTAATTTCCAGGTAACGTCTCAAGTATTGGATTGGGCTCTATTGCTCTTCTAAGTCACCTGAGCAAGAACATGCTTTTTGTGTCCCTAAGGTTTAGCACTGACGCATTTTCTCTTCTACCATAACATCTCAGTCTTTTCCCTCTAAGAGTCCTCATCAGATGGTTACCCGTCTAGATGCAGTTCTGTTTATCCACCATGATGCTCAGTGGGCCCTACCCATTCTCGAATTGGGATCCTATCAGCAAAACATGAGGTCTTTTGATAATACACACACACACACACACACACACACACTTACTTCACAAGTTGCACAGATTCTGCCAAACTGGCATTGGCCTATTTTACCTGTGCCCGAAAGTAAACTATCAGTACATGAGGGGCAGTTGGAGAAGAAAGTATTTGCCCTTTCATTCCAGTATGTTGTTGGCGGTGCTGTTGTTTTTCTTTAACTGAATTGTAAAGACACCTAAGAATGCCACAGAACCTCGTCAAATACATATATGAAAATGGCAGCAGAGCCAGGCCATAAATTCAGGCCATATGCCACTTAGCAGAGACAGCAAGCTGTAGTGGCAGTGAAGGGCAGAAGTTAATTGAACTACTGTGCTCTTGTCACAAGTGGAAAGTAGCCACTACCCGAGACAAGATGGCTGCCCCTAAAGTACCCTATTACAGCCAAGAGATCATATCCTGAGCTCTGCAAGGGCTTATGGGTGAGGGGGAAATCATACACAGATGACCAATTTTTTTATGGTTCACAGCCGATCAAAGTGAAATTCAGCAGCTGTTCAGGACAAGTGACCACTGTAACGGCTGTAATATAACCTACTAAATAGAGAGGGAATTGCATTAGAGCAAGAGGTTAGCCGTGATTATCGGCAGGTGAGTGCTTTATTGAAGTTGAAAGACCATTAACATTGATAGAGTAATTATTTCAACTTGAAAGTAATTACCTTGATGGGTGATAACTTCTCTAGTGTTCCCAGATTTGATTGGGCCAAACAATTGTGAGCTCCTGAAGCCTAGAAAAATATTACAACAATACTGTGATTTTTAAATTACTGAAACCACTGTTGGAATATTTTAATTATGCCGAACAGTGAAAAGATTTTGCCTTACACCCGCTAGTGACCTCTCATGTAGAGAGAGACATTTGCTTTTTAATCCAAATGCAATGACCCACAC
Source organism: Spilogale gracilis (assembly GCA_004023965.1). Classification (NCBI taxonomy): domain Eukaryota; kingdom Metazoa; phylum Chordata; class Mammalia; order Carnivora; family Mephitidae; genus Spilogale; species Spilogale gracilis. The sequence goes on from PITA01001272.1 coordinate 136,876, forward strand.
CCACCACCTGTGAATACATATGTGATAGGTTTGCAAATGAATCTTTTTATCTCGATATAATTTTTAAGGTGAAACATCTTGGTAGTGCTGTAGCTGGGTGTTAACTAAGCTGGAACTGCTGGCATTGTTGATCATGTCTATGACCCGGGAGGCCCCAGAACAGCAACTATCTTTTTCACAGAGGGTTTAGGTTTATATAAATTAAATATTTTGAGAACGGCATGGCAAAAGTTGAAAATTATGGATGCCGCGTATTGTGGATCCCAGGTTTCAGACTTTATTTAGTCACGTAATTTATTTGTTTGAATATTTTTCTTGCTCAACGTTATGCGACTCCACTATAAACACACCGTTATCAGGCTGTTTTCTGTTTATCCACACTGGACATCAGCAAACAAAATGAAAATTGAAAATCTGTGCTCCTTGCTTCTCTGAAATCTCATGCATGTATGAAAATTATGAGTTATTTGCAACTGAAGACCAAGACACATAAAGTCTAATGTGGCGATCAAGACCAAGAAATACCGTGGGACTCTTCCGTGAATCGTTTTCTCACATAATTCTCTTTTGAAAACCTATTGTGCCCAGAAGCTATAAAAGATACAAAGAAAGAGGAAATACTCTCTTCTCTGTGTGACTCATGGTGTTCTTAAAGGAAATAAGGAAACAGACAAATTATGATGTAATAAGCAAGTATTTGGTCAGGCTTAGGCATTTGTTCTTACAAATACTTCCAAGAACGCAGGAGGACCCTTGCTCATACTGACCCTAATTCCAAACCCAGCGCTCATCCTACTGAACCACAAACCACTGACTGAACAGACACAGCATCATGACTCTTAGTCCTGGTGTCAGAAGAGATGAATGTGACATCACCTTCAAGTTCCTGGATGATTCCTTAGACCTTTCTATCATCTTGGCAGGTTTGATCAGATGATCAGCCAGTGAAGGACTGTCTTAACAACAGCCCTTCCCAGGACTTTTTTCTAATCAAAATCTGATTCTCATAAGGGCAAAACAGGTTTCCACTTGTTGTCTAAGAGCCACAAAGGAATGTTTTACCAAGCAGGCTGTAAATTCAGAATTTATGCCTTGAGTTTCCTCCATCTCTCCTTCTCTGCCCTGAAATCCTCGCCATAGACAAAGTCATTGGGTCTCTTATTTCACAAGGAATCAGAGTGCAGAAATCCCTGCCAAGCCAAAAGAGATTTGCAAACTGAGGAGTGAAATGACTGGTTTGATTTTGGTAAAACAGTAAAGGCTTGAGGTAAAGCCACTGGAAAAGTGAGAAGAATTTATGATTTGAATTGTAAATCTTGCCATTAAGCCAACCAAAGACTGAAGAAATCTGACCAATCTGACATCACACTGGAGCTCTTAGCCCAGCAAGCTCACTGTGTGTCATATGCAGTTGGGCTAAAGAGTGTATTAAGGAGCCCCTCAGGTACTCTGAATTTAAAATAAGTGCAATAACTCATTTTTAAACATTTTATGTGATACTTGGATTATTAAATATTCACATTACAAAATCAAGGAGTTTTAATCCATTCAAAAAGGTGCGTTGTCTACCTCTGAAAGATAATGGCCATGTCTAGATAGTAAAATTACAGTATATTTTTAACAGATGTAAATGTTACTTTTTGACAAGGCACAAGTAATGAATTTTATCATATAAGTTCCTATTGGGTGATTATGATACAGAGTTTTATTTTTGCTAAAGCAATTACTAGTGTCATGGCTGGATACCTGTGCCCATTAGTGGCTGGTTCTGTGTTTTTTTTAGGATGGTTATTGATCTCTTGCTGAGCTGAGATTCAGGTTTTATGCCAGATAGCTTGATTAATGGGTTGGTTTCTATAAGTGGACTGAATGGGGATAGAAACCAGGGGCAGCCTGCTCTGCCAACCCCAAATCCGTCAAGACGCATAGCTCATTATGAAACAGTTATCAAGGATACATGAAAAATTAATTGGGCTCAGTTTGATTCTGAAAAGAATCGGCTTTCTACTTGGTGGGCCCCCCCCACTCTTTCCAGATGTTGTGCACCGTCCCCTGGAGAAACAGCAAAGGGAGATGTATTAATACATTGTATTGATTAGATCAAGACCCCTGACAGTTATTTGTAGAGATACCATCTGGCTGCTGTTCGAATTCCTTCACCAAAAACAGGACGTGACATGTTATTAATCTCAACTCTCTAAGTATAGACAGTTGCCTTTTCTGCTAAACCGCATTTTACCATTCCGTAGGAGATGGAGGCAAACCTGAAGGGTGCAGAAATTAAGGTTATTACACAAATTGAGCCATATGGTCCAAATATTTCAGCAAGAAAATTGCCAGGCAATAAAAATTGCTCCTGCCTTCCTAATGGTGTAAATTACAGTTTAACCATGGCTCTAATGATGTCCTTCTGCCGCGCTTAACTACTGTTACATGAAGGACATTGTTTTAAAAATATAAAAAACAAGTAAATGCCAGCAGCGTGTTTTACAATCTGTTAGTGTGTCATTAAGAACACTGTCAGAATTACATAAACATAATGGCAGGCAACCCCGCATACAAAAGAACTCGTATGGAAATAGAAAGTGTCTTGAAAACTCTTCTTTATCTTTGTAATGTCAAGAACATGGTCCCCTCTGGAAGTCGTCCATGGAGAAAAGCCCTATCCGGTGCTTTAATCTAATTCCCACGAGTGTTCCAACAGCCGTGTTTTCTAAACAAGTTTCTCAAGTCCTAGAGGGCCAACGTACACATCTTGTCCCAGATGAGGAGAAAGCTAGCCAGTTCCAGAGGAAATGATAGAAATTGACCTTCTTAAGTATTTCTGTTGCTAGGGAACAAGGAGAAGACCCCACCCTCTTCCTCAACTGTGATGAGTGATATTAAATGTACACTTGGCACAGTATTTCCAAAGAAACCAGTCTTGCTCTTTGGGGCACAAGCCGAAGAGGAGACTTACTCAGCCTCATCATGTGGTAATGACCATTAATATTTGAGAGAGACTTGAACCCTTCAAATGTTTTTGGATCCATCATACGAAAATATCCTAACATTTAAAAAATATATCCATGCAGATCATAAGAATATTCATGCTTTACTATTCCACCAAGCCTCAAACCTCTTGGCCTTCTAAGATGTTCGAAACACAGTTTAAGGTAAAATCAGAAGAAAAGTTTATCAAAATTAAGTATATGGATATACATATAGTTAATTTGAAAGAAAGCTACTTTTAATTCCTATGAGGAATTTATCTGCTTTTCTAGCACTTTTTTTCTTCTGTATTCCCCATAAGAGAGAAAACCTAGGGTCTATTTTGCCCTTTAAAGTAAGAGGTAAAAAAAAAAAAAAAGAAAAAAGAAAACAATAGGAAGCAAAAAAAAAAAATCCTATTTTATACAAATGTGTTAATATTAGTGAGGACCAGTTGTTATGTCCTCATGGCCCAAAGGGCCAGCGTAGGTAATCAGTTGACTGGAATATTTTCTGCCTGGAAAGCTCTTCCCCCAGGAATCCCCATAGCTGGCTTTCTTCCTTTCTGGTCTTGACTGAAACGTCACCTTCTGTCACCTTTGGGGAGGTCTTACCTGGCCTACCTAGCTATAATTTTACCCCTTTCCTCTGCCCAACACACTCTCTGTTCCTCTCCCCTGCTTTATTTTTCACCTTAATGTCTAGCATTATCTAGAAATACACACTTTTGCATATTTTTCTTATTTACTATGTGTCTCTCCAATTCAAATCTAAAACACCAAGGGCAGGGATTTTGCTTCTTATGCTCCCTCATTCCCAGAATCTAGAACCATGCCATTTTTAGACACACATCTGTATGATGAATAAATGAATAATAAGTTGACAAGATCTCTAATGAACAAGAGGTACCTTGTGTATTATTTCTTGTTCCTCTTCAAACTCAGTCATATTCTAGATTTTTTTCCAATTTCTTGGTAATGCCATATCTTTAGCCTAAGAGGAGACCTCTATGTTCATAGATAAATCACATTGAGGTGTAATCATTTATATGTTCCGATTTCAATCTCTAAGCTGTTATTTGCTGAGAGTTTTCTCCAGAAAACACATTGCAACCACATTGTGCATTTATTCAACATACAGATGTCTGTCTAAAACTGGCATGGTTCTAGGTTCTTGGAATCAGGGAGCATAAGAAGCCATATTGCACATGTCACCTCATTTCATCTTAATAACCACTTAATAGAGTATTGTTATCTGCAGTTTATTCATGAGAAAACAGAACTCAGAGAAGTTGAGTTACTTGACCACAGTCACACAGCTCATTGCCAAGCTGTGATTCAGTTTCAAGTCTCTGCTTGTAAAGTCTGTTCTTTCTACTACCAGTGCTGCCTCTTGAATTATCCACCTCAAGGAAACAAGATATTTTTAGAAAAGCTAAAGATCGATGAAAGCCACAAATGATGGCTTAATACCATGAGAGAAACCACATACCATGATATGACTGTCTAATATAAATATAGTATATAACTTATGAAAGAGTCAAAGAATTAAAGTGTCACTTGGATGGAAAATTTAAGGAAAGACCTGGGAGAGGTCTGTGCCTTAAGTAGTGGGTAGAATTTGACTAGAAGGAGGGAAGTGGACCAGACATTTTCTCAGGGAAAGAAATAGAAGCCTGGCTTTAGCCATCTGATGGTGAGTCTCTTTGTTAGGAGGTAGAGAAGGGGACATTCTTCTAATCTGTCTTCATTCTTTGGGCTGACATTAAAGCAGCTTTATTCAAAATCTCATCAGATATCTAGCAAAGCTATGGAGTGAGGTGGTCAGGAGCATAGGCAGGCAAACATGAATTATAGATGGCTTGATACCATCCCACCATGTCCTTGGGGAGACTCAGCCTAGCCATGCCTGCCTCAGACTCAGCACTGCACAGAGCAGCAGAACGGAGTAAACAACTCAGGAAATGGTGATTATTATGACCTGAAACCGGTGGAAGGAGAGAAGAGCCGTCCATAAAGATGTCATTGTGCTAATGTGTTGACTGGGTCCTGTCTGAAGAGACAGAAATATTTTTTAAGAAAAAAAATATTTTTTCCTTTTTTTTCATTTACTCTTCATTCCCTAACAAGTCTTTCCCAGACCACATGCTACTTAGCAAATCATATTAGCAAAAGACTGAGGTCTTAAGGCAGCTGACCCAAGAGTCCACGTGCTAGAGTGGGAGAAGAAAAGGCAAACTCTTGGTTTCTCCAAAGCTCAGCTTGGGAAACTACAGTCACTTAAAAGATTACCTAAAGTCCAGTGTTTGTGTGGTTCCTCAGGTGACCGCCGATGGTGCTGGGTCACAACTTGAACCACATCAGCTAAACCGGTGGCATCATCACTGGCTTTGTGGCCCTGACGGAGGCCACCTCATCAGCACTCAAACACAGAGCACCAACCACAAGGGCACACCTGCCCTTGAGATGCCACAAGACCCGCTTCGGAGCTGGAGAGACGGTTGGGTGGACCTCTCTTCTGCTGTCATCTCGTAGGCCGTGTCTACACCAGAACCCACACTGCCATCTCTTCTGATGTCACCTTGTGCAATTTCTGATTTACAAGAAACTCGTGTAGACTTAAAATTAGCTTCCTAAATATTGCTGCACACATTGAACCGTGACTAATTTTCTCCCTTTGTGAGCTACCACATTCTAGAAATACAATAATTATAATTAGCACATTTAGGTTAAGCATAGTCAGGGCCTCAGGAAAGTCCATCTACTTGTCCTTATTGCCCAAAAGGACCTGGTCCTCATACCTCATCCTTGGCCTATTTTTTCCTTAACAGAATGATAATTATTTATTAGTGGAATATATGCTTATTAGATCCAGAAATTAAAGTTGTTAGGGGCAGTATGCATGCAGGTTCCTGAGGCTAGATGATCGCATCTGTTAGAAATAAATCACTTTAAAAAAATTTTATTAGTCTCACAGACGGTCCAGAAATGGAGCAAAGGTAGGGAGGGGTGAATAGGGCAAGGAAGCTTGATTTTAAATCTTGTGCAATAGAGTGTAGTCAGTATGTTGTCAGCACATTACGGTGTTCAGACATCAACTCCATACTTCCCGTCTTTGAAGCCCAGGTGGCCAATTAACAGTATGGGCTATTTATTCATTACAAAATAGGCAGGATAAATTGAATGGTTAGATTGGCTAATACAAATTCTTAACAAGGAATAGAATAAAAAATGATGCATGAAGAGAGACAAAAAAAAAAAAAAGTCTCTGGGGAATTCCAGAAAACATTTGGAAGAATTCCTTCTTAAATTTTATCTGAGAGTTTCATCTGGAAGCAAGGAAATTTAAATTTTAAGATTTATTTGTGCTAAATTTTCTTCCTAAAATGTATTCTCGTTAATTCTATCATTGGTATTTTCTTGGTTTCTTTCTTTCCTAAGGCAGAAAGATAGTCTTAAATTACTCCCAACAATTACTAGTTTCATTAGGATATTTTGATGCCTCATTTTACAAGCGATGGCATTTTGTAGCCTCTCTACTCCTCAAGCTGCAGCCCAGCAAATAAGAAGCCTGTGAATTTACTTGATCTTGTAAATACTCATTTTTGCAAATATGAAAGATTTAGGCAGGGATTATAAAATGATCTATCAACATAATTAAAATACCATTAAAATATGTGTATTAAATATATTAACTGATGCATTTTAATTTTGTGGCCAAAGATTATGTTTTTATATATCTGACATTTGTTCCCATCAAAAATATTTTGCCTTATTGCAAAACGTACATCAGAAGCTAGCGGTAGCAGTGTTACTAGATCACATGTCTTGAAGATCTATAGAAGCTGATAGAGGTTTCCAGAAAAAAGAAATGCAGAACTCTCACTTCCAAAAATCTAAAAACATGTAGTGTTGAAGCTCTTTGTTTCCTAACTCTTGAATAACTTAGTCATTCTTGTTCAGAAAATTATGGGTTTGCAGCCGGCATCGTCTGAAAGAAATTACTCAACTGGGTATCTTTGAGAGTCAAATATACTATTTTAAAAGTCAACATTTTTTTCAGCAATGAATGTTTCTGAAAGGAAATGACTATTTTAGAGGGTGTGGTCTACTGAATATTTTCATTTTTGAGCCCTCTCGCTTTTTCCCCCCTGAGGAGAGCGCCCTCTGCTGGGTGTGCCTACATACCATGTAGGACTGCCAAAGTGTGGAAGCTGTCTGTGCTCCAAAGCTGGGACAGTTAAGATGAACCTGAGAGCAAAAGGTTTTTGGAAAATCCTTGCCTCTTTCTTCCTGTACTAGAATGACTGCAAGTGTAGAAGTGGCCATAGTTCACTGCAGTTTTCTTTTTACTGCTGTATTATTGCACCCTGTTGGGGGATACATCTGAGCATTTCATGTGTCCTACTTTAAAATGCCCAGATGGTAACTACGTGCTCTGGTTTGAATTGGGTAGCCCTCATCTTTCATGCTCTGTAGTCTGCCTGGTTATCAGAAAGACATGCGACAAGGAAAATTCTCCCATTTTTCAGCTCCTCTTCATCTGTTTCTAGTCACCCACAGTGAATGATGCACTTGCACAATTGTTAAGATGACAGTCACTATGATAACTGAACATCGCTTCCCTGGGATGGGGAATGCCCTGTGTCCCTGCAGCTCCCTGCTTTCCTCCCAACATTCTACCTTTTGCAGTGTAACTGATTACTTGCAATCTTGTAACACCAGAGTGAGAAGCTCTAAATATTTCATACCTTGCCGAACCACTTCTGTTTGCCTTGTTCTTCCTCACTCTAGTCTGTATGTTAAAGGGAGAATTTAAATCAAATTTTTCAAACTGAGAAATAGTCAAAAGAACTAATAAAATAAATGTAACAGTGTAACCGGTTTAATAGCCCAAGTGCGTAGTAGAGGTTTAGTAGGATTTTGTGACATCCACATTTTATAGGGTTTTTGTCTCCAACTATATTCTTCAAAGTGCCATCTGGGCAATGACCATCGGTATCATTTTTATTAATAATAGTCAGTACTTCTCACTGGGAAATTAGTCAAGGGGATTAGATTTTTTTTTTTTTTTACAAATTATCTTTAAGCATTTATCTTCCAAAAAGTAGTCCTGGATTTTGTCCATTACAAGGAAGCAACATATGTGAGTTACTTGTTTTTATTTTAGACTTTATTCATGATAATCTCCTGATAGTATTCCATTTTATTTTTCATAAAGGAAAGTGATTTTGCTGGTTCCCTTCTTAATAATAGCCTTACTGTGAAAAGGATGTTAACATAAGCCAGTTGTCTCCAAACTTTTCAGAATGTGCAGTCCTATAAATAATAACTTTTGGAACACACATCCCCATTATTTATTTATAAATTATAAAGTGTGCACTAGTGAATAAATGTTACTCACACTATGAAAATAGAAATTTTAAAAGGTGTAACTATGAATAAAATTATCAATAGAATATTTGGTTAATCATGAGCTAATACTATCATTAGCTAGCATCTCAAGGCATAATATACACTTATTAAAAGATTTGTTGTTAATAATACTAGGTATCAGTCCATTTTACAAGTGGTCTCCTTGATAATTTCAAATGTTTTTTGTGAACTTCTGGCTGAATAGGATTGGACAGTGACTATTTATAACTCATTTGTGTCTGGTTATGAGCTTGCACCAAAAGTAAGAAGAATCAAATTGGCCATTTACTTGTTCTGCATTTATCTTTGAATTATTAGTATGATATTTGAACCATGTTTTTTGATTCTTTCAGGAATCTTGAAAGTCACCCATGTTTGCAAGGATCATATAGTTAGAACCAGATACTATAATACATAAACCACTTAGCATGGAGCCATAAATTGTAATTGATTGGTATGTGTTAAAAGCAAATAAGTAAATGAGATAACTGTTTCCAGTTCCTCCGTGTTGTAACCCCCCCTTCTTCCCTTCCTACCAGCTGATCCAGAACTTCATTCATTCATTTACTTTCCCAATCAACATGCACTTAATATATGTCAACTGGGGATACAGCGTTGAATACGCCGGACAAAATTCCTTCCTTCTTGAAGCTCTTATTCCAATGGGGGAAGACAGTAAACAAGATAATTGTATAAGTATATATTTTGTATTTTAAAATATACATTAAATATATGTGTATATATGTTTTATATATAAATATATGATAACGGCAATGGAAAAAAATCATTGATGAGGGATCACAGGTGTTGTGTTGGCTAGTCAGGAGAATGTTGTATGGGCCAGTTGTGGGAGTGGAGAGACATTGGGCTGTTAGGATAGGGAGGGTGACATTTAATGTAGGGAGGCCTGGGAAAGTCTCAAAAGAGGGTGACACTGGCACAAAGATTGGAAGGAAAGGACAAAACCATGCAGTTACCTGGGAGAAGAATTTTAGTTCAGGAATGGGGATATATAATCAGATTTTGGGCTTCAGGAGTCTGGGTGGTCCAATTAACTCCCAGGACCCATCAGCATGTGCACTGACCTTCAGCCCAGGATTTTAAAAGGTCATGTTCAACCACTGGTGCATCTTGGACAGATCAGTGCTCATTGCTTGGGAATGTAAGTCTCAGTCATCAGATACGTAATATATTTTCCCAGTTTCCAAAGCTGTTCTTCAGGTTTATATATTATTTGCACACTGGTGATAAAGTCTTCCCTGAAGGCCAGTGCATCCTCTGACTATCTAACAGCCTTCATTTCTTGCTATATATACTTTCAAAATGTCTCCACATTCCAGGCAAACCAGATAAGCCTCTTCCAGCTACAAAAACCAGCTTCAACCCAGGAGCTCTTAATAATGTCTCCATTCTTTAGTTATTTTGTAATCCACTTTTGATCATCTATAGCTAAGTAGTAAATGTAACCGCTCCAACATGTCACACATGCAAGAGTGGGCTAAAAGAAGAAAATAAATATTGACCTATATGACACAATAAAAAACAAAAACAGTATCATTTATAGAATTTATTTCCCTACAATAAGTCAAGAGATCAATAGTAATATTTATGACTCCCCTTTGTTCCCTCCCTAATTGGGACTATTTAGTTGATGAGATCAAGCAGACTCATTTTTGAAGGATCTGAGTTCAAGGTGGTCTTGTCTTCATAAGCTTGCAATGGTCTTTCATTAGTGTGGCAAAGTGGTCAAAAAAAGAAAGGGGGTGGGGAAACATTTCTAGGCTCATGCCTGAGCTTCCTAAGCTTCATTAGCTAATATTCCCTATTTTTTCTTATCAGTCACTTCTGCCACCAGTCTAAGCTATTCTTTTGCTTCCTTGCTTCGTTGTGCAAGGTAGTCCAAATCGCAAGGCAACAGTTTTCTACTTTCAATTCAGTGAAACTATTATGGAACCGTATCTCTTTTAAATCTCTAAATCACCAAATTCCAGAGTCTTGGTTACAGTAAATAAAGCTTTTGCAAAGTGGTCTTTGGTTCTTACTCTGTTGAAAAGATGCCTCTCTTCCCTGCCTTTTTACCCACAGTCTTCTGGGATTTCTACATTAAATATGAAGGCCAAATTGTTAACTGTAAATTCCTTTTGACTGTAAGATTTCTTTAACTAATTTTAGATATGTTTTAATTGCTTAAATCTTGCATTGATTGATACATTGCTACCTTCTTACTGTACCCTTCCTACATATTGTTATTCAAAGTGTGTCCTTTCTGTGAAGTCTTTTGGGACCACTTAAGCCCATGATGACTTTCTATGTATACCCCTTTAGTGCTTGTTTCCATAGGGTTTTCTGTGTGGCTTCATGAATGTGAGTCTTCCATTCCTACTTGGTTGCAGTTCTTGAAATCTAGGATTTGCATATTTTCGACTTCTTTTCCACTACCTTTCGTGCCTAGCACCATGCTAGGGAAAAAGTAGATGCTAAAATAAATATTTGACTGTGGATTTGACCCTCAGACCATAAACCAAATCTCAGCACTTTTCTTTGATGAGAGTTCTAAACAAAGCATAAAATCGAATTTAAACAATTACCCTTTGAAATCAACAGAAGCCCATGTTTCCTTAGCTGCTTCTATTAGCAAGGATCTGAGTCAGAGCACTTTTCTTGAGTACCAGCAATAGGCCAGGCCCTTTCAGAAAGATCATCTGATTTAATCCTCACAAAAGTCCATGAGAAAGACATTGATAGAAACCAAGACTCAGGAACAGTAAATAATTTGCCCTAGGGCTTCCTAGTATGAGTAACAGAGCCAAAACTTGAATTCAGGGCTTTTGCTTATAAATTGACTGCTTAGAACATTTAGGATCTTAACACTTTCTATCCTTAGTGATAAGCTTTTTTTTTCCTGTTTTGTCCAAATGTCTATTAAAAACAATTTTGCAAAATTAAAATAAATCTTTAATTTGCCTTAATGAAAATAAGAACCACAACTCTTCTGGCTCCCGGAAAAAATAAAAGTTGTTTTTATTTTTAATTAAGTATGCTTGGCTTAAGTACATTTTCTCTTAAGGTGTAATGACTAAACCATGATCACTTCTTTTTGTTTATTCATTTAAAACTCAAATAAAAGCAGATAATCAATAGATCATAATCTGAAACTAGAGGATTTACAAGTTAATAAGCTTGAGTCAATAGATATTCCATGACGAAGCCCTCAGTGGTGAACCTGACATAATTTGCTTTACACTAAGCTGGTTGACTTAATGCTTTAATTTAATTCCGATATTAACTGAAAAAATGCAAAGAAAAGAAGAAAATTTAAATCCTATTACACTAAAATGTTTTCAAAGCAACAGCTCAGTATCATGCCACAACTGCTTAAGTGTACCACCGGTATCTAAATCACAGAGTTCCAATTGTTGGTCACCATTTAACCCCTTTGGAGCCTCATGCAAGTAAATTGTGGAAGTTTCTCAGTGGTCTATCTTTATAAGATCTTTTCTTTTGGCCTCAGGTGTCATTATTTTGACTTATTATATGTGCTTTTCCTGACTTATAGGCAAAGAGAAAGAAAGAAAGAAAGAGAGAGAGAGAGAAAGAAAGAAAAGAAAGAAAAGGAAAAGAAAAGCTGTGCATATTTGAAAAGCAAACTGTCTATTTCTCTTTAGATGACATTCATCCTGACTCTCCAGGGAGCAGAACTTACACAAATGGACTTAGATCAAAGAGCAGAGGAAACCTTTCTTGATTCCCCAGGGGGGAAAAAAGAAATGAGAAAATATATCAAGATATGATATGGGTTGCCTTCCATATTCCAAAGTCTGGTGGTCCTGGTGGGGTGCTAAGGAGAATTTGAGGCAACACCCAGCACAGCTCCAAATTTGAGTACAGACTGGACAGTTGGAATACCTCCCCTCAAATCCTGGATCTTCCCCTTATAATCGTATGACAGTTATTCCCATGGGCAATTTGCTTAACTATCTTTGCATGCATTTCCTTATCTGAAAATTGAGGGTAGTGCTATTTCATGAGGTTGGTCTGAGGAATGAACAACTTAAAATACAAAGAGCACTTGGAAAGTGCTTCCCATATACTAAGCACTCACTGTTGTAACCTTCTGAGAAACTCTTTGGGAAAAGAACAAAAAGCATCAGGAGCACATGCTAAGAATAACTGGAAGGCGCAGCACCCTGCCACTGAAAGTAGTGGCCAGATGTGTCTCTCAGAACAGTTACATGTGCGCAGAGTCCCAGTGCTTTCCATCTGTTACCATCCTGGCAACATCATTCACAAATTCTTAGGTCTGGTTTTTGAGTTGGGCCATTGCCAGTCCCACCGTAGCCGGGTGGCAGTGTATTTGGGCAGCCTTTTAGCCGGGTCGATTTTAGCTTTCTGATACCGTTGTTGTCACCAAGAGCAAATCACTTTGCTAGAGTCAGTGGACTAGAAGTTATGCATTGGCTTTTCATCATACCGTGACCTTTTCTATTCAGGAGGGATACTCGGAAAACAGAGAACAGGAGTCTCACTGATTTCCTGATGACCGTTTTTTCACATTTCTCCATCTCTAAAATCACGTGCACCTAACAAGTTCACAACCGCTGTGGGCGGCAGTTGTTACACACTTGTCATTTCCTGTGCCGGCACAAACTGGATCAGTGCTGTTCACACGCTCGGCACTCTGGCCGAGTTATGTTCCCTGTTGCTACTACACACATTGAGTTTAATTGCCTCTTAAAATGTTTTCAAAAAGATGACACTATGATTTGGTATTAAATGAAAAGTTATTGTAGACATAGAAAGGCACAGAAACAACAGCTTAATATACAATTTAAAAAAAAGAAAACCTATGGCCATACAAGTCTAAAGATGTCTTTCTCCAAATATAAAATTAAAAGTCTAAGTGATAAAAAAGCATTGTATCTTCATTCAGTTGGAAGCATAATATACAATTTAAAAAAAAGAAAACCTATGGCCATACAAGTCTAAAGATGTCTTTCTCCAAATATAAAATTAAAAGTCTAAGTGATAAAAAAGCATCGTATCTTCATTCAGTTGGAAGCATTTTTTTCTTCTGAGGAATACCTCAAATACAGTTTGTCTTGAAATAAATGGAATCCTGGATTCAAAGAAATGGGGTATATTCCATAATATTTTTAAACAGCTAGTATATTGGTAATAAAATAATGTTTTATTTTATTATATTTGTATTTAATATAATAGTATATATAATATTAAATTAATATTTATAAAAACAAAGTTTAAATAAAAGATCATTTACTCATTTGACAGAAATCTATTGAACATCCAGAATGTGCTGAACACAATTCATATCCTCAATCCCTGTCCTCTAAGTTCAAGGTCTAGTGGGGAGAGAAGGCAGGTAAATAAATCACCATGACGCAGTGTAAAAATACCATGAGCAATATAAAGAGCAGAAAGGAGGAGCAAGTAACTGCCTGGGGCATCAAGCAACTCTTCCAAATGAAGATGACATCAAATTTCTTTTTAAGGATGGTTAAGAGTTGTCAGTAATGGAAGCTCAGTCTGAACAAAGGAGAAGTCGTGGGCTAAAGCAAGGCCTCAACAAAGAGTTTGGTAACCAGGCCTCTCAGTCACAGGGCTGGAACTCAGGTTGTAAAGGAACAGAGGTAGAGCATGGAGGGACAGAGGGTGAGCCCAGAGAAGCAGGCTGCAGGAGTTTGTGGTGATGAGGACTGGCAGGGCCATCCATAAGTGCTTCCTGACCAGATCCAAGCTATGGCATCTGAATAACTTCTAAATTAGACAAATTGGCACTTGATTCTTCCATTTGACTATGGAAGTGGAATAGAATCTAGGAGAGCAATTGAGGTTGGAAAGTATTAGGAAGTTGGGAGGCAGAAAATTAGCTATTTCTACCTAATGGTACCATGACTTCCTCTCCTTGAAGATATGTGAACTGGGATGAAATAACCCCAGAAATCAGGTCATGGGAGTTCGTGTAAGAGCAGCAATGGAGTTACAGAAAATGGAGGGAACAGCTCAGAAGACTGAAAGGTCACTGACACTCAGATTTAAGCAATAAATTACCTGATTCTGTAGCATTCCTTTGACATACAGGCTTCAGGACTACTTCAAATCTAAGAGATAGGATGTTAATCAGATCACTAATCAGCCTTGTGAAGAAGAAAGGTCTTTCCAGAGACAGTCTTAACAATCCTTAGCCATGTTTCCATCTAATATCAAAGATATGACCTTCATTGGAAGTGCTTGTTTTAGGATGACCATACATCCTCTCACCACGATCTGTCACCACTTCGTAATTGATACTGAAACAGGAGACCTAGGGGCATAGATTTCTAATATCTGATCTCTCTTCAGCAGCAGCTGACCCAAGACCAGTAAATCCATCACCCAACTAACAACCACTCAGATCCTCTCTCTTTGCAGACACAGAGATGGTGGTCGGATGGCCAAGAGTACTCTGAAGCTGTAAGGTTATTTAGACTTGGAATTATTTTCCATGTGGAGCACTGAGAAATAAAGCAAGTTAAGAGAAAGAGAAGATGGTACCATGCAGCCCCAGAAGGAGAGAAACTTCAAGCTGACAGTTTTCCAATTTATTTTTTTTCTTTTTTTCTTTTTTCTTTTTCTTTTTCTTTTTTTTTTTTTTGAATACAGTTGATACACAATGTTAACATCAGTTTTCAGGTGTACAACATAGTGATTCAAACATCTCTATACGTTATACTATACCATCTATTCCCATACAGACAGATAAATATATATCACATCTTCTTTATCCATCCATCTATCAATGGACCCTTGGGTTTTTTTTTTCCATATCTTGGCTATTAGAAATAATGCTGCAGTAACATAGGTGTTCATATATCTTTTCAAATTACTGTTTTCATTCTTGGGGGCTAAAGGCCCAGTAATAGAATTATTAGACCCAATGGTATTTCTGTTTCCAGTTTCAAAGAGACAAAGCTCTGTTTCATGTGCTTGGATTCTATTATTCTACTTTCTCCTTAAATGAGTCAAAAAGAGTTTTTGTTCCCCTTAACTAAATATTCGTGGTGAGAATAAAGACTATATCATTTCCCACCTTTTCTGTAACTACAGATTGTAAGTTTTAAATCTGGGTGTCGCAGTTCCTATTGGAAAATACGATTGATTTCTGGATTTGATCCTAATGGAAAATACGATTGATTTCTGGATTTGATCCTAATTTATTATTAGATGCTTTGGATTTTTTAAGTAGTTACTATCCATACTTCTCATCCTTTCAAACACATATGTTTTGTATTAGTCAGGTAAGATAGGAAATGCTATGGGAACAAATAAAACTCCAAATATTAGTGTTTAACAAAATAAAGGTGGGAAAAGTAATAGTGGATTTGGCTTCCCTTCTCTATCTTATATTAATGACAGACCATGAGAGGGAAGAGCATGTTGGAGGGCTTTGTGACATGTTTTGAGGTCCAAGACTGAAAGTGACTAACATCCCTTCTTTCCACGTGTATTAGTCGTATAACCCGATTTATGTGTTTGAGGAGGCTGAGGAATGTAGATAAGTAAATGGACTTTTGAGAAGCACTAATAACCTCTGCTACATTTCTCCCCTCGCCCCCTGGCTTTGGTCTGGCATTTTCTAAGAATACCAGTACAGTAATGAATACAGAGCATCCTATTTTTAATAGTTTTTAAATTTTTTAATTCCAGTAGAGTTAACATACAGTGTTAAATGAGTTTCAGGTATACAGTATAGTGATTCAGCAATTCTATACATTCTTCAGTGCTTATAAGTGCCCTCTTAATCCCCTTCACCTGTTTGACCCATCCTCCCACCCACCTCCCTTCTGGTAATTATCCATTTGTTCTCTATACGTAAGAGTCTGTTTTTTTGGTTTATCTCTTTTTTTCCTTTGTTCATTTATTTTGTTTCTTCAATTCCACACATGAATGAAATCCTATAGTATTTGTCTTTCTCTGACTTATTTTATTTAGCATTATATTCTCTAGATCCATCCATGTTGGCGCATATGGCAAGATTTCATTCTTTTTATGGCTAAATAATATTCCATTTATTTATATACCACATCATCTTTAACCATTCATCTATTGATGAGCACTTGGGCTGCTTCCATAATTTGACTGTTGTAAATAGTGCTGCAGTAAACATGAGGTGCATATATCCTTTCAAATTAGTGTTTTTGTATTCTTTGGGTGACTAGCCAGTAATGCAAAGATCAGATCATAGGATAGTCCCATTTTTAATTTTTTGAGGAACCTTGCTACTGTCTTCCATAGGGCTGCACCAGTTTGCATTCCCACCAACAGTGCAAGAAGGTTCCTTTTTCTCCATATCCTTGCCAACACCTTTTGTTTCTTGTGTTGTTGATTTTAGCCATTCTGACAGGTGTAGAGTGTTATCTCAATGTAGTTGTGATTTGCATTTATCTGATGATAAGTAATATTAGGCATCTTTTCATGTGTCTGTTGCCATCTGTATGTTCTCTTTGGAGAAGTATCTGTTCATGTCTTCTGCCCATTTTTAAATTTATTTGTTTTGGGAAATGTTGAATTGTATAAGTTCTTTATTTATTTTGGATACTAACCCTTTATCAGATATATCATTTGCAAATACCCTCTTTCATTCAGTAAATTGTCTTTTTGTTTTGTTGATAGTTTCTTTTGCTGTTTATTTTGATGCAGTTTAGTTTTGTTTTTGTTTCCCTTGCCTCACAAGACACATCTAGGAAAATATTGTTATAGAGAGGGTATCCTGTCTACTTGATTATTATATTAATGATAAGATTTATAAGGCTTTATCATTAAATATGATTTATTAAATGACTTAGTAAATGCTGTTTATCAGATTAAAGATAACTTATTCCATTTTTAGGTAGCTAAGAGATTTTATCATAAATGGATGTTGATTTTTTTTAATTCTAATTAGGGTAATCTTATATAAATCAATTTTTAAGGGTTAACTCCTGTATAATCATAATATTTCTTTCAAATATACTACCAAACATTATTTGCTAATCTGACTTTTTCATCTAATCTCAAGTGATTTCTGTCTATAACATACCTTTCTTATTATGCTATTGTCCAATTTTTATATTGCCCCAGCTTCAGATAATGAGTTTGGTATCTGGTCCATCTAACCAATTTTAGTTAAACACTTTGTACATAGTAACAATTATCTGTTACAGATTTAATTAAAAGCAATAACAAAAAACTTCACTCGTAAAACTCTCTGGTCCCAGGTATTTTTGGAGTAGGAGGCTGATTCAGGACTTTGTTTTATTTTATTATAAAGCTAGATTGATCTATTATTGAGTGCATTTGTTTGATTTTTTTCTATTTTTTCTAGAATTTCCCATTTTATGTACATGTACATTGTTCACATTTTCCTATTTCTAAGAAGAACCTGATCCAAGGGCACTGAAAGAGTTTCTGCCATCCTAATACCTCAGACTCTCTGGAATATGTCATTTTGTATTTTATAGAACCAACTTCCCTATGCAAATTTCCTATACCACCTAATAGTGTTATTTATTCTTCACTGGAGAAAGGTATTATCTTTTTCAGCTCAGCCCCAATTTCAGGTTATGTAAGAACTCAAAACTGTATCATATTGTACTCAGTATAGATAAAGGTGAAAAATCATATATATTATTATGTGATCTAGTTTATATATACATGTATATAAATAAATTCTTAAAGACCAAATAATTGAAGTCAGTAACGAGGAAGAATTTACAATTTACTCAATTATTTAATGTATATTTATCCAATACTTACTAGGTCTTTATTAAAAAACAATTACAAGGATAATGTTTATAAATTCAACCTAAAAAATGTGCTTACTTTCATGAGATGCTATGCCTTTTTTTCAAAATACATCCTCCATATTTTCTCCATACAAGCCAGTGTGCTGTGCAGTAAAAGTGCCTTATGAGTTATTCATTGCTTTAGACTCACCCATTTATTCATTCATATCATCCAGAACTGTTTATTGAATATCTTATTGTAGAAGCATCTCTTTGATGCTTATGATGATAATAATAATAACATCTAGCATCTATTTAATGCTTATTACATGGCACTATTCTAAGACTTAACGCACTGAAGTATACAAACTCAAAATGGTAAGTACTATTATTCCCTTTTTACATCATATGAAGAAACGGGGTAATATGAGGTTAAGAAATAGTACTAATACCAAAGTTCACTTTGTATTGAGAGGACAAACGCATGAACAGACAACTGTAAATGGAACTGTCAGGAAGAAACCTGTGGAGACGTCAATAGGAAGTTGTGCCTCTGTGTAGCTACCATCCCTGTGAAACCAAGATCAAATCATAGACCCATGGCCACCTGAAGTCAGAAATTGGAAGAAAGAGCTGGCAGAAGAGAATTAGGATAAACTGAATCTTGTACCTCTTTGCCTATTTATCTCCATATCTAACCTCAGTGAACTTTAGGGTATAATAGTGGCCTCTTTACTTCATCTTCCAAATCTCTCATCAACTTTAACCCAGAACCATAAAAAGATGGTGTGCTAATTTCCTACTGTCACAGAACAAATCACTACAATCTTAGTGGCTTAAAATATATATATATATATATATATATATGCATTTATTCT
This sequence comes from Spilogale gracilis, assembly GCA_004023965.1. Taxonomy (NCBI): domain Eukaryota; kingdom Metazoa; phylum Chordata; class Mammalia; order Carnivora; family Mephitidae; genus Spilogale; species Spilogale gracilis. The sequence continues at coordinate 155,899 of PITA01001272.1, forward strand.
ATCATAGCCCCAGAGTCAGAAGTCTAGACATGGCTTAGTTGGGTCCTTTGTTTAGGATCTCACAGGGCTATAATCAAGGTGCCCACTGGGCTGCATTCTCATCTGGAGGCTTGACAAGAAAGTATTTTCTTCCCGGTTGTTGGCAGAAATTATTTACTTGTGGTTTTAAGCCTTGGGGATTGCTGGCTTCTTACTGACTTGCCCTAGGGTCCTAGAGGCCACCCACTGTCCCCTGCCATAGGGATCTTTACAGCCCTCTCATAACATGGTTTCTTGCTTCCCTAAGACCAGCAGAAGAATTTTGCTATCAGTCAGCTAATAGGATATCTCTTGCATTCATGTGAGTGATACTTCATTTTCTATTGTTTATAAGTAAGTCACAGGTCCTGCCTGAACTCAGGAGGAGGTGAATTATACCAGGGTATAACTAACTTATGGTCACCGTAGTGTGATTGACACAGAATGGGATTCTGAGATCTATAGTTCCATTTTAACCCATGTAACATAATGCAAACTACACAAAAGGGAAAATCAAGAGATCATATTAACACTGGTTAAATTTGAGATGTATTAGGAATAAAAGTGAAGAGACTGAGAAGGCTGTTGGATTTGAGAGCAAATTTGGGGAGTGATGTCCAATGACTCTCAGCTATATATTCCTAACCCAGTCTCTACTCAGCACTAGAGATTCACAGAACTATGTGATATGTCAACTTCCTATGGTCAAAATGACTCGCTCCTTCCTCAGATCTGTTGCTCTTTCAGACTTCCACATCTCATTAAATGGTACCACCATCCACCCTTTCTTTCAAGGCAAACCCAAGAGTCCTCCTTGATTCCTCCCTTTCCTTTTCCTTCTACATTCAATCTGTCATAACTCTCTTAGCTCTACTTCTAAAACATAAATCCATCCACTTAGTTCCATCTCCACCATTACCACTCCTGACCAAGAAACTATCACTCCTCCCCAGACTTGCAAATGTCACTCCTTCTCTTGACCCCTATTGTGGACTACATTGTGTTCCCCCAAAATTCATACATTGAATTCGTAATCCCAATGTGACTGTATTGGTAGGAACTTTAAGAAGGTAGAAAGAGGAACTTTAAGAGATAGGAACTTTAAGAAGTAATTATGGTTAGGGGCGCCTGGGCGGCTCAGTTGGTTGAGCGACTGCCTTCGGCTCAGGTCATGATCCCAGAGACCCGGGATTGAGTCCCACATCGGGCTCCCTGCTCGGTGGGAAGCCTGCTTCTCCCTCTCTCACTCCCCCTGCTTGTGTTCCCACTCTATCTATGTTTCTCTCTGTCAAATAAATAAAATCTTAAAAAAAAAAAGAAGTAATTATGGTTAGATGAGGTTGTAAGAATGGGTCCTGATCTGGCAGAACTGGTGCACTTATAGGAAGAAAAAGAGACACCAGAGATCTCTCCCTCTCTCCATGTGCATGCAGAGACAGGCTGTGTGAGAGGACAAAGTAAGAAGACAGCTATCTACAATCAAGTAGTGAGGCCTCACCAGAAACTGAGTTTGATGGCACCTTGATCTGCACTCCTTGCCTCCAGAACTAGACTTTAATTTTTGCTTTTTTTAAGCCAGTTCCTGGTATTTTGTCATGGCAGCCTGGGTAGACTAATACAACCCCCTACATATATTCTCCACCTCTGTGGAGAGAATAGCCAGAATAATCTCTTTACAACCTACATTAAAACATGTCACTCCCTTACTTAAAGGCCTTCAGCTCTCTAATGTTGGTCTACAAGATTTCACCATCTGACTTCTGACCATCACTTTAACCTTATTCTGTGCCACTTTCCCTCTCACTCACACCAGCTTCTCAGCTGAAATACCAAGCTCTTCCCTTTTACCTGAGAGCTTCTCCTCCTCCCCTTCTTCACATGGTTTGTTTCTTCTGCATTCTTGCCTAAAAGGAACTTCTTCAAGGATCTAAATCACCCTTCTTCTTTTTTTTTTTAAGATTTTATTTATTTGACAGAGAGAAAGACAGCCAGAGAGGGAATACAAGCAATACAAGCAGGGGGAGTGAGAGAGGGAGAAGCAGGCTTCCTGCTGAGCAGGAAGCCCGATGTGGGGCTTGATCCCGGGTCTCCAGGATCATGACCTGAGCCGAAGGCAGTTGCTTAACCAACTGAGCCACCCAGGCGGCCCCCAAATCACCCTTCTTAAATCAAGAATCTCACTGTTCCCTACTACCTAAACCCAAGCTCTATTTTCAATACTTTAATTAATACCTTCATAATTTGCCACCATTTCTAATTCTCTCTCTATTTTGCTTATTTACTGCCCATTTTTCCTCATTATAATGTATAACTCAAAAGGGCAGTGTCCTTGTATCCTTTGCTTTTCATTGTGTCCTCAGATCTTCAGAGGCTGCTTACTACACAGGAAACCTTCAATAAATATATGCTTAATCAAGGATTGAGTAAATACCAGACTATGGCTGGAATGAAATTCTTTTAAATATATTTTAGTACATTTTTACTAGGATTGCCATAAAATAGATTGCCAGAGGAGAATTGCTGGGTCACAGACTATGCACATTTTTAATTTTGATAGATCAGAAGTACTGCTTTTTAATATTTAGTGTGACTGATTTGCCACTTTAAAATTTAATTATCACAAATTTAATTTTTTCCTCTTCTCCTTTGAAAAATGAGCTATTTCGAAACCATTCTTTTTTTTTCTCCAATGTTTTTATGGTAACTGAGTCATCATCGTTCATTTTGCAAGAACTCTAGCTTTTGCTTTATAGATTAAATTGATAGAGCCCATTTGTCCATGAAGAAAAAAATCTGTGAATTGAATCTTCTTTTTACATTGATCTGCCCATTACAAAATGAATGATGTATTCTGAGAGAGGAAAAAATGAAAACCCCTCTTTTACATATCATTCTTCTTTTCTGAATGTAGGTATTTGTGGGAATAAAGACAAAAGTACATGATCACAACTCTACCATATGCATACTCCAAACTGAACATTTGTTTGAAATTTACAATTGCTTCCACAAATATCCCCTGAGTAATCAATTATAATTATACATATCACAATTACTTAAAAGGGGGATATGCATTTTTACTTTCTTAAAATCTTTCAAATTATGCCTTCAAATATTAGTTAGAACCTAGAGCTAGGGATGCTTTAATACTTGCGTGTACTTTTGAATTGGTCTCATTCTGTGTGTGGTCATCAGTAGTGTCCCTAACCTTTCCAGCTGCTTCAGAGTTGTTTGAGATGTACAAGTGACCAGTCCAAAGGTGTGCATGACTCCACACACACATACATGTGCCCACAGTCAGAAAAACACTCCAGGTACATATGATTCTGATAGTGGTCTGATATAATTGGCTTTGACTCAGCCCAGTTTTTATAATCCCTACTTTGATTGTGATCAAAAGACAAACATCTGCGTCGAAAGAATAATTACACATTTTGAGATAGAGCAAACATTCGATAAAGATCCTAAGAAAATACTTTCCTATTATCTTGTGTATATGATGATCCATATTTACCGGCTAAATAATATCTACATGAATTCGTTAATTAATTCTTGGCAGATTTTTTATTTCATCAGTCACTGACCATGACCTATATACCACAATAGGGCAAAATTTTAATGTCCCCGTTATTCTCTCAAATTGCATTGTAGAGCTCTTATTCCCAATTGAGTCTTCAAATTTTTGCCTAATGTTACTCAGTATTTCCCAACAAATGTTCACCCAGAATAATTAGGCTGACTTTCACAGCCCTCTCCAGACTTGCTACTATCTTTTTCCAGCCTTAATACCCACTGTTCCCTATATTTTAGCTCCATGCATTTTCCAGCTCATTCCCATCATTTTTCCTTCTGTTCTTTCTTCTAATCACTCATATGTTTTCATCTACTCAAACTCTGCATCTTTCCTAACCTCTATCAGATGCTACCTCCCAAGTAAGTCTGTCCCTACTCCTGAGCCTCCTCCGTTCTCAATTAGAAGTATCCCTTCAGTATTTCCTGGCACCCAGCTACAGCACTTACCACACTCCAAATTGTGTATATCTGTATTTATTATTTACCTACTCTAGTAGATTATAAACTCCTAAGAGTCAGGAGCACGTATTTTCCATTTCATATCCCCCACAGCAACTTTATAGAATCTTGTACATACCAGATGCATGAAGGGGTTTAAAGAATTGAATTGAGGGAGGGGGGTGTCTGGGTGGCGTCATTTGTTAAGCATCTGACTCTTGGTTTCAGGTTGGATCCTGATCTTAGGGTCATGAGATCAAGTATAGTGTGGGGCTCCACACTCAGTGTGACATCTACTCCATTTGCCCCTCCCCCACTTCTAAAATAAATAAATAAATAAATAAATAAATAAATAAATAAATAAATAAATAAATCTTTAAAAAAAAAAAGAAATGAGCTGCAGACCAACAATACTAGATGTTTCTACTAACCATCTTGGCAGTTCTGTGGTACCACTTAGCAATGCCCCCTAGTATGTGCACATGCTTCATGCAGGTAAAACAATAGACCATGAACCTAAAGGGTTTTTCTTCTACCTTTTTATATTGTAAGTCAATCTTTGACTCTGGAGCAACTCCACATGTATGTGTGTGTCATCAAAAAATGTCTTTGTCCTATCAGCCAGGAGGTATGTAAGCAGAGATGGCACTGGTAAAGTAAATTCACATGTGAAATCAGTGGAAATTTTCTATATTAACATTTTGAGAAGTCTCATACTTAGATAATTATGGCTAATTATCCAAGGCTGTTATTTGGCTATGGGTAATAAAAGATCACTTCTGCATTGAGACTTATGTGACTTTTACAAAATGAGTACCAGATATAAATATGTTGATCAACTTTGGAGAATTTAAAAACTAACTTTATAAATGCAAAGGAAAATAGATCTTCATAACCTGTGCCTCAAATTATCTGGCTTTCAGAAATCTACAAAAATATTTTGTGCTGATTTGTCAGCATTATAATGTGTAAATTATCCTATTGATTGGCTATACTCTGTCCAAAACCATGGCTTTTAGGCAATAGTAAATAAGAGCTTTTCCTACTTCTGATATTTTATTTGTAGTCTAAACCAGAAGCTTATCTATAACCATTTGTTTATTGTATCATTATGACAAGGAAAACTATAACTTATGATAAAGCCAAGAAGCAGTACTCAAGTGGTTCAACTAAGGAAAACAGAGGTTTATATAATTAAATTTAGATTCTTCTGAAGCTCTCTTTATATACAATAAAGCAGACTTTTGATGTGACATAGTCTCTGGATCTTGACATTCATGATAATTAACAAGGCAAAGGAATCCTGTAACCAGGTTAGAAGTTATAGGCCAAAAGTCACACATTTTAAAATAAGGACCTCGTGATAAGGAGTATAGACAGAAGAAACCCCATCAGCTGGGAAGGAAGGTGATGGTGACCAGGAAGATTAACCCTTCCCAAAATGTAATAAGCACACGTACTCTGTAGATAAGCACAGCAGTGCCCGCACACCACTGTTTTGGTTCGTTATCAGGAGCAGGTAAAACGATTCCTAAGGGCCAAGGTAAGTGGGGTTAGTGAAAGTGCACCACAAAGACCAGCGGGAAAGCCTTGGAAACTGCTGGATCATCAGATCAATAGACTCAAAGATGACTAAGTTAGGTTGCTTTATGCAGTTTAAACATTTGCGCAGGGAGTCTCCCCACGCAGCCTTTTATTGACAGCTACAGATCAATGGTAATTTTTGATCATTTTCAACCTACATAAACCTATTGACCCCATGGCCACCTTTGGGGCACTTCAAGTCGTCAAAAATAATCAGAGGAGATGGTGTAAAATTGTCAGACTGCTGAAGACTCCAAGTAGTTTCATGTGCCCCCAGGAGCAGAGTTGAGAGGTTAAAATGTAGTTCAAATGGCCAGCGGAACCTCAACTGGCAGAGTGTTCCAGAGAGTCCTGTCTTTATGTCTCATAAAAAGACATACTGCTTTGTATCCACACTCCAACCCGTATGCACGTAAGTTTTTTTTTTCTTTTTTTAAGCTAAGTCTTATTGGAAAAGTTAGATTGTGAAGGCTGGATTTTTTTCTGTTTTCCTCTGTTGAATCATTTTTTTCCACTTGCTGCCCCATGAAAGTAGTTAGTGTACTTGTAGAATAAAAATATGAACCTTAGGTGGATGTGAACATGGGAAGGACAAGAACAGATGGGAACTGAGCACAAGCTGGTAGCCCAGAGATCGGGGACAACAAGAAATCTATCTCCTAAGAATCAGTAAGATGGAAGAGTGACAGAAGGAAGGTTCAAAATCAGGACAATGAAGAGAAAGAAGTAAGAGTATTGAATCAAGATCATCTCCATTAGGGAAGGAAGAAAGCAGAGCAGAGGAGTGAAAGGGAAGAAAAGGGTTTTTAATGATGAATTTTACTCATCAATAGGGAAGAACAATACATTCTCAAAGGAAGGAATTTAATCCAAAACACGTAAGGTAGTGCTCAAGCAAATCTGAATTTAAGGAGGAAAAAACAAGTAACTGAATAAACTAACAAGATACAACCCAAATCCCAAAGTGAACTGTGCCCAAATTTTATAGCAGGATTCTAAAATAGTGAACTTTGGTGTTGGAAATCCACTCAAGAGAGAATAATATATGTTGAAGAATATATTGGTAAGGACCATCTTGCCATTTTTAAATTTTCTGCATTTTTTTCTATATGGCCTTTACTAAACATGAACCAAAAACATGGTCATTAATGAGGTTTATTTAAGAGGAGTGTGTGTGTGTGTGTGTGTGTGTGTGTGTGTTGTAGCTCTTTAGAAATAACATAATATGGGAAGTAGTCCTCAGCATAAATTTATGCTGTGAAAATTCTCCTTCAAACTTCTTTTACATTTACAATATGAGATTCTTTTTTTTTTGGTAAGAAACAGACCAAAGTAAGCAAAACAACTACTGTAATCACCTTTTGTAGGAATAAACCTCTAAAGCTCTCTGTGCACAAACTTCAACTTGAGATCAGCAGGTCATATTTCTACGTTAGATGGTGGAGGTTTTGAGGCCAGGGTGTTCTGAATACTTCTGCTTTCTGAGGATCTGAGCTATAAATGTTTATTAAAAGGATCTATAATGAAATCAGTTTTGTTATTTTTTTAATGGTTGCCTGGAGTGTGTCGGATGACTGAATGCCGATTGTTAATCATTAAGTACTCGTGTTTCCAAAAGTGTTTGATAGTATTGCCATCTAGGGGCTGCATGGAATTCTCAGCTCTGAAATTAACTGCAATGGAGCAGGTGCTGCTATTGACAATATACATATGTTTTTGCTTTATAGCCCACATGCTTTTCATGTTTCTTATGACAAAAGCTATCTCTAAATGTCCCCCAACAGCCTACCTTTTTATATATATAATCTGTTAGAAGTGATTACTATTTGCTTTGGAGCTTTATGCTTTTTTGGCTTCTATTACTGAATATTCTGAACAAAGAGTTTTTCTTTTTTGCATTATTAATCTTGCCCATGTTTGCCCTATTTCTACAGAAAAGGAATCATTTATCAGAAAAGAATGTTTGTAACCGGGACTTGTAGCATCTTCAGGTTTAATATTCATTATGGTCACTCTAGTTCTGTGCTGTATTTATCTAAAAGACCAATCCAATGTTGTGGAGAAATAAGTTTTAAATATTTATGATCTAACTTTTAATATTTTAAAAAAGAGAAATTAGTATTTCTATAAAATTTGTTTCAGAGTCTGGTCGCTTAGCAAATGTTTAAATATTAAAAGATTTCAAGAGGTTAGCATGTAATATCGTAATGGGACTTATTGAATGAGGAAAATTGACTTATAAGTTTTTGATAAATAAAAGAAATTACATTTTCTTTGCTTGTGTTTAGCACATAATAGGAGACATTAGACCGTTGAAACTTATAAGCAAGAATGGGAGGAAACAGTATCAAAAATTATTTCTATGAAATGCTTTGCTTTTGTCTGACCAGTTTTTTTGGAAAATAATTCGGTTTGACTTTGCCCCTTTGTTTTAGATTTTATTCAGAATGAAATTTGGATGCCTCTAAATTAAAGAGAATTTCCAGTCACATAACTTTGTCTGATGCTTTCAGGTATCTACTCTTAGAAATAACTTCCTCTTCTCTTCCTCATATTCGTCCTTTTGTATCCACCAAGGAGAAGACAATTGAAAACTGTCATGTTTAAACATCATCTAACAAACCAAACCTGATCTTACACACCATTAAGTGTAAATATCCCATGCAGCCAGTCAAAACTTCCTCATGATTGCTCATGTATAGTACACAAGAGTGTGCCTGTGTGTCTGTATGTCTCTGGGGGTGTGTGTGTGTGTGTGTGTGTGTGTGTGTGTGTGTGTGTGTATGTGTGTGTCTATACAGACATAATTTCTATTTGTAAACAGACATACCCATCCAGCCCAGATGTAGAAAGAGCACCTTGGGGTCTTTCAAATTGACATGAGGACTTTTCAGTTCCAGCTTTTAGTTATGTAAAATATGTTAAGTGTTCTCTCCAAGCAGGAAAAAACAAAACAAAACAAAAAACCTCTAATTCTATCTTTTTTTTCCTTTTAAATCAACAAAAATCAAGTTCTCAAAGCCTAGCTAACAATTACTTTGGGTAAGTTTGATGGTTCCAGTTATGGTGTTTTTAACAGATGAGAATATTTTCGCATGTATACCACTAGTAGGCTTCTCTAAATCTGTGCATTCATAGTTTTGCTCGCTTGTTGTTTTGTTTTCTTGTATTTGTTTTACTGCATTTATAAGATATAAATACTCACCAAGAGAATGAGAAAGGGAGACTGAGGAGAGTCAGATGTATAAACAAATTGTGCTGGAGATTAACTGTTCCAGTAAGCTCTCCAGATCCTTGAGATTATCCCATTTGTTGTCGTGAAACTTGGAGCCACTGATTTCCACCGTGAGCTGGGTGCTACACTAATCTGAAGCATAATAGACTTTTTTATAATCTTATATATCACATCCTTTCGGTTGCAAGCTTTGGAAAGGCAAGGATTCTATCTGACCCAAATTTTGTGTATGTCTGAAATTATACAACATTAGATAGTATATTCAGGTGTGAAGAACAATTAAAAAAAAACACATTGTTTTCTTTATAATTCAAAACTCTGTTGTGATATTTGTGCTGCCATTCCTAATGTACCTTGGTCAGAAAATGACCTTCCAGTAATTGTTAGCAGTTCCTAAAAGAAAACTAACCTCTTAATGTTTGTGCGTGCAGGGAACGAGCCATCGAGCCCACCTATTTGGGTTAGAACCATTCACAACATATCACATTGGAATTGTGGCCGCAAACCAGGCAGGAGAAGTTTCAAGCCCCTGGACTGTGGTTCAAACCCTAGAATCTTCCCCAAGCGGACTGAGCAACTTTACAGTAGAACAGCAAGAGAACGGTCGTGCGTTGTTGCTACAGTGGTCCCATCCTGTGAGAACCAATGGTGTGATTAAGGTAACGTCTACTCTGAATAGGAAATCATGTTGGGTGTTCTCCAGATAAATAGATGAGCCTTGACATGCCATCAGGTCACTGTGGGAAAACACCCTTCACCGTCTGTTTAATCCTCCTTGATAGCTCCTCCAGGCACTTAATCATAGATCAGAGAAAACTAGCTCCCATGTATTATGTTTCCTATGAACCCAACACTGGGCTAAGTGCTCTCCATGGATTATCTCATTTAACTTAAACATCAACCCTACCAGGTAGGTACCACTAAACTTCATGAGGCATGTAAAGGCTAAATAATTGCCCAAGCCTCCATTGCAAATGATCAGATCGTAATTTGCAGTCAGGAAGTCACACCCAAACTGAACTCTAAATGACTATTCTTACTGCCTCCTGACTTATCCTGCCCAGTTATTTGCTTCCTGCCTAATTCGTGCTTCGAGTGGAGCTCACTAAGCAGAAGACAGGAAGCCCCCCATGTCTGCTAACGCCCTGCCTCCATATGTAGCCACAAAGAGCAGTCTTACTGATGTCCTCGGTGGGTCTCAGGTTTTGCCAGTCTGTGAGCACAAATAAGGTGGCATTTCTGTTATTAGACTGCATTTCGTTACTTTGAATGATCACCCACAGGCAAGCCAGTCTTCATCTCCCTTTTGGATACTCCTCCCCAATAGCTGGGGTGACTTATCTGTCAGCCTATGCCTGCCTCGGGTCCTAGACCACCACTCAAGCCCTGATCGACTGCCTTCTGCAGGCTGGAACTGTTGCTGCTGTAGGCACTGCCTCTCCCTGACCACTCCTTCTCAAGGGGGCAAGGGGTCCCCCATTAATCCCACACAGAATCGTTGAGACTAAGCTGTAACTTTGGAGAAGCATCCCTGCAAACCCTACAAGGAAGATGACAGCAGAAATTATGTACAGCAACAACTCAGAGCTATCAATAGGGCTTGGAGACCCTGGCCCATCCTCAGAGGCTTCCCGGTAGCACCCTCGCTGCTCGGTACAGTGGCTGCCCCTCGGCCAAGCTCTAGGCCTGCTACAGGCATCAGAAGCAAGCTGCCTTCAACCAGCCTGCCTACATGTGACAGTGCCTGACTTCCCCCGGTCTAGGACAGGAGGCTTGAGCCATATGATCCACGATCTCAAAATACAAGCCGAAGCCCTAAGAGCCCATCAGAGAAAAGTGTCTCTGTCTTCATACCCATCGAAGCACCCTCCTTGTGAGTGTTTGTTTCCCATTCGAGCGTCTGCCTCCTCCTGGCATGACCAACAATAGGAATATTTACTCCTTTATTGTCACTTATAATTCACCAAATATCTACTGAGCTTCTACTAAGTGCCAGGCATTTATTCCAGAGTGAACGAGACCAGCAAGATCCCTGCTATTGCACGCCTTACCTGTGTATGTATATGTGAATGTGTGTGTGTGCGTGTGTGTGTGTGTGCATGCGTGCACATGAATGGTGGGGTACAGAGAGGTAAACAAAAAGCTAGTACACAAATAAAACAATTCCAGAGAAGGATGAATAGTATAAAGAAAATTAAACACAATAATGTAATTACACCTGCTCCGGCTGTTTTAGAATGGATGATCATTTGAATTGACATTTGAGCTGAGCCCTGAGTGACAAGACCGAGTCAGTCATGTGAAGATATGAGAGCAAAATGTTCCAGACAAACTGAACAGCAAATGCAAGGCCTGAAGCCAAGAATGAACTTGGTGCATTCAAATGAAGGGAAGAAAGCCAGTGTGGTTGAAGTATTGGGGGCGGGGGTCAGGTTGCAGGGAAAGAAAGATGAGAACGACAGATTGGTAAGAGGTAAATTGTCCCCAGCCTTGTGGGCTGTGATGAGTTTGGAACTTATTCCAAGTGTGATGAAAAATTACTGAAGGGTTAGGCAATTAAATAGCATAATCAAGTTTATATTTTCCAAAATCACTCTGGATGCTATGTATAAAAGGGACTCTAAGAAGACCAGTGAAATTTGGAAGATGCTAAAAATTTAGGGTAGAATTGATGGTGGCTTGAATTAAAGTGGGAGCTGTGAGGATAGAAGAAGTGGATTGGAGTTATATCCAAATAGCAAAGTTGACAAGATCTGTTAATGGACTGGATGTGAAGCACGAAGGAAAAGGGATAGTCAGGCCTTGAGTCATTGACTGAGAAGATAAGGTGGGAAAATATGCTGGTCTGAAGGGACAAGTAGAGGTATGGAGGTATAAGTCTAGAACTTTATTTTTGGAATTTGTTAGTATATGGGTGGCATTTAAACCCATGAGCCTAGAGGAGAGCAGGTAGGGAGAAACATAACTACAGATGATAAGAGACTGGGATCAAGCTCTGAGGAATACAGAAATTTGGAGGTCAGGAGGAGGAGGTGGGGCCAGCAAAGGAGACTCAGAAGAGGCAAGTGAGGTAGGACAGGTAGATGAGTGGGGCATCCCAAAACTGTGGAGAAAGTATGTCCAATGCTGGTGAAAGATCAAGTAGAATAAGGGCAGAGAAGTCATCCTGGACCAGAACTGAGGTCATCATTATGACCTTGACGAGAAGATCGAGTGGTGAAATTAGAAACCAGATTGGGACGGCTTGAGGAGAAAATAGCAAGTGAGGAATGAGGACCCTAACTCTTTTAAAAAGCATAGATGAAAAGCAGAGAAACAGGGCAGTAGTTGGGGGACTAGAATGCCATGAAGTTTCATTTAGATATCAATAAAAGATACTAGAGTATATTTAAATGTTAATGGAAGTAGCCCAGTAGAGGGAGATAAATTGGTGATGTAAGAGATAACGAGAATGATTGCAGGTGTGAAACCTATAGGAAGGAATCAGGTATGGGACCTAGAGCTCAGGTGGGCTCCTGGGGGCAGAGACACTTCACCCAGAGCACAAGGAAGGAGGACACACAGTGTAAGTCTAGATTCACACGGATATGGTGATGATAATATATAACATGAGAATATTCCTTTCTGACCGCTTCTCTTTCTACTGTCAAGTATGTAGTTCTGTCAACAACCACCTGTGAAAAAGAGAAGAGGCTGATGGCAGTTGGTGAGGAAAGGAGAAGATATGAAAGGGTCACTTTGGAAAATGAGAGAACATATGGGGGAATGGAACAGGACTACAAGTGGGGAATCACCCACTTAAAATTTATAGTAAGATATTTAAAGTGAGATCAGTGTATTCGAATGTTTTTCCCCAAACCCAGTTAGAAGCAAAGGTACAGAGATAAAGCTAAATTTAATACTAATTAGAGATTTGGTAGATGAATATGAGAGAGTTCAGGGACTCAGTGAGGCTTTCAAATTGATTATGGAAGCTAAACTCTCTTCAGAAAATACACTATTTCCCTTCCTTTGGGGGTGAGGTCTTGCTCTAGGAACCCAACTAGAAAAAAAATTACACTGAAATACAATAATCCAACATAAATTGATTTCCAAAAGTCGAGTCTATTTAATCTTAAATAACAAAAAGTATATAGACAGTGAAGTCCAAGTTAAGTTTGCCTGTGGGAATGTTTCAAACTTGATGCACCTCCCAAGGGATTCTGATATACACCCCAGGCCCTCTTTTTTTTTTAATATTTTATTTATTTATTTGACAGACAGAAACACAACTAGAGAGGCAACACAAGCAGGGGGAGTGAGAGAGGGAGAAGCAGGCTTCCTGCCGAGCAGGGAGCCTGATGTGGGCTTGATCCCATGACTCTGGGATCAAGACCTGAACCAAAACCAGTTGCTTAACCAACTGAGTCACCCAGGCACCCTGTCCCCAGCCCCTTTTGCAGAATGTCATCCTAGGGAGTCATTACCAACCACTGCAGTGTATCTTAGCTCCCAGGTGCATCGTGGCTGGAAAAGGGCAGGAAATCACTGTACAAAAATACCTACATTCAAGTTGAGTTACTTCCCGTCTTTCCCAAAGAATGATGAAAAATATGCGGTGAAAATTTGCTGTACATTTGTATGATGAATGTTCAGATGGTTTTCCCAGAATAGAAGGGTACTTTGCCCCAAAGGAGCAATCAGTTCTTTCATGACATGCAAGAGAAAACAGCATGGTTTCATCCATCTTCTCATCACCCAAGTTTGTGTTTATAGTTGTGTAAATATGTAAAGTACATATATGCATACATGTGTATGTATGTGTGCCCACACATAGATACACAGACATTTTCATCCCTGGCACCTTGGTACAGATGGTTAAACATTTCCCAGTAAATGTTGCAGGAGATAGACAGAGATAGACAATGTAGATAGGTCCTATTTATCTCATTCCAAATGATATCTAAAGTCCTCATCATCTATAAAATAGGGATTTGAATACTATTCCTTACTTTAAAAAAAATAAAAATAGGAGGAAACCTATTTGACTTTTTAAGTAAAAGAATCAGCTTCAATAGTCCTTACCTTTTAGATATGTGCTTATGTGATATCCAAACTTAAAAAAAAAAAAGGCAAAGGAAACTGTTGTTCTTCTTTTTGTGGACTTTTCATTAACTCGAAAAGACCACATTCCGAAAATTAATATCAGAATGCTTCATCTGGATTAGGACCATCAAGATGAGGAATAGGAAGGAAAGAAGGTTAAAAGGGACGAAATAGCTACACCAAGAACTCATATCCTACACATTATTTTCCCTCTGCTTTTGTGCTTCCTACAGACATACAACATCTTCAGTGAGGGTATCCTGGAGTACACTGGCTTGAATCGTCAGTTTCTCTTCCGACGCCTGGTCCCTTTCACCCTCTACACGCTGACCCTGGAGGCCTGCACCAAGGCGGGCTGTGCACACTCCTCACCTCAGCCTCTGTGGACAGGTGAAGCGCCTCCCCACTCTCAGTTGGCTCCTACGATCCAGTCTGTTGGGTCCTCCAGCATTGAGCTGAGCTGGTCTAAGCCTCTCCACCCACATGGAAAGATAATTCGCTATGAAGTGATTCGCAGGTGCTTCGACGGAAAAGCTTGGGGAAATCAGACAATCCGGTTGGATGAGAAAATTGTTTTCACAGAATATGATACTGAAAGGAACACATTCATGTATAATGACACTGGTTTGCAGCCATGGACTCGGTGTGAATATAAAATCTGCTCTTGGAACTCAGCAGGCCACACCTGTAGCTCTGGGCGCGTGGGAAGGACAATGCAGGCGCCTCCAGAAGGTCTCTCTCCACCTGACGTAGCCTGTGTATCTATGAATCCCCCCAAACTGCTGATTTCCTGGATCCCACCCGAACAGTCCAATGGTATTATCCAGTCGTACAAACTCCAAAGGAATGGAGTGCTCTATCCTTTCAGCTTTGATGCTGTGACTTTCAATTATACCGATGAAGAGCTGCTTCCGTTTTCAACCTACACGTACACCGTCATAGCCTGCTCGGTGGGGGGCTGCTCCACCAGCATACCTACCAGCATCACAACGCCTGAGGCTGCTCCAGCAGGAGTCAGCCCTCCGGCTCTCTGGACCATCGGCGCTACGCAGATAAATGTATCGTGGTCACCACCATCGATTCAAAATGGAAGGATCACTAAATATTTGCTTAGATTGGACGGCAAGGAGTATCTCGCTGGGCAGAACCTGTCCCTGCTGGTTTCCGACCTCCAGCCTTATACTCAGTATAACTTCTCTCTGGAAGCCTGCACAAAGGGAGGTTGCACAGCAAGTGCATCAAAATCGGCCTGGACCCTGGAGACCCCACCGCAGAACATGGACCCTCCAAAATTGCAAGTCACAGGCTCAGAATCCATAGAAATCACCTGGAAACCTCCCAGAAACCCAAACGGCCAGATCAGAAGTTATGAACTTAGACGGGATGGCACCATTGTCTATACTGGCCTGGAAACTCGATACCATGATTTCATTCTCACCCCAGGCGTGGAGTATGGCTACACGGTGACCGCCAGCAATAGCCAAGGGGGTGTTTTGAGTCCACTTGTCAAAGACAGAACCAGCCCCTCAGCACCTTCAGGAGTAGAACCTCCAAAATTGAAGGCCAAGGGCCCACAAGAGATTTTAGTGAATTGGGATGCTCCGGTGAGGACCAATGGCGATATCATCAATTATACCCTCTTTATCCACGAGCTGTTTGAAAAAGAAACCAAAACCGTACACATCAATACAACTCATACTTCTTTTGACACACGGTCATTCGTAGTAGACAAGCTGAAACCATTTCACGGGTAAGTAGCCAACTCCGGATTCAGTAAGAATAAGCCACTCTCCTTTTTGTAGCATGAGCCCTCAGTTCAAATGGAAACTCTAAAAGCAAGATGGGGGATGTCCCCAACCTCTAACCACTTAACCATTGACAATGAACCAAACACATCCTCATCCAGTCAAAGCTTGCTTCTGTAACTCCTAGAGAGCAAAATTCTTGCAGGTGACGTCTTGAGAGTCAGTCTTGCAGAAATGTTTGCAATTCACCACGATGTCTGGAACAAGCTGCAGAGGTGGGCCTCTTCCTTGAGTCTAGTCCCTCCAGAAAACATCCAGTTCCCTAGACAGGTGTGAGAGTTGTGAGACAGTTGTGAGAACCCAGATGGTGTTTTCTGATCCAGGCACTAAAGAAAAATAGGTATTATTTTAAAGATGAGGGAAAAAAGTACCAATGAGAGCTCTTATGAGCCAGAGTTGGACTGACCTAAATCTTGTTTGGGGGAGAGACTGCTTTCTGAATCCAACACTTCTTCCAGGGATAATGAGACTCATTGGACTCTATTTCCCCAATCCCTTAGGATTCCCCCAGCTCTGATCTCATGACTTCCCAGGATAGTGCCACTTTGCTACCTCCTGTTTCTCAGTGGTCCCCTTGGGACTCTCTGACGTGCATGGATGTGTGCTGCTCTCCATATGAAGGAATTTTACCACTGGCTCTTTTCCTCTAGCTTGAGGAATTACTTGGCATTTTTCCCTATCACATTTTAAGTAACTTACATCCCCAGCAAGAAGAGTAATAAAAGACATTTTATGCTTAAAATTTAGTAAAATGAACAGAACCACTTAAAAAAAATTAAAGGCTGAAAGAGTGTTGATTTCCAACCACCACTGGTAAAATTCAGCTATTATTGTAATCTACTGATGTGTAGATTAGATCCCTTCTATAATTATCTCTGATATATAGTGCTGTTTAAATGAAACATTCATGGTCTTCTGCACCTACTCATGACAATTATTTAAGGTCGCATTAAATATTAAACAATAATTAAAACTTCCGCAGGTATCTTTCATAGCTAATCCACATACCGTGTGAGTTGCCTTTTATCTTACACTGATTTGGGGCATAAAAAAGACCCAGGTTCACTGCAGAGCTGTACATTTTATACTGGCTTCCTCTTCACTTGACTGGTGCCTGCAAGTTTGAAAAATCATATCCACTTGCTCCCCTTTGCAATTCTCCACCAAAAAGATTTCAAAAGGGGCGCCTGGTGGCTCAGTTGGTTAAGCGGCTGCCTTCGGCTCAGGTCATGATCCCGGAGACCCGGGATCGAGTCCCACATCGGGCTCCCTGCCCAGCGGGAAGCCTGCTTCTCCCTCTCTCACTCCTCCTTCTTGTGTTCCCACTCTGGCTGTGTTTCTCTCTGTCAAATAAATAAAAAAATCTTAAAAAATATATATATTTCTAAAGAAAAGGTTTCCAGGTGTGAAAGAAGCACTTTTCATAGGCTCCTGGTGGGGAGAGTTTGATCATCTGATAAGCCTCACAGTGATACTTAAGGCAGTAAGAGATGTCTCTCACTCTCCACTTTCACTGAAAATGTAAGTGACATTCATGACTTAAAAAACATATCACTTCTATATGAAGTTGGGGTTCATGTAGTTTGGGGTTTTTCCAGCAGCTTAATGCTTA
>PITA01001272.1:173345-205271 GCA_004023965.1 Spilogale gracilis
TAGCTGTGTTTCTTTCTGTCAAATAAATACATAAAATATTAAAACAAAATTTAAAAAAAAAAAGAAAAGCCCAGCTATGTAAATAGACCTTTCCAGGTGGCAGAAGACCAACTATAAGGCAAAACATAATTGATTGGTTGAGTTTAACTGGGTGGTGATAAGGTGTCTCCATGATTGATAATCTGGCATGTAGCTGGGTTAACTTTGGCCCCCAAAAGTCTTTGTGTGGTGCCACAGAGTCTGTTTTAAGATGTCAGGTATCAGGGGAGGGGATTTATTACCACTGAGACCTTAACTCCATGATGTTCCTTCATGACCTGGAAACATTCCTGGGGGATCATTTAGCTCAGGCTGCAGAGGTATCAAGAGCCCAGGGCTAGGGAAAACTGGTTCATACTCCCAAAGGTCTGCATTCTTCATCACTGTGTTAAGTAATTCTGCAGAGTGCCAGAATTTTTTATTTTGGAGAGAACCTTGAAAGTTAATTTATTCCTTATATTCCTATTTAGGGAAGAATTGTGCCCACCCTTTCCAGACAGTTGAGAATTTTTGTTTTAGTTTGGGAAGCCAGGAGGATTTAACATGTCCTCAAATTTTTATAGAAAGAGGACATTGCTGTTCTTTAAAAGGATTGCCTATAGATTAGAATAAATGTAAACTGATTTATCTTTTTCTTTTCAGCAAATAGTCCCTCTCCTTCTTTCCCCCTGGAAAACAGCCTTGTAAATATTCTTTCCGTAACAGTGTGTTTTACCAATAATGGGTAATTTTGCCGTCCTATCCTGAAGGTATGAAGTACGAATTCAAGCCTGCACGGTGCAGGGATGTGCATCAAGTGACTGGACATCCCTGGGGACCCCTGAAGTCCCGCCCTTGCTGCAGCCCCCACCAGTCGCCGAGGTGCGGGTGGCTCCAGGCGGATTCCAGCCCACAGTTGCCCTTTCGTGGGTGGGACCACTTCAGCCAAACGGAAAAGTTTTATATTACGAGTTGTACAGAAGACAAAAGGCAGCTCGGCCTGGAGAATCAAGCCCAGTGCTTACCTATAATGGAAGCTCAAGCTCTTTTACGGATTTTGAACTGTCGCCTTTCACAGAATATGAGTATCAGGTAAGAAATGTGTGTTATCAACGATTCACACTGAGATCGCAAGCACACATCAGCACCTGCCTGTAAAAATTCCTTGCCACTTAAAAAACATTGCACTTACAGAATTCAATAATATTCTTTAAGAATTTTTAAGCAGTCCAGACATTTAAAAAAAAATTTTTTTAAGCAGTCAGTGAGGGAGGAAAGACTATATTCATTTGCCTTCTTCATTTTCTTGGTTCTTGAGCCACGTGATAGATGCTTGTTATTCCTATGTAAATTTCAGGTGAAGTATTTTGTATTCCTTATTAATGAAGTTATTTCTACCAGTAAGCTTCCCTCTGTCAGTGTTGCCTTGGCAGGAAACTCTCCTCATTAAAAAAATCACTTTGAAAATAATTCCTTAATGGTACCAAGATCAAATAAAACCCAGGGCAAGTATCTTCACCCCTTGTGCTCAAGAAAGATGCGGAGTTTCGAGAAATATCTACCGGAAAACAATGAACCTGTGCAGGGGGCTGAAACAAGTTTTGTATGAGAGCAGTCTAAGAAATTGGATTTTGCGTATGCCTAAAATGCCACAAATTAAGAAAATATTCTGGGGTGCCTGGGTGGCTCAGTTGGTTAAGCGACTGCCTTCGGCTCAGGTCATGATCCCGGAGACCCGGGATCAAGTCCCACATCGGGCTCCCTGCTCAGCGGGAAGCCTGCTTCTCCCTCTCTCGTTCTCCTTGCTTGTGTTCCCTCTCTGGCTGTGTTTCTCTCTGTCAAATAAATAAAAATCTTAAAAAAAAAAAAAGAAAAGAAAAGAAAAATATTCTGAAAATACTCTGAAATCCTTAGAAGAGTTCTGTTAGATTTACTTTGTTTTGCTCTCTGGGTGTTTTTTATTTTTCTTGGGATAGCTGGGGGTTGGGGGCGCTGATTTCCCCAGCCCTTGCTTAGGTCTGCTGAGAGTGCCAATCACTGAATGTTTCAGGCTATCTCCTAACCAAGGGATGGATACAAAAGCCTGTGTTTAGCCCCTCAGACTTGCCTGGAGCTGATCTTCGGGACAGTGACTCAGAATTTTAAAAGGCAGAGGTGAGAAGTCTTGATAAAATATTCCTAACCTCAATCCAAAAGCTTTTCTTTTCTTGTCTTTTTTTAAAAGATTTTATTTATTTGACAGGCAGAACACAGCTAGAGAGGGAACACAAGCAGGGGGAGTGAGAGAGGGAGAAGCAGGCTTCCTGCAGAGCAGGGAGCCTGATGCGGGGCTTGATCCTGGGTCTCCGGGATCAAGACCTGAGCCTTAGGCAGACGCTTAATGACTGAGACACCCAGGCGCCCTTCAAAAGCTTTTCTTATCCCTATTTCCAGGCATGGTTCTTCAACTATTTTCTTAATTCCATATACTCCCAATAAACTGCCTTTTGCAGAAGTCAAGACCAGTTTCTCTTGCTTGCATTCAGACGCTTGCTGACTGATAGAAGCACACTAAGTGCCAGGCATGATGCCAAGTGCAATTTTCTAAAAGAGGAAACTGAGCCCTGAAGAGCTCACCATAACTAGAAATAATAAAATCACTAAGTCACCAGAAATACGTGGAGCGAATCGAGGACAGTGATTAGAGGTCATAGGTTAAGTGCGAGAAGAGTACATTTTGGGCCAATAACATATGGGACAAAGGGAAGTTAGTAAAAATTGAAAATTTAAAAAAAAAAAATAAAAAAAATAAAAAAATAAAGAAAATTTAAAAAGATTCTTGAGTGGTTTGGAGAAATACACAGATATGTATCCATAATCCCTTGTTTCCATTTCCAAATCTTAAAGTTTTTTCGAGGTTTGGCACAATTCATTTGGCAACAAAATGCGATCTGAACAAACTTGAGAGTGTTTATAGCATTTATTTAACCCATTTAATGTGACTATTTATGTTTTGCTACAGAAATGTCATATTTTATTACCAGATCATTCTGAGGATATTACAAAATATACAGTAGAGGTATTTTATTACCCTTCCAAAATCTGAAAAAAAAACCAAAATTATTTTAAAACACATCAGGACCCAAGGGCTTAGGGAAAGGATTGTGGTTTATATCATAAAGGAACAAAATACCTGTTGATACCACAGTTGGAAATAAAATAGTATTAGAAACGGCCAGAATCTATGTAGCCAGCCACCCTTTTGTTCTTTTCTCTTTATCTTTATTTAAAAAGTATCAAATTATCAAAGATTCTTCTATTCTCAATGATCTGTTCTCCCTTATGAATAAAAGCACATCTTTGTGACAGAGCAGAATAGAATCAGCAAGAAATCTTTGGCTTCTAATTAGATGAAACTAAATGAACCATGGACACTGAAAGCAAACCAGCAATTATAGCTTCTTTGGCATTATGTTGTGTCATTAGGTTCAATAATTGGCCAGATGATCCATAGAAGTCTTGTGCCAGTTTTTAAGGAATGATAAACCTCACACATATGTCTTGGATCTAGTGGATTTTCTTACCCAGAGATAAAGACAAGCAGGAACCAAGGGACCCACAATTCAGAGGAGAGTAGACACCAGCCTGTCCTGTCTCTTCCGTGACTCTGTTGGCTCTGGGTCATGCCCCTCCTCCATACTCATTCCACTCACTGGAAGTATTTAAGGGGTTTCTGATCTCAGATTTGTACTTCCTAGCTAATCCTACCTTGTTGCAAAATAAGAAGCCTGCCTGCCCAAAACCCAGTTCTTTCAGGAAATATCTTGAGAAGTACAGACTAAAGGCTGAACTAATAAATAAACTAAAATACTAGATTTATTTAGCCGGTGTAACTGCTGACTCTACATAGAACCTGACTAATCTTACAGAAGCCATTTAGGGAGTAATGTACTAAAAGAATTGATTTCCCTTTTACAAAAGAACATTTTCCCATTGAGATGAATTTGCATTGCTTTCAAACCTGTACTTTCAAACCTGTTACTTATCTGCAAGCTGCGTTTCAGAAAATACCTTCGTGGTCCTCGAGGCATCGGTTCACCCACCAGCCGTTAATGTTTGGCCCTTCTGCAGAGGATTATATTTTTGAGGTAATTTATATTTCTGGGAATCAAACCAAAGAACTGAGAAACTGCCCAGAGGTGTGGACCTATTAGTCAAAAGAGTGGTGATGATCTGTAATTGGATAGGTGGTCTTTCCCGTGGTGTGCCCGGAGGGTGTCCGATGCTGCTGTCCCCTATGCTCTTACGTAACCCTATACCACCGTCCTCATTTCTGGTTTGGAGTTAAGTCATTGAAAGCAGCTGCCAAAATGTATTATGTGGGAAAACCAAGACAGCACTTCCTAGTGTAAATTCACCCATCACTTGACAGATGGAGCTCTGGGCATGACAGAGCTCTGGGAGAAAAGAGCTTGGAGTGGGTGAGTTCTGATGGACAGAAAGGATGGCAACTACATGGAGAAAGGGATTCTTACTGAAAGCAAGGAGACTCCTTCACTCCAGGAGACCTTGGAGGGTGAGGTCCAGCCAGTGTCCCTTACCTCACAACAGTTCATACAACCAGCTTGCCAATGGTCACATTTGAAGGTGGGCAAAACCCATGTAGGTTTATAGGCACCTTCTAAGTTTTCAGTAATCCCTCAATATTGAACATCTTAAACGTACTGGCTCCTAGCGTTTCCAGTACAAACGCATTACCCAAAAAGCATGTTCCAAGTGCACATTCCAAGGGGTAAGGGTGGGGATTCCCAGCAATCTGTATTTTTAACAAGCAGCGTTGATGGTCCACAACTCCTTTTTTAATTTTTTTTTGAGAAATACTGCCCCAGGGGATACAGCATTGTTGCTATGCTACTTAAGCCAGATTTTTCAAGTGGTGATTTCCTAATTCAGTGGCTCTCAGCCCTGGCTGCACATTAGAATCACCTAGGGACCTTTAACCACGCTCCCCATGCCCTGGCCCCATCCCCCTGTAGTTCTGATTCTGGGATGGGTCCAGGGATCAGGGCATTTCAAAAGGTCCCCAGATGATTCTAATGTGCAGTCAGGGCTGAGAATCACAGTCCTAAACCATCATAAACCAATTGCCTAAGTAAGTGAAGCCAGGTCCCCACAAGTGCCTAATTTATATAATGATAATTGATGACCAATCTCTTTACCTTGGTCTATCCCTGACTTCCCTAAACAAGAGTCCTATTGTTTTGGTATGAAACTGGAAGGGAGGGGGACAGAATATATTATCTGCAAAGTTCAGGTCTCAGTTAATCAAATAATTTCTTTTACTCTTCCTCGTGGATTTTGTTTGATTTCTGCTTGTGTTTTATTTTGCCTTGTTTCTCACTTGGGAGACCCAGTCTTTGGTAGTAAGAGTTAAAACATTCTCCACCACTCAGAATGGGGATTTTCCTAATTTGATTCATTTTGACATAGCTTCCAGAGATGTTGAAGGATCAGCTTTAATAAGAACAGTAAGATCTGAAATAGAAATTGTAGAAATTTGGAAATGCCTCTTTATATTTCACGAGATGGATAGGGGTCTTTGCAGAACCACACAATACAGAATCTTCTTAGAGAACAAGCATTCTCAGTGAATGTCAAATACGATTTAGTTTACCAAAACCTAATTCTCAAAAATGCTATCAGTGCGTGTTTCATACATAAATGAGATGCATCTTTACTAAACAAGATTCTTCAATGCACAGGTCTTTTCCTTACATGGAGATTACAGGCTTCCTGTTCAACAGAATATTTACAAAATCCAGTGTGTTACTTTTCACTGACAATACTCATTTCATCTTCAATGCTTTCAAAATTGGGCTGTATTCATCTCTATGGTATAAGCGTCCAAATTCTGTGTGGGGGAAGTTCTTAATTGTTCAGCAAGCAAATTAAGACAACAGTCTCTGCACAAGCTCCAGAGAGGGGCCTAGGTGTGAGTCTACTCCATAAGTAGCTTCGGTTTTTACCAGCGGGGCACGAGCTGGGGCTGATGAGCGACTCCCAGTGATTGTGCATTCATATTCTTACTCTCGCTTAAGGCAATGACTCACCATGGATTTGCTAGGGCCTGGGATGGCTCCCGCTTTCAGCGAATCATGCTGTCAGTGACTTAATTAGTTTTCCTGAAAATTCCCCCACTTTGACAGGTTTTTGCAATAAGCACCCACGCTCCCATGATCTCCGAAGGCTGGAAGGCTTCCACTGCCTTGTAACTGGGTAACTGAGAAGTGACAGGTCAGCCTCAGAGGAAACCCTATGACTCACTACGCTACGCGTGGGGCTGATCTTGGGGCTGGTGCTGCGGGAGGCCACACAGGATGGCATCTGCTTTCTAACGCACCGACTCTGACTTCAAACAGTTCTGTCTGAAAATTTATGCTGAAGAGGATAGAAGGAAAGACTGAGGAGGAGACAGATGAGGGGACAGACCCTCACTGTTTCTGCCAAAAACATCTGTGTGAAGACTGCAGGAGGGGCTGCTGGGGACCTCTCTATGCAACCCCCATAAACTGCGGATGATGAGCTAGAAGGGAGAAGGAGAAAGGACAGCAACTTCGAGTGCTTCTCTCACTATGTCTGGATTAACCTCTTGAGCAAATTAACCTCTCCCAGTGGTTTTCCTCCCATGTTTAAATGGAAGCTTTCCCCAGTTCTGAATTCTAGAAGCCTCCGTGGGGGTGACCTACAACCATACACTTTAAAAAATTCTAATCAAACTGTAGCTTCTCTTGATTGAATCTATAATTTGTAAAACCTGACAGAATATATTCTGATCCTAAGTAATTTGATTTTCTGATAGTGTTTAGCTTTAAATTGTATCAAAGCAAGTGAGTATATGAGACCAGCTTCAGACAATCAATAGTTGTACGGTTCTCTACCACCAAAATAGATGTGTGGAAATATCAGTAGTGGTGTTTCCTAATGGAAACCCAATTTATTTATTTACTAATAAATATATTTAATAAATTATACATATAATAAAATATAAATGTCAACAGGTAATATTTTTTGTTTGTTTGCTGCATTTAAGAGTCCCATTTGGGTTCTTGAGAAAACGTATATCATCAATAACATATCTTTATTATTTTTACTACAAGTGATAGAAAGCCAGCTTAAACCTACAGGAATTGTTTCTGCCCACCTAGCTGGGAAAAGAACTAAAGAAATTCCTTGAGATCAAGGAAAAGGTGCAAACCCCAAACCTCCCCAGGATCCTGGAGTACAGGACTCAAAGCTGTCAGATTCATTCTCTCCCTCCTTCCTCCATCTCAGATTGTCTCCATTTGGATTCATTCCCCACTAGACTCTCTCTGGGCATTGGAGGAATTCACTCTTGATACTACCTGATCCAACCCTCTCAGTGCCTTAGATTCCTTGTCTTTGAAGTGTGGATTGCAGCAGCATTGAACTCATGGGCTTGCTTTGAGATCAAATGAGTTAATACTTAAATATCCTTAGGCTAATGCCTCACACATTTCACCAAGGGCAATTATGATAGGTATTATTATTCTTACCCTCCCACCTCAAAATGGAAAGAGGACTTCTCTCTCAGTATTTATAAGTCAACCAAGAACCGGAATATCATGAGCCTCCTAATACATTATAGTCCTGTGACCAAGAGAATGGAGGACTTCAGTCAAATAGGCCTGGTCACAGGGCCCCCCATCCTACAGCCAAGGCTTTGTGAATATGTGGGAAACACTTTCAGCCAGAAACAAGAGCTGCCCCATCATGTGATGCACACCAACCATGCTACTATGAAATAGTCACAGTTCCTAGGCTCTTTACCCTTAGATGTTCACTGCCAGCAGATGGGACTGAAAAATCACATAGCTTGGACAAGTCACTTAATTTCTCATAACCTCACTTAAAAAAAAAAAGTGTGAACTTAGAGATCTTATATGTCTGGCTGGATGCCTGCTGCCTAGTAGGCCCACCTCCCACCTCTACCCTCAGCCCCTCCTATAAAAATTTTTTTTTTTTAAAAAAGTAAGTACTCTCCTTCCAAGACAGGAAAGAACTAGGCTGAGAAAACTCTTATGTCTCTATCAGTGAGTCACTAATAAAATGCTAAACTGTAAAAAAATCTCTAACCAAGAACTCAGTTGGCTCTGAAGGTGTGATGCCCCCTTCAGTGAGGTGGTCCAGTCTTCTTTGTCCTTGCCTTTTCTCTTCTCAGGACAAAAAAATACCTTGCCCATATACTGATGACTAAGATTATTTCCAAGTCAGAGTCTGAGTCTATGCTTTTATAACTAGCTACTCAATTCAGATGACTTGTTTTCTGTTGCTATCATCTTTATCCCATTCCGTTCCTAAGCATTTTCTGTGCCACTTTTAGAGAAAATGTATTGAGCGTGTTTTCTGTTTGGTTTAGGACTTGCATTTAATTAGGTATTAATCTCGCTAAGGTATTTCTGACCAGCATGGAAGCTTTTGTTTGGTTAGTCTCTCCCACAAGAACTAGGCTGCTCCCACCCCCAACTCCCACAGCTCAAGGCATTAAATGGTTTATTGATATTGTCTGTCTCAAACAGTGCATTTGTTCTAAAATTTTAGAGCCAAAGTGCTACAGCTTAGACTAAAGGCTCTCAGGACACTTCCATGAATAGAAATTGGAATTCTGCCACCAGACCAGGGATGGTGTCTTTTTTTGCCACTGGGTTTTTTGTTCCAATAGTAGATCATTTCTACCTATGTGTGTGTGAGCACACTCAGGAGTATGCTCTAATTCACATGTGTGCATTTCTTTTCATTCTTTTTCTCTCTCCTGGCATCCCTTAGGATTCATTCTTAAGCTGCAGTTGTTGGCAATCTTTATATTACCCTTGAGACAAGTCATTCATCTGAAGACATGCTGCTTCTCACCCTCAAGCTTACGCAACCCAAATTCATATTTCACTAAAGCCAGTATTGATCTTCCTATCTTTGTGTTGGAAGCTTGTTTGCTGGACGTAAAGTAGTAAACGCAACTAAGTTTTCTCCAGCTGAAGGTAGATAATATGTAATTTCAACCTGCCCTCATGGCTCTCCATCAACAGTTCCTATTCAGTGAGATGAACATGGAAATCAAGGCTCCCCCAAATCACCTGATTCAGTCCTGTAAAAATATCTAGGAAAGGATGAGCCATGTTTTACTTATTTCCCTTTATCCTAGTACTTGAATACATAATAACTTATTAAGCATCCACCATGTTCAAAGTGTATGCCTAGTTACAAGGATTGGGGCAGGAGGCTAAAAACCATGAACTCTATTTCTCAGGGGCTTAAAGTTTAGTTCATAAGATAAACACACCCATGAATAATATATCCATAAAAATATAAGGATGGTAATATAAGCTATGAAGAAAGATATTTGAAAGATCCAAGTGATGGTGCAGCAGAAATAGACAGGAATAGAAAATGCCTTATGTTCAAGGACAGCACCATTTCTACACCAAACTCTCATGGCCCTGTTCGTTCCACTCTCTGGTCAGATGGGCTTGAGCAACATAGGTGGTACTTGACTGAAATCATTCTGTGCAGACATAAGGAGGCTGTATTCCTCTATTTCTTCAATTTCACAAAATCATTTCTAATCTCTCCATGCTTATGATCTAATTCCAATCTCAACCTGCCCATTGTTAGTGGGGCCTGTGTAAGGTTTAGAAATGTTCTCCCTGGTGTCATGATCCCAGCAGGAAACAGATGGCACACTCAAAGGGGCATTTGAGGAGAATTAAATGAAAAGGCTATTTATGGAGGTATGAGCAGGATTAAGAGAAGCAACCCAGGAGGTTGAAGTACCCAGGGACCAGCAATAGCCAGAAGCTATTACCTTCTAGGCCTAAAGGGGAAGAAGCTGTTCTTGAAACTCATAAAATGCTACAGCCAGTGAAGAGGGGCTGTCCCCATAGAGAAAGAATGCAGTGTTGACAAACTGGGGTGCCAAAGAGAGGGATCAGGAGGCATTAAAAAACTGAACTCTCTTCTTCCTTTGATCAAATCCAACTGGAAAGAAGCTAGAGGGAGGAGAAGATCCCTAAGGCAGCCTGCAGAGTCACTTCCCAGGTGCACAGAGCAGGGCAGAGATGGATCTGGAGGCAAAGGGAGCATACCCAGCTTATCCTCCATACCTCAGATTGGTGCTGCTTCTCACTCAGTATGTGATGAAGAATCCTTTCCAAGCTAGAAGATCACCTGGCAAGCTTTGGTTCACCACTCCATGATTATTGATAAAACACTAAGTAAATATGAAGGCTTAAAGAGGATTGCACTTAAGTACTTAGACTGATGGTATATTTCCATTAAATTCTAAATAAAATGTCTTGGTCTACATGAAGCAATCAAATCTACATGTGGAAACAAAAAAGTTAAGATGCTTAAGTAAATCACATTCCTTCAATTGAAATCTTTAAGAAGATAGTTGAGACTCTCTGTCTTGTGAATTGATTTATCTATATGCTGATGGATCTAATCATTACTAAGATGCCTAAAAGCATCTTGGAAACTGTGCAGTTGTCTCCTTAATGCCAAAGGCATGTGTGTAATGGGAACCAGAAATAAAATTATTTTCTATGAAGAATCCAATGAATTGCTCCAATGTTTCCTTTTGCTTAGACTTTGGGTTGCATTTGAGAAATTTTCATTAATAATAAGGTGAAGTAGAGAATGCCATCCAATATACAAATGTTGACATAGGAACAATATGTTTCAAAAGTCAAGCATACATTTGCTCTAACCCTCAAAATTTTAGAGCAGAACAGTACCTGGAGAAAGACACACAAATATATGGCCTCAACTCGAAACGCTGTGAAGGGTCTTCAAATCTATGGTTGATCCATACCAGCTACATGGAACACAGAAGTGAGCTATAGCATTGCTACTGAAGTCCCGCTTTATCTTCCAAGCAGTCAAGTCACTCTCTTCTAACTTTTCACATGAATAATATAATCGTTATTATTTTTTCTGCTTGCTATGTGATATGTTTAAGACCTTTACATGTATTAACTCATAACAACCATCTGAGATAAGGGCTATTCCTAATAGTAACATTTAGAAATCTGATGCTTTGCACGATTATTAACATGCCCCAGGATACAGTTGATGAGTGAAAGAGCTTGACTTTGAACCTGAGATTCAGGTTCCAAAGGCTGTGTCCTTAAACTCACCCCATGGTTGCTCCAAATTGTATTTATGCACAGCTCGGGGACTTTCAAAATCTTGATAAGATATTTAGAGGCAAGGAGTTGGGGGGATGGGTTAATGCAGTGATGGGTATTAAAGAGAGCATGCATTGCATGGAGCACTGGGTGTTATGTGCAAACAATGAATCGTGGAACACTACATCAAAAAGTAATAATGTACTGCATAATGAACAACATAATTAAAAAGTATTTATAAATGTATTTATCCACCAATCTATTCCTTGGAAACTTATAGAAATGTTCTTGCTCAAAAACCTCAGTATAGTCTATGAGGTAGGTATTATTCCCTCTATATGATCAGAAGTCTGAATGATTGTGCAGGTTACCCAAGAAGTGGCAGAATCAGAGTTTAGACCCAAGTCCAGTAATTATTCTGCTAAACCACAGCTTCTTCAAGTCACCCCCAGCAGGGGCATGAATCCTGACCCTGCAAAGATAAACTGACTCAGAATTTAATCTGGGCTCCAGGATTCACTGGCTCTGTAGTCTCAGCAGGTGATTTAAAACCTCAGCCTTTGTTTCCTTACCCATAACATTGGGGTGAAAAGACCTACCATGGCTATAAACTTTAAATAAGTTAATTTAAAGGCCACGGCATTGTCACTGACATATAAAATTAAAATTTAAAAGATAAATTCATAAAAAGTAATCAATATCCAGTTATTTCTGTAAAATGTACATCAGATGAAGTCAGTTCCCTGCTGGGAACCCTCCCTTGGCTTCCCATAAAATGCAAACTCCTCTCTGATTCAGTGGCAACTTTCATGTGTCTAAATCTGTTCTCATCTCATTGCTCCCTGGCCCTTACTCGCTGAGCCTGGCTGCACTAAGTGCCTTCTTGAGAATCCAGCTTCAGGAACTTCTCACTTGCTCTTCTTTTGCCCAGAATGTTTTCCCCCTAGTCCTTCACATGGTGGCCTCCTTCTTGCCCTTAGCATTCCAGCTTGATTATCATCTCCAGCTAGCACCTCCTGGATAATGTAACCATCCTCTGTTCTATTGTTATATCTTGTATAGTTGAAACTATAAGTTGTTTCTTTTCTAACACATAGCCCCTGTTCGTTTTGTGTTTGTTTATTTACTGCTTCTCTCCACCCAGTTGTTAATTCCAGCCTTGTTCCCTGGGTATCCTTAACTCATAGAACAGTGTCGGACACATATGAAGGCTCAGTCAGTATGTACTGAATTGATGGGTGATTAAATAACCTCACCTTGTTAGCTTTACTGTTATTTCCAAAAGCGTTCATCATAATCAGTGACTGTGATCCTACCTTATTCTAGCAACTTATTGTGGAGAATATATATGTGTCCATTGTTCTATCACTAGGGTATGGTTATTATTTTAGCTAACATAATGGAATGTCACTATCTTTCCATGTTTGGAGCAGTATGAAAGTATGCGAATACTGTTTGCTTCTGTGTAACAGGCAATAGTGTTAAAACATAGTAAGTTTTAACATAAGCGAGCAGGAATGATGTTTGTGGTAATTCCCACCATCTCACTTTGAGGCTGCTCTCCAAAGGAACAGCCAGTCCCTGCAGGGTTCTATGATAGTCCCAGAGCGGGATATCAAACACGTGGAAGATGTGCCCAGGTCTTCCCTCAGTGACCTTATGTAGAAACAGTTCAAAGAGTTTGGGATTTTATATCACGGACCTGTATTGGAAAGCCAGCCCTACCACTTCCAAAGTGCAGAAATTTCTCTGTGCCTGTTTCCTCATGCAAACCAGTGATAATATAATACCAACTTGATAGGATTGTTGGGAAATAAATTAGTACATATAACACACTTATAAAAGTGCAAGTACTCAGTGAACCCATTAACTACTTTTATGTATCCTCCATGAGAGCTGAACGGAACTGGTTTCCTATTTTCTCACAAGGAGAACAGATAGAGGCAATAAAAAGTAGTGCGTGATAAATTCCAAATTCTCATTATTATCACTAAAATCAAATGGAGGCTAATTTTAGGATTTCCCACTAACACTGAAGCCAGTTTTCCCTCCTTCATATTCTATATATATCTAGTAACTCCAAAGAGAAAGGCAGTGTGCTAAGCCCGAGTGACAGAAGACACCCATTTCTAGCAAGGAAAATCTTAGAATTTCTTCAGTAGCTTCACATCTCTGAATTTCAAAAGTACCACTAGAAAGGAAGACAGTGTCTTGTTGTACCCTTCTTCCCCTGGGTCCCAGAATTCAATTAAAATCATATTCCATCTTGCCTGATCCAAAGTGTTTCAGATGAAAGGAACCTGGAATGCAGGGACTAGATCTGTAGAAGCAGGACTGTAATATAGCCAGTCAAGTATCATGCAAACAGAGATGCTGAAAAAGTCCATTTGATGATGAAAGAAAATCGGATAGATAGAGAGTTAAATAGACAGCTACACAGAGCTTTTCAGTAAGCTAGTCCTTTATGACTATAGCCTGCAGGACCTCTCATGAAATAAAATAATCTTGTAATCATGTAATTTCAGATTTATTGCCTTCTCTTTCTAGCTATGAGTCTCTCTGACCACAATTCTGGCAAAGCCCGTTTTGGCATATTGCTATTCAAACATATTCGAAACCCACGACATGCTACCTTTTAAAAAGGCATTAGTATTAAGTGCCATGGGAAAAAATACTCCAAGGTTGTAGACGAATTGATATGATTTCCTTGATTGTATCTTTTTATTTATGAGGCATAATTTATGAGCACTGGAGAACAAACTGCGATGAGTGATGACTAACTACAGCCCAAGTCATAAATCAGGAGCAGTGAAAGAAGTGGTGATTTTGATCGAATCTATTGAATTAGCTGTTGGCCTTAGCCAATACAGGTATTGAAAAGACCTTTTTAATATCTATTTGTCTCCCTCATGGGAATGTGATAACAATCTCATTACCTGCCCCTAGGAAACAAATAATTTAATTGTTTTTAACATGCAACCTATTTACTTATTAATTACTGGCATATGGACTTTCATGTAGAGTTTTTATTTATTTTCGACGCGTATTGTCAGAAAAATATATTCACGTTCTCTAGTTTTAGAAAGAATGAAGTTGCTTCCCTAGTGCTGTTCAGTATGAATATATCATCAGTATTACTGCAATGCTTTGATGCTATCAAAAATTGTTATTATTCCACAAGCAAGCAGGTTACAGAATATCACAGAAATTGCAGAGAATTCAAAAATGCCCCCAAAATCTTAATCCTTTGACAGCAACTGTTATAATACAACTCTTATAATAAGCAGCCTGGAAAAAAAGAACAAAATCTCAAATTACTCCAAGGCCAAGAACACTCACTCCTTACATTAGGAGGCAACAGATTAGAAGTTTTCTGTGAAAGATCATGGCTGAATTTGGTTATTCCTGCATTCCGTTTTTGCATGGAAAATGAGAGTAAGTACAAAAGCAAATAGACATCAACCGGATGCTAACAGTATAGACAACATCACTAAGCTATTCCCTGGGCTTTAACAAGACTTGTAGCATGATGATCTCTTCGCCAAAAGAATCATAAAATGTTTTTACCAACTAAGGAGATATGTTTATGATATGCTAAAGGAAAAACACATCAGGAAATCCCTGGAGATTTACATTAAGAATTTCTCTTTACGTTGAGACTATACTTGGAAAATATCAGTCCTAAGGAATGTTACTTCAGAAAGCCATAAAGTACTAAAGCTTCGTGTAAGACACAGCACTAAATTGTACAGGTAAGTATAGAAGTTGGGCTAAAAAATAACTAGCACAGTAATGTAAGCACCAATGAGCTACCACTCTGGGAGGATTTTCAGATCAATCTTTCCTTCCTCTGTCCTCTGCAGAGTCATGGTTCCTTCTCTGTTTCTTTTACAACAATCATTACGAATACTTGTGTTCACACATTCTTGCTTCCCTTCTGGAAGCATATTAAAAGGAGAAATGTGTTCAGAGGAATTAGGAGCACTTAGAATAATATACTGCAAGGGCAAAATGGGTCTAGCAAATTTCAGAAATATCAGGATTTCAGGGCGCCTGGGTGGCTCAGTTGGTTAAGCGACTGCCTTCGGCTCAGGTCATGATTCCGGAGACCCGGGATCGAGTCCCACATCGGGCTCCTTGCTCAGCAGGAAGCCTGCTTCTCCCTCTCTCACTCCCCTTGCTTGTGTTCCCTCTCTGGCTGTGTTTCTCTCTGTCAAATAAATAAAATCTTTAAAAAAAAAAAAAAAAAAAAGAAATATCAGGATTTCAAGAAATTGACGCCTGGAGTGAAAACTAGGTAGCAAGTGGTCATTCTACAAAGCACATGAGCTCTGGTTTGTTTGGAACCGGGACCACTGTAATAAATTCTATGATGATTATTGAAGCTGTAACATCTTCAAACAGATACATGCTTTGTGCTTTTTTGAAGGGCTGAAGGTAAAGACAAAGGAAACATATAGTACAACTCTAAACAGACATCCCATGGTAGAACTTTAAAATGTGTGGTGCCTAGATTTCTGTAGCTCATTCTATAGAGAATAGCTTTCTGTGTTTTTCAAACAATCTTGGAATTACTTGGAAATGGGTTGGAAAGACAGGTTTCAAGGTCCTTTTGCCACAAATTCTGATATAGGTACCCAAAATGATTTTGATGATAGTGGCCAAGGAACACTTTTTGACAGATTCCTCTGATGAAAGATTTTTAGGAAGCAGTTTGAAACACAAAAGAGACAATTAAACCCATTTCCACAGCAATGGGATTTTGGCAGCTGGGTGGCAGATGTTGATACTAGGTAAGTGAAATTTTTTAAGGCAAATATAGTCATTAGTCCTTGGGGGATAATAAATAAAAGAACAATTTCATTTATTTAATGGGCAATAATATAAAGATGGTAATAGTCATTGATAAGAGTTTTTAAATTAAAAAAAAGATTTTTTAAATTAAAAAAAGATTTTTTAAATTAGATTGAGAACAAATATAAACAGAAATTAATCTCCTGTTTCTCTAGTCAATTATAGAACTAGTTGTTAAATGGATGTTGTTGTTTTGTTTTTATCCAAATAGTTAATCTGTGTTTTCTGTGACATCTTCTTACATTATAACTCTTGTCATGGTTACAACAAAAACTTTAGAGAAGAGAACACCCCAACTTGTTCTTGTTTGTGACAGCTCTTCGTTGGGAGGTTCCTAACTCTTACAGTTACAATTGTGTGTGTGTGTGTGTGTGTGTGTGTGTGTGTGTATGAGTGTCCATTGAACATAAATAATAAATTGTCTTAGTGAAAACTTTAATAATATTTTTTATTATAAAAGAGTAAATACGTTCAGCTGGATACTGTAGGAATAAGGATATTGTGAATAAATAAAAAATGAAGAGTATCATTAATTTTTGTCACTTTGACTTGAAATTCATAAGCTTTAGTTGCTCCCATGTGTCCCAAATGTCCCTTCTTTTCTGTGAGCAGCCCACATAGAAAAAGCACATTTTTGTACCCAGTGATCATGACAGGAAATCTTGGGTCACAAACTGGATGGATTGGCCTATCAGTTAGGTACAAGTTAATTAAATAGGTGGTAATGGATGATGGATGGATGGATGGATGGATGGATGGATGGATGGTAGATGGAGGGGTGGATAGATTAGATAGATGAGAGAAAGAAAGAAACAGATACAGTAGGCAACTCCATGTTTACATGTTTACAAGACATTTTATTTCTTGATTTTTAGATTGATTCATTGAAATTAAAAGATCAGGTTCTATTACTCAAAATTCCCCATATAGGATCTCTGCTTCTTTCTACACCTTATAAAGATGGACCTAGACCTTGGGGTCACTGTTTCTCAGTATAAATCAGAAGCATATCTGTTAGCAGTTTTTTAAAGATTTATTTATTTATTTGAAAGGGAGAGCCTGCACAGGTGGGAGGGGCAGAGGAGAGGGAGAGAAAATCCCAAGCAGACTCCATGCTCAGGGCAGAGCCCGACACAGGGCTCAATCTCCCCACCCTGAGATTGAGAACTGAGCTGAAACCAAGTGGGACGCTCAACCAACTGAGCCACCCAGGTGCCTCTCTCTTAGCGTTTTTATCCTGAACCCTGAACTACTATACCCTAAGTTCGTTTCTTGCTTCACTGGGCATAGGCAGAAATCCACACAATTTTTATGTAAAGGACTTTTTTACCTCAACAGACAAAGAGGATGCTATTGACAATTTCTTTTTTTACTTTTCTGCTGGCTGTTTGGTGTAAGAGAAACACTGCCTAGTGGGACAAGTTTTGTGAAATCCATAATTCTTCATTATTTCAGTCAGCTTTCTCTTCATTGTAACTGCTTTCATTTGCAGAGCAGCTCATGTAAATAAGCTGATCCCGCTTTGCATAAACACATTGATTTATATGAATGTTATTTTGATCTCAAATTGATTGAATACTAAAAAGAAAGACTAAGAAAAAAAGCGCCATATTATGAAGGTCTCCCGTCAAAGACAAAAGACCTACATATATTCCCAGTTAGTGATGGAAAATTTCAAATTGCCTTTTTTTAAGAACAGAATATTTCTACAGAAATACAGAAAAACACTATAATACTGAGGCTCAAGTGTTTTAAAATACCATGGATTAAATCACATTTGGAAATAGGACTCTATCCAGTAAAAACTCATCTAAGACAGGAAGGCTTGAGGTTTGGTTTTATCTGACAACACCAGCATTACGTATTCATAATACTACATCCACATCAAAAATGAAAGCAAAACAAATGTTCATAATCTGGGGCCAGACCTGTACTAGGCACTTTCCATGGATTATACTTATTTCACTTTTTTTAAACATTCCCCTACCTGCACTGCTGCTGTCTCCTGTTGATGCTCAGTAATGGACAACTTGCTGAATTTTTATTTTATTACATCTACTTTTATTTTCCTCCTTGTTTTCTTTCTCCTCCATTGTGGCTTCTATTAAAAGTCTATATGCCTTTTATTTCGTTAAATAAGAAAGTCAGTGTCTGAGGTAGCTCTAATACTTTGAACACCTACATAAACAAACCAAAATCTAAGCTTGCCAGTGTTTCAAGATTATAAATCACAACAGTAAGAACAACCCATCTTAACCACCAATAGGCTTTGAGCTATAGCCAATCAAATCATTTCCTTTCTTTACTTCTGCACTTTCCCCATGCAAATTTTTCCTCTGGCTTCTGTCAGCACAATGCTCCTAACCACTTCTGGTTTGGCGCTACTCCATTAAACTTCTTTTTTGCTCAAATAAACTCTAAAATTTTTAATATGCCTCAGTCCATCTCTTAATACCTTCAATCACCAACCAGAGGCCTGCTGTTGGCAAAGAACTTGATGTTAATATGTATACCTTATTTTGCTTCCCTTACCCCAAAATATTTTCTTTTCAAACTTTGTCACTCTCTGTGTAATAAAAAATGTACTCCCCTGCATCCTGGAAAGATATTTGCATTAAAGAGATTGGTCTAGATGTCCACTGACAAACGGGTGAATGGATAAAGAAGATGTGATATATATATATCCATCAAAAAGAGTGAATCTTACCATTTGCAATAACATGGATGGAACTGGACGGTATTATGCTAAGCAAAATAAGTCAGAGAGAGACAAATACCATATGATTTCAATGCAGATGAACATATAGGATGGGAAGGGAAAATAAAGTGAGATGAAAACAGAGAAGGAGACAAACCACAAGAGACTCTTAATCCTAGGAAACAAATAAGGTTGCTGTAGGGGAAGTGGTGGGGGATGGGGAAA
Organism: Spilogale gracilis; assembly: GCA_004023965.1. Lineage (NCBI taxonomy): Eukaryota > Metazoa > Chordata > Mammalia > Carnivora > Mephitidae > Spilogale > Spilogale gracilis. Next base: position 192,321 of record PITA01001272.1, read on the forward strand.
CTGGGTGATGGGCATCAAGGAGGACACCTGACGTAATGAGCACTGGATTTTATATGCAACTGATGAATCACTGAATTCTACCCCTAAAACTAATGGATTATATGGGAACTCAATTAAAATTAAAAATTAGAAAATAAAATAGAATCAGATTGCTTTTATAAGAAATTTTTTGGAAGATCTTTGCAAATAAATAATAATTACCTAAGTGTGAAAAAAAGAGAGAGAAGTTGGTTTGGACCTGAGAACCCAGGGACTCTCTCATTAGCTCTGAAATCTGGCCTCTTCACCAGTAACCTCCTAGCCTACTGTCCCTATGCCAAGACTGACCTTTGCCATCTCAGCGGGGGCTAGAAGAGCAGCTGCAGTTGCAGTATGGTTTCCATGAAATGGTAATCCCATTGCTAAGACAGTGCACTGCTCCCTACTCCCCTGTGCCTATGAAAATAAATGTGCCTCACTGTAGACAACCTGGACCCATCTATCCTCACAGGCTGACTTTCCCCACTCCAGAACTCCAGTATTTGTCTATGGATGAGTCCTCTAATGTTCATGATCCTGAGTATCTTCCTTCTGTGTCTGGATGGCATACAGGTTATTGGAAAGAACAATAAGAGAGTTTATTGGAGAGCAGAATTCTCATCTCAGCTTTTGTAACTTCCATCACCAAAAGAGTGACATTTTCAGAGCCTCCATTTTCTCACAGGTAAAGGGGGCTGAGCGTGCTTTCTCCAGCCACCCTCCAAATTTGTGTTCTAAGTCAGATAAGGCCTGTTAAAGTGTTTTGTAAATTGTAGGCTTTATACCAATGTGCATGATTATTATGCACCTGGTGAGAAGAAAGTGTCAGAGCCCTAAAAAGGGTAGGTTCTGGTCTGGAAAGAGGTTAGTTGTCTCTTAAAAATGGGGCTTCTAGCAATCGAACCAGCAAGGGGCTGGAGATTTGCATTTGACGGCTATCTGAAAGCAGTTCGACATCAGAAAGTTTACTCTTCCAGAGAAAACCACTAAAAAAGAAAAAAGGTGTGGAAACACTGATTAAAGTTGGGCCTAAGTAACCAAAAATCTCTCTGATATTTATTCTCTGGAAGATATTATTGATGCCAAAGCCGAAGAAACAAAAACAAAACTAAGCTTTCATTGCAGGGTATTCCACAGTCTGTTCCTTAGCTTCTCACATTTTGACTGTTCTGCATGCTTTAACACTGCACACCTGGCAGGTGTGTACTATAGACTCAAACAACTTTTCCAGACTTTAAAGCTCAGGGCAAATGTGTGTGTGTGTGTGTGTGTGTGTGTGTGTGTATTAGAAGACCCTGAACAAGAAACATTTCTTGAAGTTAGATTTGCACAGCATGAAAGCTTACTAAGGAATACTCCTACTCCTAAACATGCAGTCTTCTTGTATTGCCATTTAGATCTATCATTCTGATTGATCACTGTGTAGTTGGCTGTTATTGGGCCTAATTTAACCCTATACACTCACACATCCATCTACTCTGTCTATTGTACCTGACATTCTACAAATTACTTACTCATGCAAATGACGACCTAAGGCAACCTTTTAGGATATTCGTGTTTAATTATACAAATGGTTCTTGATAAATAAGATTATACATCCTTCCATATGTTTATTCCCTCCTTGATGAAAGGAAAATTTAATTTTCATGCAGATTTGGTGGGGATGGTGTTTAAGAATTGCTGAGTTTTATGTAGTCTGCAGATCCATTCAGGTTGCAGAAGCTGACAAAATCACTGTACACTCCATGTAGAGACAAAGAGTTTTTCATTAGGCTTTAACCAACCTGCTGCATTCTGAAATTAGGGCTCATAATCGGCCCCCTTTGTGTTCACATGGCCAAAGGCACAAAAGAGGAAGGACCTGCTCTCCTCTGTGATTACAAAGTTGCAAGATCCAAGTTTATCTCATTCTGCTGTATTTGGTTGCTTTGGGTTGCCAACTTTTCTCTCATCCTGAAGTTACCTTGCCTTTGAGTAGTCTTATTGATTTCTCTTTGGAGGTCTGGGCAGTGAATTCAGCGGGAAAAGCCCCCAGTCCCTGGACATGGTGTAGAACTGGGCCCGCGCCCCCAGAAGGTCTCTGGGCCCCCACGTTTCATGCAGTCTCTTCCACCCAAGCAGTGGTCAACATCAGCGCCCCTGGGAAGCCCAATGGAGTCATCAGTCTCTACAGGCTCTTCTCCAACACCAGTGGGGCGGAGACCGTGGTGAGTAGCAAAGTACTCTGGACAAAAATCCAGGACTGGTTTATTCTGTAAAAATAGACTATGGTGCCCTGGTCTTTTCTTCTACTGAAGACTTCTTTCTTCCCCATCTGTTCTCAATTGCCTATGATGAACTTAGCACAAAGATCCATTGGAGAGAAATAGTGAGTGTTAAGAAACATACAGAAACTATGTAAGTATTCAGGGAGAGAAGTGCTAAAGGTGTTGAAGACTCCACAAACGTAAGAAACCTAGGACTTTAGCAACAGTTAATTAATTTGCATAGAAAATACATGTCAAGGGGCGCCTGGGTGGTTCAGTTGGTTAAGCAATTGCGTTCGGCTCAGGTCATGGTCCCGGAGACCCGAGATCGAGTCCCACATCGGGCTCCCGACTCAGCGGGAAGCCTGCTTCTCCCTCTCACACTCCCCCTGCTTGTGTTCCCTCTCTGGCTGTGTTTCTCTCTGTCAAATAAATAAACAAAAATCTTAAAAAAAAAAAAAAAGAAAGAAAGAAAGAAAGAAAGAAAGAAAGAAAGAAAGAAAGAAAATACATGTCAAGTATTGGCCTGAAGTAGGGATTGACATATGGCCATTGTTGGTGGTGTAAATGTTAATATGAGAAAGAAAAAATAGAGCAAAAACTATCCTTGGAATCCCCATTCTGGCATGAACAAATTTCCAATAACACACTGAAAACTCAGTCTTTCGTTTGGTGACTTCAGGAAAGTTCTGGTGCTTTAAGAGAGAGCAGAACAACTCAGACAGCACAATTCTTGCTCTGTTGCTTGTGTATTGGCACGTTTGGGGCACATGAGGAAAACACAATGGACAGTTTAGAGAAATCATCTTTCACGCTGAAGAGACCCTAATAATGACCAGTTCCTGCATTATTTATACAAACATCCTAAGATCCTGAGAGCCAGCGAGATGAAGCTTCTTCTCTGTGGCATGTTTCTCATAAGTGTAGTATTATAAGTCTTTGTTCACACACACACACAAAAACAAAACAACCTCATGGACAACTTGTGCAGATCTTGCTATGACATTATAAATTATTTAGACCAGTTTAGGGAATAATTTGGGTAAGTGTAGAGAAATCCTCTGTGGCCAGAGTTCCAGGTATCGAAACACAATTTCAGAAGACAACTTGCAAGGAAAGAGGTCTCGTATTGAATGTTAAAAGAATATTAGCATATTTTCTACAGGGCTTGGTATTCAATAAATATAGATGATGTAAATACAATCAACCCTTGATTATCCATGGTTATAAAATGATAATATTAATAAACTTAAATAATTTACATTTGGAGTGCATTGTATGCATTTTTTTAAATAGCAGATAACTCTTCTTAATTATATGTTGTTTATGTGAATGTAAAAATTTATTTTCCAGTTTCTGAACCCTTTTGTTCCAAAGAGATCTTAATAAAACCACAATGAGATTAAAAAAATGCTCCAAATAAGCCAAAAAGTTTATAAGGCAACAAAGACGGTTGAGAAAAAGACTGTATTTCATATATACCAACACCATTGGGGAAAAAATGGACTTTCAAGCCCTTACATATACATAAAATATAAAAAAGTAACATATACAAATACATAAAATATATATTTCAAGCTCTGAAATACTCAGCTAACATGGATTTGAGGGAACATGCAGATAACAGCGGCAAAGTATGGACCTTCATGAATATTGACTACAAATATAATTGAAATATAGATTTTGTTTTTTGAAAGGAATTATTCTGAGGTCACAAAATTTGATCAATATTTTGTGTGTTTCTGTTGGTGGGAATGCAAACTGATGGAGGCTCCTCAAAAAGTTAAAAATAGAACTACACTATGATCCTGCAATTGCAGTACTAGGTATTTACCCAAAGGACACAAAAATACTAATTCAAAGGGGTACATGGATCCTGATGTTTATAGCAGCCTTATCTAGAATAGCTAAATTATGTTAAAGAACATGAAGTATGCATTACAATGTAGTTGATGCAGCCTTAAAAAAGAATGAAATCTTGCCATAGACAATGACATGGCTGGACCTAGGGAGTATTATGCTAAGTGGAATAAGTCAGTCAGAGAAAGACAAATACCATATGGTTTCACGCATATGTGGAAGATTTTATCAAAGATTTTATTTATTTGTCAGGCACAGAGAGAGAAAGAGCACAAGCTGGGGGAGTGGCAGGTAGATGGAGAAGCAGGCTCCCTGCTGAGCAGGAAGGCTGATGCAGGGTTCGATCCCAAGACTCTGGGATCATGACCCGAGCCAAAGGCTTCACCAACTGAGCCACCCAGACGTCCCTCATATGCAGAATTTAAGAAACAAAAATGATCATAATGGAAAGAAGGAGCAAGGGAAACCAAGAAACAGACTCTTAATTATAGAGAACAAACTCCCAAAGGGAAGGTGAGTGGGGGGGGGGTAAATAGGTGATGGGGATTAAGGGGTACACTTCCTATGATGAGCAGTGGGTCTTGTATGCAGGTGATGAATCACTAAATTGTACACCTGAAACTAATACTACACTGTGTGTTAACTAACTGGAATTTAAATACAAATTTAAAAATATATATTTTGCAGGGCACCTAGGTGGTGCAGTCAGTGGTGCCTCTGACTTGGTTTTGGCTCAGGTCATGATATCAGGGTGGTGGGATCGAGCCCCACGGCAGGCTCTGTGCTCGGTGTGGAATCTGCTGGGGATTCTGTCTCCCGCTCCCTCTGTCCCTCCTGCAGTGCACTCTCTCCCTGTTTCTCTCAAACAAATATATACATCTTTTTTTAATTTTTATAATTTTTATATGTTATCTATTATATTACATGTTTTTTGCCACATTCTATTATCTTTCTAGAGGTAAAAACAATATCATGCCTTGTGATTTCGATCCTGTTTCCTCAAACGTCTAACTATCATATCACTACATTTTTTGCACGGTTAGGTAAGGCTTTTCCAAGCAGATTGGCAAGTCCTTGAGGGTAAATGGTGTGCTAACGGCTCTGGTGCCTCTACCGGCGTACGGAGCATGGCACGCTCTTCGCAGGACATAAGGTGCGTGGTGAACCTGTGCCGGCTGTCTGCCATCCGTGGCACGGCCTCATCTAGTCTCCTCCGTCTTCCCACAGCTGTCTGAAGGCGTGGCCACTCAGCAAACTCTGCACGGCCTGCAGCCCTTCACCATGTACTCCATCGGGGTGGAAGCCTGCACCTGCTTCAAATGTTGCAGCAAAGGGCCCACGGCAGAGCTGAGAACCCAGCCGGCTCCACCCTCGGGGCTGTCCTCGCCCCAGATCCAGGCGTTGTCCTCAAGGACAGCTTCCTTCCAGTGGAACCCACCGCTCTTCCCTAATGGTGTTATTCAAAGGTAATGGACCAGGCAAAAGGATGAATAAGCCAAAATAAGGCACGCGTGCACACTTGGAGCTGCCTGGTGTGGCCAAGGAAGCCGTGCTTACTGAACAAATAGCTATAGCAAAATAGACAAGTAAGTTGATTTGAGTTGTAAGGTTCCCTGTAAACTGTTCCCTGCAGAATAACCAAAATATATTTAAGTAAGAAAGATGTTGCAATGCGTTTGTATTCACTGAAAGAAGAGGCTCCCCCTCATGGTTCCTTGGAATTATTCTTTCCATAGGCCTCAGCTAGAACACGGGAAACAGCTGTGGTTAAATCAGAATCTCCTCGATCTAATTCAAAATGTTGCCATGAACCACTATTTGGAAAAACAAAGAAGGTGTTTCGCTCAAAATAATCTGGAAAAAAGATATTGTTTTGGTTGGCTGGCGGTTTCGTTGGTTTTCATTTATATATTTGAAAAAAGATATTTTCTATCTTCAACAGAGGAGAACAATGTTATCACTCTTCTCTGAAAAGAGAGACCTCTCTTCTCTGTACAAACAAGAATTACTGGTGCTGGCCCGCGTGAGCCCCTGGTTTATGACTGCAGGTCAATGCCAACGGCCTTAAATACAGTGTTTCCGAGAGCGGTTTCCCACACATGGAAATCAGAAAGAGCGCGTGGTTCTGTGAGCACAGAATGTTTCCTCACAAAACATACCCCGTTTTCAAAGAAAGTGAAACTCATCTTACACCTGCTCTCTGCTTCTAGCTATGAGCTTCAGCTCTACGTGGCTTGCCCTCCAGATTCAGCCCCGCTGTGTACCCCTGGCCCAGCAGAGACCAAGTACACGGGACCGGGGCCCGTGGCCAGCCTTGACGGCCTCCAGCCCTACACCACCTACCAGCTGAGAGTAGTGGCCCACAACGAGGTGGGCAGCACGGCTTCCGAATGGATCCACTTCATCACCCAAACGGAATGTGAGTAGAAGTGGTTGCCACCACCGGCCAGAGAGGTGGGGGTAGCCGGGAGACACGTGTTGTTGTTGTTTGAAAGATTTTATTTATTTATTTGGCAGACGGAGAGAGAGCTCAAGCAGGGGGAGGTGCGGGCAGAGGGAGAAGGAGAAGCAGGCTCCCCACTGAGCAGCTCCCACGACCTGAGAAGACAGATACTTAACCCACTGAACCACCCAGGCACCCCAAGATGATTTTTTTTCTTTTTTTAGTTTGCCACTCCTTTTCTTTTCAAATTACATGGCATGGAATAATCCCGAAAGCATTTCCAGAAAGCATTGAGATATGGTGCTCTCGAGAAAAGTAGAACAGAGGGGTGTTGGGGAGGGATAGGGTGGCTTGGTTATGGAAGAAATAAAAATTAATTTAAAAAAAAGAAAAGCAGAGGGCGCCTGGGTGGCTCAGTGGGTTAAGTATCTGCCCTCTGCTTTCGGCTCAGGTCAGGATCTCAGGGTCCTGGGATCAAGGCCTGCATCCGGCTCTCTGCTCAGCAGGGAGCCTGCTTCCTCCTCTCTCTCTGCCTATCTCTCTGGGTACTTGTACTCTCTCTGTCAAATAAATAAATAAAATCTTTAAGAAAAAAAGAAAAGAAAAGCAGAACAATTAATAAATTGGGGCCTCTTTACATGTCTATAAAATAACTTCTTTTCAGAATTTATAAGGCACATGTGTCTATTGTTTAAAAATGAAAGATACAAAAACAGGGCACCTGGCTGGCTTGATTGGAAGAACATGCAACTCCTGATCTTGGGGTTGTGAGTTCAAGCTCTATGTTAGGTGTAGAGATGACTTCAATAAATAAACTTAAAAAAAATACAAAAAGTACTAAGAATAAAATCAGTACTTATAGTCAGAACCAGTTACATCATGTGCAGGGCCCAGTAAAAAGTAAAGGTATGGAGCCCCTTATTCAAAAATCATTAAGAATTTCAAGACAGTGACAATAGAGCATCAAACTAAGTTTGTGACTCCTACGTGAGGAGCCCGGGCAGCTGTGTGGTTCCCACGCTCGTAAAGCCAGCCCTGCTTATAATCCCACCACCCACAGGCAACCACATTAATCTTTTTCTCACGCAGCTTCTATTATGTGGCTGAGGTCATATTCTAATGGAAATTCCCTTGTCTGCTTTTTATACTTGACGTTATTTTATTTGCATTTCCCGTTAAAAATGCTTTAGCCACCACGTTGAATGGCTATGTAATTTCCCATGCTCTAGAATTGGTTGGACATTTTAGTTCTAATATTTTCCTTTATAAACATGGTGAGGAATTTCTTTGTGAACATCTGATCATCTTCAAATTAAATTTCATCGAATGGAATTTACTGTATCAAATATTTTGCTATTTTAAGGCTTTGGATACTTACCGCAAGTTGGCTTTCTAGCTACATTGTATCAAATCATAATCTCATCCTCAGGATTTGGCATCGGCATTTTTTAAAAGTAAGAGTTACACATTCGCAAAAGTCCACTGCCCCACGCAAAATACCTTAATGTGACTGGACAACATGTCAGGATGTTAACAACAGGTCACTCAGAGAGGCTTGTTCCTGGCACTGTTTAAGGACTTTACAAATAATCCTCAGGACAAGGCAATGAAGTCATTGCTACTATCCGAATATACAGAAGAGAAAACTGAAGCAGGACCATGGACATACATGACAATTCCAAGATGCCTTCACGTAGACCAGAGTCTGATCAGAGGCTCGGGAACCTCTCCCAGAAGTGGCCCCACACCAAGGCCAGAGCTGAAGTCCCCTGCCAGTTTCCACCCCTAGGAAGTAGAGCTATTCTCTAAATTTATGATCCCCCAGCTCAGCGGCACCCTCAGTACCACAATGTTATCCTGGTGGGTAATAAAGATTTTGGATCTTCTCTACCCTTCTCAAGCCTCCCACATCTTCCCACGCTTCGCAGCCCCGCCCGCCCTGACCTGCACACCCATCCTTGATCGCCTCTCCCTATATTCTCTACAGAACTCCTTGCCTCCAAATTCACCGGGAAGAGACAGGTCACCAGTCAGAAGTTTGCTCCCTTCCCAGCCCAAAGCAACGCACTTACCTGCAATTGGCTTCATTTCTGTCTGCTCCCTGAAATAATCCCACCTCTGCTTCCAATAGCAGCCATCCTCCTCTCTGTGACCTTCAGTGTTCCCCAGTTAGAGTGACAGCCCTTTCTCTCCTTCAGGTCCCCTCTGCGCCCTCTGTGGCCTGCCACACTCCTCCCTTCATAGCAAAACTTGCCTGGAGAATGCTCTTCGTGTCTTTGCTAATTTTCTTTCTTCCCATTTCCCCTTTAACGTCTCCAGGCTGATTTTCACCTCATCACTGCGTGAAACTCTCTTCCTCAGTTTGCCCTTGATCCCCAGAGTGACAATCTGGGAGGGCGTTTTTTGCCCTCATTGACTTCTTGGGAACATTCAAGGCCGTGGAACCCTCAATCCTTTTTTTTTTTCTTTTTTAAGATTTTATGTATTTATTTGACAGACAGAAACACAGCTAGAGAGGGAACATGAACAGGGGGGAGTGAGAGGGAGAAGCAGGCTTCTCACCGAGCCCCATGCTGATTTTATTTATTTGACAGAGAGAAACACAGCCAGAGAGGGAACACAAGCAGGGGGAGTGAGAGAGGGAGAAGCAGGCCTCCCGTGGAGCAGGGAGCCCAATGCGGGGCTCGATCCCGGGGATCATGACCCGAGTCGAAGGCTGTTGCTTTACCAACTGAGCCACCCAGGCGCCCTCTAGTTTTCTTAAGTATCTCCCAGTCTCCTTCCTGCCACTTCAGATATTCAGTTTGAGTCAATCTGTTAGTTGATCATACCTCAACCAAGCTCTTCAGTTTCAGTTTCAAACTTTCCCCCCACTGTCTGCCTCCTTTCGCAGAGTTAGTTCATCTACTCCAGCCCCAAAGGCTGACTCCCAGATGGTCACCCTCTGCTTTGAAGCCCAGACCCCACCCCCACGCCCCCACTTCCTCACCTCTGCCCAGATGCCCCAGACACAGCTGGCATCTATTCTCCTAACCTGCTCCTGCTCTGGACCTCACTTTCTCTGTTTTATCTCCAGCCCTGGGTGGCTATGTCTGAACACCCAACATGTGTTATTTAATGAGTGAGTGAATGCACCCAAAACGTCTCAACTTAGTGTTGGTACCCACACTCTGCATTCTTTGTCATTCATGCCACGATCCAAGCAAAGTGTACAGATGCTCCTCAGTGTCTACTGTCTGATTGTAACCGGGGAGCAGGTGTGTAAGAACATCTGGCTCTGGGGGCCCCACACAGACATGGTTCAGCTGCTCTTCCAGGGGCAGAGAGCTAAGTAGTGGTGATCCAGGAAAGGAATTGATTCCTGTGCGGCCAGTACTGGCAAGACAATGAGCTACCATCCGGTAGCCTGTCTCCAAAGTGCTGAAAAGACATCTAGGTTTCTGTAAGGTAAATGTGGGACAATGATCAGTGGGTACACGTGGGGGGCAGTGAAGGTCAGGCGGACTGCTGTCTTGGGATTTGGGATCAGTCCCAGGACAGGGTCTCATTGGCTCAGGGCAGTCCTCATTGCTTGAAGGGGTGATTTTGATTCCCATCACAGGACGCTTTGCCCCCTGGGTCTTTTACCTGAATTCAGAGATAGCTAGAAAGAACTTACAGAACTTTACAGAAAGTACAGACAAGTCAAAATGGAGGAGGGTGAAGTTCCTTATCCTAATACACAAGCTCGTTTATCTTTCTGCCTGTTCCTCTCCCTGCCCTCCCTTCATGAATTCTGATGCACTAATAAAAAATTCTACTGTATTCAAGGACTGGGAGAAAACATAATCACCATCCCTGAGAGGCAGTTACCCTTCATATTACAACCATACGCCATTTTTGTCAATTATTTCAATTTTTTGTGTGTGTCTACTGGTCAGAAGGCCAAACCGAAACAGCTATGTGAGTTTTGCAGGTAGAACCAATTCTCTTGTTAATCATCAAGCTGAGTTTTGCCAGACTTTTTTCCCTTATGCTGGGAAAAAAAACCAAAAAACAAAAAAAACCAAAAAACAAAAAACGGAGTGAACAGATTTAAGATTTCCTTCTTTTTTCTTCTTCCTTTGCACTGAAGAAGTAGTACCAAGGAAGAAAGGGCTCACTCAATCCACTTTACTGGATCCACAGACATGGAAAAAGTACAATTGGTGACTGGCCATCACATGGATTAATAAATACCATTCATGGGCGCCTGGGTGGCTCAGAGGGTTAAGCCTCTGCTTTGGGCTCAGGTCATGATCTCGGGGTCCTGAGATGGAGGCCCACATCAGGCTCTCTGTTCAGTGAGGAGTCTGCCTCCCCCCCTCTCTCTGCCTGCCTGTGATCTCTCTCTCGCTCTGTGTCAAATAAATAAATAAAATCTTTTTAAAAATACCCTTCATTCTACTGTTAACTCATGATAACACTAGAATAGAAAAAATACAGATCGGAAATACAGACCACAAAGTACTTTAAAATTGGTATTTGTAGTTTTTATATAAAAGTGATCAGAAAAGGATCTGGAGAGCCATTAGCCACACCTTTGGTCCCTTCTGTGTTAACTACACCTTCTGAGTCAGAACAGAAGTGAAGCGTAACTGTTTAAAAACTGGCCTTCTTGAGAAAGAAATGTCCTGATCAGAAGTGCTTGCCAATTTCCGTGGTATAAATAACCCCACCGTGGCTGATTCCAAGGTGCCGGTGTGAGAGCAGGGAGCACAGCCGGGAAGAGGTGGCTAGTGGTGCGCCCATCTAGAATCTCTGTACTGTCCACACACAACAGAGGTAAATAACCTCAAGGGCACAAATAATGATACAATGTAGGGAAATGATTAAGGCGTTCTGAAAGTTGACTATTTATTACCTTTCTTTTAACACCATTTATTTCAGTTTCTATAATTTACTTTTTAATGATAGTTGGGTTTAATTTTCAACTCACAGAATCCCTAGTTACACTGGACTGTACCCATAAGGCAGCAAGTAAATTGTGTTCCTTTGAGCAAATGTGTATTGGCTGCAAGAAAGCAACACGAACTTTATGGTCGGCGGGTCTGGATTCAGATCCTGGGTCTCCTACCAGCCACAGACGTTAAGCAAGTTCCTTGGCTCCTCTGAACCTGAACAATTAGGAACTAACTCTTACAAGGTGGCTCTGAAGTTTAATGAGATAAAACACATCAGGTGCAAAGGGCATGTGGCTTTTCCCATTTTCTCAGTCTCCCAACACATTAATTTCGACAATTTTGGTTGTTTAATCACTCTTTCCTCTGTTAGATCTTTATTTTCATACTATTTACAAGCCTCCTCTTTTTTATACTGTACAAAGGAAATCATGTAAGTGACAGAAAGAAGCCACAAATACAACAGTATATTCTGTTGTGATGCTGGACAAAATTTGTGTTTGAAAACAGATATTTAAAGATGGTTGGGTAACTCTTGTTTTCATCTTTGCAGAAATATTTTTTATGGTTTTATAAAAATGTCTTTGATGAAAGACAAGAATCAAAGTTGCCTTGTGGTTAAATCCCGGGATAACTAAATTATAATTATTTCTTATTTTGTTATATTTCCTAATATCAACAACAGATAGGTCTAATTTCTAAAGAACAGAGGATATCCAATTTATTTCCACCACTCCCTTTTTTCTTTTCTTAAAAGCTAATTTAGTATATAGATGGATCTTAATGCTGTTACAAATGTATTGATTATTTTGGAGAAAACAAGATCTCATGAAATAAATCTTTTCTGACTTGACAAGATGATATGGTAACCCTTCATTTGTTTCTGCAAAAATTATTCATTTAAAAGATGAGAGTCAGTTACGGATTGTTTTTCCTTTGTTTTAGTAAGGAGCTGAAAAATGCAAAGAGAACTTGCACACCAAGTCGCTTCTGTATCTGATATAATACTTAGGAGACCCGAACTTGATGATATACTAATGTACTATGCTATTGATTGATTAGTCAGGGCAATGAATTATTATAGTCGAATTGCTATTTGCAAGGCTCTTTAACTATCTTAGAAAACAAACTAACCGTTCAAGAAAAAGCTTTAAAAATAAATGGGTGCCAAAAGGACATAATTCACCATCTAAGCAGTTTAGTTTGGAGAAAAAAAATATATTAACTTCACCTAGTCCTTGGGGCTTTGTAGCAATAAATATTGATTCGATATGAAAAATAGCAATCTGCTGTAGTTAATAGTGTTAAGGATACTTTACCCGTTAAAAGAGGGAAAATGCAACAAAATATGAGCTCCAGGGTTATGATAAGCACAACCATTGTATGTTAATAGTTTTATTTCATAAAACACTGCTCTCCATTGATTTTCCTTTTTTTTCTTTTTTTTCTTTTTTTTTTTTTTTTG
>PITA01001273.1:0-163969 GCA_004023965.1 Spilogale gracilis
TTCTCATGAGCCTTTCTCTTTTTTTAAGATTTTATTTATTTATTTGAAAGAGGGGAGAGAGAAAGCATTAGCGAGGGGAGGGGCAGAGGAGAATGCAGACTCCCCACTGAGTGCAGAGCTCAATGAGGGGCTCCATGTGGGGCTCAGGTCTCAATGTGGGGCTTGATCTCACAACCCTGAGATCGTGACCCAAGCCAAAACCAAGAGTCAGCTACCTTCCAGGCAGCTGCCTTCAGCTCATGATCTCAGAGTCCTGGGATCAGGCTCCATGCTCATCAGGGCACCTACTTGATGATTCTCTCCCTCTGCTCTTTCCCTTTCTCTCTCTCTCTCTCTCTAAAATAAATAAACAAATCTTTTTTAAAAAATGCAGAAAACAGGGGCGCCTGGGTGGCTCAGTTGGTTGGGCAACTGCCTTCGGCTCAGGTCATGATCCCGGAGACCCAGGATTGAGTCCCACATCGGGCTCCCTGCTCGGCGGGAAGCCTGTTTCTCCCTCTCTCACTCCCCCTGCTTGTGTTCCCTCTCTAGCTGTGTTTCTCTCTGTCAAATAAATAAAATAAAGTCTTAAAAAATTTTTAAAAAAATGCAGAAAACATAGACCAAGAAAAAATGTTTTTAACCGGTCCCAGGAATTATGTTGGTGGTGATATTACTTTTGTAATTTTGAGACTAATGTGTGTGGAATATAGGATAAAGTAAATATGTACTTATGAGATACTCTAGTTCTATTATCCCCTATACCCCTGAGAGCTCAATTCTCGGGATGGAAGAAAAGAGAGGTGTAATACAAAAGACATGCAGTAAGAATCCTAAATGTGAACTGGAATTAGCACAGGGTTCTGTCCTCTTGGTTTCTGGCTGAAGGTGTGTGTGATAAAATATATTTCTTCATCACGAAATCATGAGCAGTGGTCTTTAACACCTAGAGAATGGTTGTGAAATATTATTTTCCATTTTAAAAATAACAATAAAAGATCTTACTGGAGAAAACGCTGGTTCCAGGTCTGAGGCAGAAAATATACAAAATGAGTCTGGTCTGCATACGGTACAGGAAGTAAGGCGGCTCTCAGAGACGAGAGGGTTATTTTGAGAGGACTCACGAGCCAACTTCAAGAGGCTGTCACTGGCATGGTACAATGGAATGGGAGCATTTGAGCTTCAAAAAGAATAATACTTGTGGTTGATTATAACCATCAAGTGTGTTTAAGTGCTAGAATTCATAATGATATTGAAAAGACATCAACTGGAGTCCTTTAGAGGATGATAAAGAACCAATTTGTTCTCTTGAAAACTGGTAAATAAAGGGAAAGAATGCAGCACGTGCCCCTGCCTTGTGTCCCCTCTGAACCTTACACGGAGTAACAAAGAGGAAAGGAGGGGAAGTGTCTCCTTTCCAACAGTCCCTTTCCAATGGATAAATGAAAAAGAAAGGATAAGATTGGAATGTTGCCACTTGCAACCCTCCATGAATGAAAGAACTAACTGATAATGAGCTTCAACACCTGCCAAAATACACGTGTCATGTGCCATCAGATGAAAGAACACAAGGCCACGGACAGTGTAGCCAAAGGGATTGAACATGAGTCTAATCAAGCCTCTGGACACAGCTGCCAGCTTGCAGGAAACACAGAGAGTGGAGGTGAGCTGCACGCTGAGGACCGAGTCAATAAAATCCAGGCTGTGAGAAGCTCTACAAGTCAGATGGAAGTCCAACAAATAGCTTGTAAGGGGAAAAAAAAAAAAAAAAAAAAAGGTAGAGTGACCTGTGGATTAAAAGACACCTTTTTTTTTTAAGATTTTATTTATTTATTTGACAGAGAGAAATACAGCCAGAGAGGGAACACAAGCAGGGGGAGTGAGAGAGGGAGAAGCAGGCCCTCCACAGAGCAGGGAGCCCGATGTGGGGCTCGATCCTGGGTCTCCGGGATCATGACCTGAGCAGAAGGCAGTCGCCCAACCAACTGAGCCACCCAGGTGCCCCTAAAAGACACCTTAAAGATATATCATTTTCTTTTCTTTTCTTTTCTTTAGAGATTTATTTATTTGAGAGAGAGCACAGGCACGTGAGTGCATGTGAGGGGGGAAGGGACAGAGGGAGAGAATCTCAAGCAGAAGCTCCCTGCCCACACTGAGCACAGAACCCAATACGGGCCAGTCCCATAACCCGAGATAATGATCTGAGCTGACACCAAGAATTGGATGCTCATTGGACTGAACCACCCAGGCATCCCTAGTTGTCTTTTTTTAAAAGGGCAAGTTTAAGAATGCCTAGGGATACACGCTTAGGTAAAACAAAGTACTGCAAGAAAATCATTACAAAGTCAGACTACTAGTTAATTGAGGATGTGTAGGGGGTGATAAAAGGGCTCAGAAAGGGAAGGGGCACCTGGAGGGAGTTGGGAAAAGGGGTGCTTGCAAAGTTCTCTTTATTAACTTTGGTCACGGTTACAAAGATGTTTGCCGTGAGATATCTCATTAAACCATACATTTGTTCTGTGTGATTTTCTGCACCCAAGTTTACTTTACAATAAAGAATTTAGAAAGGGGCGGGGGGCTCCTGGGTGGCTCAGTCGCTTAAGCATCTGCCTTCAGCTCAGGTCATGATCCCAGTGTTCTGGGATCAAGTCCCGCATCGGGCTCCCTGTTCCACAGGACCCTGCTTCTCCCTCTGCCTCTGCCTCTGCCTGTCTCTCTCGTGAATAAATAAATAAAATCTTAAAAAAATAAAAGACCGAAATGACTGAATGAATAGACCTAGAAGGTCTCACTGTTCTCTTTTGAAGGATGACAAAGGGAAAACTCAGAGAGGAAAGAGGGTTGCCAAAGGTCACACAGTTGCCCAGTTGCCCAGCTGGGCTCCATTCCCCAGACAGTTTCCCACGGAGAAACTGTCAAGGACCCCTGCTGAGTTGACCCTCAGTAAAGCAGCCTGCCTTGAGGTTTGTGTCTCCTGCGAGAGACTCAGCCAGCAGGGGGTAAGGCACAGGGGCAATGCTGGTCTGGGCACCTCCCGGGGTTTAGCCTCAGCCCTAACCCAGGGCCCCTCCCTTGTGCAGGGCCCCGCCCCTTCTGGCTCCAGTCTCTCAATAGGGAAATGTACTGGACTGCACCTGACAATCTTGCAAAGTTTCACTTCTATTTCTCAACATTTCCTAGGTTGTTCTGTCCCCTGGAGAGGAGGAAGGGTCTGGGAAGGATCCTGACCGGAAACTAAGAGGTCAACTTGACCTCTCCTTGATAGGTCATCCGGGGAAGGGGCACCCGTGGGGTGGGGCCTGGGGGTGAGGAGAGGAGAGGAGAGGAAGAAACTGTGCCTTCAGCTGTGCCGGCTGGAGCCCCGCCCTTATTCTGCCCAGCCTTCCGGTATCCCAGGCATTAGGCACTTGGTGTCATAGAAAGCAGGAGCACGGGGTCCCCGGGGGCTCAGTCAGTTAAGCATCCGACTCTTGGCTTCTCAGATCATGATCTCAGGGCTGTGAGGCCGGCTCTGTGCTGAGTATGGAGTCTGTGGGAGACTCTCTCTTTCGCCCTCTGCCCATCACCCCCCTTAAAAATTCAAAAAGAAAGCAGGAGTACAATCCATGTTTGTTGAATGAATAAGTGAATGAATGAATTTAATATATCTCTTTATTTACTCCACACAGAATGCAAGGCTCAACTCTTAAAATATATCATCTTTCAGAAAATGGAACTTCTGCTAATGCCACCTCGAGGGTCACTGGGAAGATTGAATCAGTTAATGAACGTAAAACCGTAGACTAGTGTCTGGCACATACTAAGCCTTCAATAAATTATTCCTGTAAAATGAGAGACATTGGCTTCAGGTTAGGATACAGCCAATATGGGATTTGCAGTGAGTATGGGGTCAGGGTTAAATGTCAGGAAGCAGAAAGAACTGGTCTAGTATGAAGGTAGGATTAAGGGGCCAGTTCGTGGCCAGCAAGTGGTCAGATCTTTACTCTAGCCATCTATTCATTCATCCCCACATTGTTCCCAAAGGACTTGAGGCGACTTTAAGGAATATGGACTGGAGAAATGAGGAAAGAGAGAGATGGAACTGAACACGAATCTGACCTGGAACATTAGTGCCAGCACCCAGGGCCCTTTCAGCAGCAGGCCACGACGGAGTGATCCAATCCCTCGGGACCCCTGGCCACTCAGGCCCACACTGACAGGCCCGGGTTGTGCAGAGCCACATCTGAATTCTGATGAGAATCCCATGAGTTGACCCCATGCAAAGTGCTGGCACCTAGCAAGTTCTCCATAAACATTTTATATCATGGTAAGAACACAGGGCTGAGGTGGACCTGGAGGGCCTATTTGGGATGTGCAGTGAGCTGTGGGGACAAGGCACCCCAGCATATATTTCCCCCATGAGCATCACTCCCACCCACCAAATCAGAGCCAGAAGAAGACTCAACGGCATGAGGCCAGAATGACCAAACCCAGTCCATCAGAGCTGCCCGAATCAGCAGCTCCAAGGATAACTGAAGCCCATTGGCTCTGACCCCCTCTCTTCAGAATGTGCCTAGCTGGCTTCTGCCAGACCCACCCAGCACCAGGGCACCTCTTCTTCATAAGGCTGAATATACTTGAGGAGGAGGAAAGGTCCACAAGACATATCTCAGAGGTTGTGTGTACGTTCCTGTGCACACACACCAGGCCATGTGCACACATGTGTGCACGCACACACAAGAACATGTGTGGCTGGGTGTGGGGTCCTATTAGTTTTCCATATCGACTTAAACAATACATAAGATCTTACAGACCTGCAAGTCAGACCTGATCTCAAATCAAGATGTCGGCTGAACCGTGTCCCTTCCAGAGGCTGAAAGGGAAAATCTGTTCCCTGTTTGCAGTGACTGCCCCCATGCCGTGGCTCGTGGCCCTTGTCCATCTCTTAGCCTGCAATCACAACACGATCCTGATTCCTTTCTGCACATCCCTTTCTTCGACGTTGACCCTGTCTCCCTCTTACTAGAACCTTGCGATGACATTGGGCCCACCTGGATAAGCCAGGATGCGCTTCCCATCTCCAAATCCTTCACTTAATCACAAAAGTCCTTCTGCATTGTGAGGTAACATATCCATGGGTTCTGAGGATCGGGCTGGGGACATCAGGGAGGGGGCATGATTCTGTCTCACACAGGAGCCTAATGTTATAAACTCCTAGGATGTGGTGAAGCCCTTGTTCTCTGCTCTATAGAGACGGGCACTTTGGAACCAGGGAAAAAAAGCTCAGCATCTCAATTCAAAGAAATGTCGGTAAAATATCCCATCAAAAGATTTAAAAAGGGGGAGGGATGAATCCTCTATTTGGATCCCTCTAGAGTTTGGGCAACAGGTTATACTCACTCCTGTGGTCCCAGCATTCTCTTGGTCACCAGCCAAGAGGCAGGAGTAAAGGACAGTGAACCCCAGTATCAGTCTTCACCTGCTGGGTGATGTCCAGACAAAGGAAGACTTCAACACACCTCTTTGTTCACTTATGATTAAAATATCAGTTCTTTAACAACTGAGATGGCCCAAAGAAGGGACAGCCTGGGGTCCATTCTGAGAGGCTGCTTTCCAACTCTGCAGAAAATAGAAACCAGACCCAAACAAAGAAAGTGCTGGGGTACCGGGGGTCCCTGATCCATGTCCCACTTCATCTGCCTTGCTGGCTCTGACTCAGGACTCCAAGTCACAGAGACAGTAAAGGAACAAAGAGTCAGAGATGCTCAGGAGACCCTCCAGGCCCCGGGCTGTGAAAACCACCACAGCTGGGAACCAATCAAGAGTCCCTCCTGTAAAAAACGGTTCTTTTAGTCACAAGTCATAAATCTCCTCCTGTTCAAGTGACAGGTTGATTGTTACCTTTGCTTATGGGAGACACATACATAGGAAGGTCAGTCTTGACAGTCTGAAGGGGACAGTTGGTCAAACACCAAGATCAGAACCAAGTCTATTAATCACTGGTCAGGAGTGTGGAGAGAAGGCCACACTGGGGAAGGGAGTCCCCCTCTAGGGACTCAGACCCAGGTTACAATCAAGTGTTGTGCCTGGAAACTGTCCTGTCTCCACCTGGAAGCCCTGTACTCTGCTCCAAACAGGCTGGGCTGACCTCTGCATTTAATTCTCAAAGGCAATCTTCACTGTGTCCCTTAAGAAGTAACAATTCAAGAGTAAAAAGGTAAAAAAAAAAAAAAGGAAGGTGAAGAAATAGGGACAAAAGGGAAATGGGAAAAGGAAAACTAAGAACAACCAGGGGTGAGGTTAGTGCAGACAACACAGCTTAAAGTCCTAGGCACTTAGAACACATGGGCCACACATCTGACTGTGAGCTTCCTAGCAACCATTGTGAAAAAAGAAACAAGATCTTGCACATGCCTCATTAGGCCTGTCAGCTAAAAGCAAAGTTGCTGAGAGTGAATGTTCAATCCATGGATGGTCTTAGTTTTCTCAGCATATGTTATACTTCAATAAGAGTATTTTTTTTTAAGATTTTATTTATTTGATAGAGAGAAACATAGCCAGAGAAGGAACACAAGCAGGAAGAGTGAGAGAGGGAGAAGCAGACTTCCTGCCGGGCAGGGAGCCCAATGTGGGGCTCGATCCCCGGTCTCTGGGATCATGACCTGAGCCGAAGGCAGTCGCTTAACGAACTGAGCCACCCAGGCGCCCCAATAAGAGTATTTTTTAAAGTGGTATCAGGTCATTATAGCACAAATGTAAAATCAGAGGTGCTGTTTTGGGGGGACAGGGCCTGTCTGTGACCAAGATTAGAGGTCATTCTAGGGCTGAAATATAGGCTCAGCTGCTATAAGGTTTGGCATGGACACAGAGTCAAGACCCATGTGTGGCTGAATCAAGGCTCCTCCTAGCAGGACTCCTCCCTCCCTGCCTCCCGCTTGACCGCTGCCATTCCAGGGTCTGACCACTGGATGTCTCCACTCGACAAATTGCTAAACGAGGAGACTGGGCTGGAAAGGGCTTCCGGGATACGTAATGACCCTGAGCTGGGCGTGGTTGGAGACCGCAGTGCAGAGAGTGACTGGGAAACACCAGGGAATGAATCCAAGTGGAGCAGAGCTGGCCACTCTGGGACTAAGGTCCAGGTCCTATGGAACAGTGGGCTGCAGTAGAGAGGACCACAGAGGCAGGGCCAGCTCAGAAGCCCCCGGCTTTGTCTCCTAACTCATTCAGCATTATTTCACTCACTCATTCCTTCCTTCCTTCATTCATTCACTGTTCTTGAACTCCTGCTCTGGGCCAGGCATTAAGTATTCAAGGAGAGCAAATGGGCCACAGTCCCATTATCACAGAGCTCACAGAATGCTCACACCTCGTCTCTCCTTCCCTGATCTCTCTGAATGCAGGTCCCAGGCCAGAATCCACAGTGCCCTCTAAGGCCAGAAGAACTCCTAGTGTTATCATTCACCTGCCAACTAGTTCCTCAGCTCAAACCACCCCCTTCTTTTCTTGTTTGTTGTGTGTCTTTCCCATTAAGATACATGTCCAAAGGGCCATGGCCTGTCTAGTAGACCTTGGTGTTCTCCGGGTCTGGCCTCAAGTAGATGATCGATCAATATTTGTTAAATGGACCTGGTTCCAACGGTTTCCTGTGAAACCAAGCAGAACAGAGCAGGGGGGCTTCCTCTGGTCTAGCGCACCAAACACCCCAAGCCTGTGATTCTGGAGGAAGTCTCTGACAGGTCCGTGAGTGGAGTGAGTATAGGCACCTGAACAGAACTGAGAGCTGCAAGTTTCAGGGCTGGGGGCTGCAGGAGAATAATGCTGTCGGCCTAGCTCATGGACCCAAGCGCACTTCCACTTCCCCTTTTTCAAGAGTAAACATGGTGGGGGAGGGACGGGACAGGCTTCCGTACCACCCCTTAATAGGCCCAGGGACCAGGCTGCAGGAACAGGAAATATGAGCCCACAGACATTAAGTAGGAGCCAGCTGGGGGTGCCCTGGCCGCCTCCACCTCCCGGCAGCCTCTAAGCCACTTGAATCCAAACTTGGCTGATGATAAAGGGCAAACAGACCAGCTGGCTTAGGGCCTGCTAGGATCCTGGGGAGGAGACCCGGGGAATGAGGCAAGGCATGACCTTGGGGTAAACAGAGTGGGGGGAAAGGGGTAAAGAGCTGGAGCTGTAGGCAGTTGATCCCTGGAAGAGGGAGGGGGAAGTGAGAGCCTGAGAAACAGGCTTGGACGGCCACATGGATGCAGACAGCTACCCTGGACCTTCAGATGGCCAGTTTAGGCACCAGAGACGGGGGTACAAACATGGGGCCTCCCACACTAGGCTCTTCACTCTACTGCCCCACGCCTGTGCAATCACTTTTGCATGCGGTGCTCCACAGGGGTTGGAATTAAGTCTGCACTGTCCAGTGATTAACTTCCTACAATGATGGAAATGGTCTATAGCGAGGCCCTCCAGCATGAGAGCCACTAGCCACACAGACAAGTAGTGGCTATCCTGGCCAGCATAGCTCTAGACTTGGTGTAAGATAAATAAAGCCATCTTTTCTCCTTCCCTCTGATTTCATTCTCACATTCGACTCTGTCTTGTGCCTTAAGCTTTTAGTCAAAAACTGTGTTGTGACGGGTTTTAATTTCATAGGCCATGAACAAAAAGAATATATATAAAATATTTTTCTATAATTGAAGGTAATGGCTATCCCAAGTACCCGTTCAGGCTAGACGCACTCCAGTGAGGCCTTCCTCCCTCATTTCTCTTAGAGCTCATCTCAGTCTCAGGGCAGGACAGAGTATGCAGGTGGCACCCAAGCCCTAGGAGAGGGAGACATTTGGAGCCTGCAAGGCCCCTGTCCATGCTGGCTAGCATCGAGTCATCAGCCCATGTTGCATTCATTCAATCCCTTCTTTAATCTCCAAACTTTGTATCTGTGTTCTACTATCCCTACCACTGTTGCAGGGGCAGGAGAGACAGGTACAGAATCCCTTCTCTAAATACATGCCAGCATCTTTTTTTTTTAAGATTTTATTTATTTATTTGACAGAGAGAGATCACAAATAGGCAGAGAGAGAGGGGGAAGCAGGCTCCCCGCTGAGCAGAGAGCCCGATGTGGGACTCCATTCCAGGACCCTGAGATCATGACCTGAGCTGATGGCAGAGGCTTAACCCTCAGAGACACCCAAGTGCCCACATCCCGGCATCTTACCCAACTGTTCCCACCTCCCTCCGTACTCTAGTACTTCCTATCCCTTGTGAAGGGTGATTAACACCACCTATGTACCAGACACATTCTAAGCACTTCAAGGCATCTTCTTAGCAATCTCAAAGTTGAGCACTGTTATTATTCCCATTTTGCAGGTGGGAAACTGAAGCGCACACAGGTAGTGTAGAAAAGCTCATGCAGAAAGCAGACTAGGACTTTAAAACTAATATTCTGGATACACTTACCCAACAACACTATTTCTGGAAATTGATCCTAAAAATACGCTGGCAAAAACTTGACAGTAGCTATGCACAAGACCTTTTGTTATAGCACTCTTTGTAATAACAAATGTTTAAGAACTACCAACGTGCTCATCAATGGGGGAGAGGGAAACAAATCATTGTGCATTTACACAAGAAATAGTTTGTGGCTGTAAAAAGGAATGAAAGTTATCTCTATACACTGTCATAGAGTGAACTTCAGAATACATTGTAATTAAATAAAAGAAGTGTATGATGTGCTACAGTTTATGTAAGAAAGGCGGGATAGAAATATATATATTTTAATTAAAGAAAAAAAATTATGATTACCAGAGGAGCCTGGGTGGCACAGTCAGTTAAGCATCCGACTCTTGGTTTTGGCTCAGGTCATGATCTCAAGGTCGTGGGATCAAGCCCCACACTGGATTTCATGCTTAGCACAGTGTCTGCTTGGGACTCTCTCTCTCCGCGTCTCTCCACCCCTCATCCACCCTTTCCCTCTCTCTCTCACTCTCTCTCAAAAGAAATAAATAATTCTTAAAAAAAAAAAAAGGCTACTAGTGGGAAAGGAGGAGACTGGTGGGGAGGGAACAAGTATGGAACCTATACTTACTTGAATATACGTTATTTTAAAGACTTTGTTGTGAAATAGTAAAGCTGTTCTACATAATTATTGAAATCAACTTGAATTTTAAATAAAGTAACCACTAAAATTTAAAAGCAAAATGAAACTGATGTATCAAACTATGAATTGAATTCATCGTATAAGCACTTGGAGCAGGATTATTTCAAATAACTTTGTACACAGTGGTTTGGTTGTCTAGTCCCACTGGGGTACATTCAGAGGACCCAAAGAATAGCAAAAAAAAAAAAAAAAAAAAAAAAAAAGCTCTTATTCCTAAAATATTTTGTTATCGTGTTGTTGGGTTTTTTTTGGGTTTTTTTTTTTTGTTTTTCAAAAGATTTTTCTTTATTTATTAGAGAGAAACACAGCTAGAGAGGGAACACAAGCAGGGGGAGTGAGAGAGGGAGAAGCAGGCTTCCCGCCCAGCAGGGAGCCCGATGTGGGACTCGATCCCAGGTCCCCAGGATCATGACCTGAGACGAAGGCAGTCGCTTAACCAACTGAGCCACCCAGGCGCCCCTGTTGTTAATAAAAAAATTTTATTTTATACATCAGAGTGTAAGCAAATAAATCTAATATTATTGCCATTAGAAACCAAAACTCATAGCTTACAAGAAAATAAATACAGATATAAAATGGAAGAAATGTAGTAAAAAACTCTAACCTAGATTTAGAAAAAGAAATATCAGGGGCGCCTGGGTGGCTCAGTCATTAAGCGTCTGCCTTCGGCTCAGGTCCTGATCCAGGAGACCCGGGATCGAGTCCCACATTGGGCCCCCTGCTCGGCAGGAAACCTGCTTCTCCCTCTCTCACTCCCCCTGCTTGTGTCCCCTCTTTAGCTGTGTTTCTCTCTGCCTCTATGCCTACTTGTAATCTTTCTCTCTGTCAAATAAATGAATGAAATCTTTTTTTAAAAAAATAGAGAGATATGAAGCAATGCCATGTATGTTGCAATGTGTCATATGTTTTAAACTTAGGCAACAATTGGGTGTATTTTGACATTGACTGAATGTTTGATAATATTCAGAACCTTTTGCTGATTTTTTTAAAGATTTCATTTATCTATTTGACAGAGAGAGAGAGATCACAAGTAGGCAGAGGCAGAAGCAGGCTCCCTGCTGAGCAGAGAGCCCAATGTTGGCCTCATCCCAGGACCCTGAGATCATGACCTGAGCCGAAGGCAAAGGCTTTAACCCACTGAGCCACCCAGGCGCCCGTTTTGTTGATTTTTTAGGTGATAATGGTTTTGTGCTTACGTGTTTAAAGTTCTTCTCTTTTAGAGAGGCATAAGGAAATGTTTACAGATGCAATGATATGATGTCTGATATTTGCATCCAAATAACCCAAGAGAGAAAAGGGGTAGATGGGCATATAAGTTTATTCATGGGTTGTTAACTGTTGAAGTTGGGTGATGGGTACCTGGAGGTGCATTTCATTCTTTTTCCTACTGTTGTATTGACTTAAAATTTTCTATAATAAAAAAGGCCATTTATTTATTTGAGAAAGAGAGAGTACAAGTAGAGGGAGGGGCAGAGAGACAAGCATGGGGCTGAATCTCAGAACCCCAAGATCATGTTGGCCTCATCCCAGGACCTGAGATCATTTAGGCAGAACCTAAATCACTGAGCCACCCAGGCATCCCTAAAATAAAAAGTTTTAAGGGAGAAAAAAGTAACATTAATTTATTTTTATTCTTTCTGCATTTCTTCTGGCAAAACTACCTCCAAGGCCAAAGCTACTAGTCTGAATCTGAGAAAGGTAAAGGAGTAAGAGACTTTGTACAGAAAGGAAGGAAGGAAGGAAGGAAAGAAGGAAGGAAGGAAGGAAGGAAGGAAGGAAGGAAGGAAGGAAGGAAGGAACTGGTTAATACCACAAACTATTTTTTGTTTAAGATTTTATTTATTTGACAGAGTGAAACACAGGCTAGAGAGGGAACACAAGCAGGGGGAGTGAGAGAGGGAGAAGCAGGCTTCCCGCCGAGCAGAGAGCCCGATGTGGGGCTCGATCCTGGGTCTCTAGTATCCTGACCTGAGCTGAAAGCAGACGCTCAATGACTGAGCCACCCAGGCACCCCACCACAAACTATTTCAATTGAAGTGGAGTTCATCCAGGATAATGTGAACCTTTTAGTTCAGGAGCTCCTGGATGGCTCCTTGGTTAAGCCTCTGAGTCTTGATTTTTTTTTTTTAAGATTTTATTTATTTATTTGACAGAGAGAGAGAGATCACAAGTAGGCAGAGAGGCAGGCAGAGAGAGCCCGATGCGGGCCTCGATCCCAGGACCCTGAGATCATGACCTGAGCTGAAGGCAGAGGCTTTAACCCACTGAGCCACCCAGGTGCCCTGAGTCTTGATTTTGGCTCAGGTCACCATCTCAGGATGGTGAGGCCAAACCTCCGCACCTGGCTCAGAACTCAGCAAGAAGTCGGCTTGAGTCTCTCTCTCTCCTCCTCTGCACCTCCTGCCTCTGGCACCCTCAGTAAGTAAATAAATAACACACTCTATAAATAAATAAAATCATATATATGTATATAAAATACAGTTCAGCAGCATTTAGTGTATTCACAATGTTCTACAACCACCATCTCTATCAATTTCCAATACATTTTCATCCTCCCAAAAGGTCACCCTGTCCTCATTAAGCAGTCTCTCATTCCCTCCTTTGCCCCAGCCACTGGCAATAGCCTGTCCCCTTTCTTTCTCCATGGATTTACTTATTCTGGATATTTCGTATACATGGAATCATATATGACCTTTTTATTTGAAACTGTGTCCAGCCACACATTTGCTGAGCTCTATTACAGACCAGACACTAGCCAATAAGAGGGTGGTGAAGACAGACAAGATCTCTGCCTTCATGGAGCTTACAAGACAGCCACTAGTAATAAATACAGTTAACTCACTTAAAATGTGCAAATGCTGCAGAGCTGAAGAATAGATTCTAAGGGGCTGATAAAATGAGGGAGACTGCTCTACTTTGGAGGAAAAAGGGAAGCTTCTCAGAAGGGTCATTTAAATTGAACTCTAAAAAAGATTTTTTTTAATAAATGAATAAATAAATCTCTAAGGAATAACTGGGAATAAGCCAGAGGGAAAAAGGGACAAACCTTCTAGGCCAGAGTGGAGGGGCAAGCCTCAGAAAGTCTAAACAGAGGAGTCATGAAACTTGATACGTTTGTTTTTGTGGGGTTTTTGATTGACTCAAGTCCATGGCATAATTTAGGTTCAGTCTTCAGATTGTATATTTCATTGAGTTTTGACAAATGTATGAGGACGCGAGTTCAGAATTACAGTATCACACAGAACGGTTTTACTGCCGTAAGAATACCCTGTGCTTGATCTATTCCATCCCTCTCCTGCCCCTCCCAACTCATGTCCTCGCCGTCTCCACAGTCTCGCCTTTACCCGAATGTCATATAGTTAGAATCAGATAGTATGTAACCTCTTCAGACTGTCTTCTTTCACTTAGCAATCTGCACTTAAGATCCTCCCATGTTTCTTCATGGTTTGGTATCTTATTCTTTTGTGTGGGGGGTGGGTAAAATATACATAACATAAAATTTACCATTTTAGGGGCGCCTGGGTGGATCAGTCATTGAGCATCTGCCTTCGGCTCAGGTCATGATCCTGGAGTCCCAGGATCGAGCACCGCATCGGGCTCCCCTGGGCAGGAAGCGTGCTTCTCCCTTTCTCACTCCCTCTGCCTGTGTTCCCTCTCTGGCTGTGTTTCTCTCTGTCAAATAAATAAAATCTTAAAAAAAAAAAAAAAAGTTTACCATTTTAACCATTTCCAAAGTGTATCACTCAGTGAAATTAAGTATATTCACATCATCGTGCAACCATCACCACCATCTGTTTCTTTTTTTAAAAGATTTTATTTGTTTATGTGAGAGAGAAAGAACGTGTGTGAGCAAGAGTGAGCTCAGGAGCAGGGGGAGGGGCAGATGCAGAGGGAGAAGCAGGCTTCCTGCTGAGCAGGGAGCCAGACACAGGGGGATGGATCTCAAGACCCTGGGATCATGACCTGAGACAAAGGCAGCCACTTAACTGACTGAGCCACCCAGGTATTCCCTCCCCACCCCCACCCCCACCATCTATTTCCAGAACTTAACTCACTCTTCTTTCTTTTAAAGTAGGTTCCAAGGCAGAGTTTGAACTCATGGCCTGAGTCATGACATCAACCTGAGCTAAGATCAAGAGTCAGACACTTAACCAACAGAGCCACCCAGGTGCCCCATAACTCACTCCTTTTGATTGCTGAGTACTAGTTCACCGTATGGCTAGGCCACAGTCTGTCCATCCATTCACTTACTGGGAGATGACTTGTTTTTGTATTTTATTTTTTAAAGATTTTGTTTGTTTATATGCTATGTTCTTATGCTACAGAGCAAGAACAAGCACATGAGCAGGGGGAGCAGCAGGTAGAGGGGAAAGCAGACTTCCTGCTGAGCAAGGAGCCTGATGCGGGACTCTATCCCAGGACCCCGAGGGGATCATGACCCAAGCTGAAGGCAGATGCTTAACAAACTGAGCCACCCAAGTGCCCTGAGAGAGGATTTGCTTTTAAATAAGACCACTGGCTGCCACATGAGGGCTAAGAATGGGGTCAGGGAAGCTAGGGATATGGTTAATGTTGTCATCTAAGCAAGAGATGGTAGTGGTAGTCTCCATGGAAGCGGAGAGAAATGGACAGATTAGAGAGAGCAAGCAGAGTAGAGCTGACAGGACGTGAGGAGGCATTGGATGTGGGGGTTTAGGGAAAGGGAGGAGTTAGAGATAAGGTCCAGCTTTCCAGTTTGGGTTACTCGGTAGAAAGGGGGTAGTGTCGCTCACTGAGATAGGGAAATGAAAAAGGAAGGATGGGTTCAGAAGACCACAAGCTCAGCTTTGGAGCTGATGTTTTGAGTTCCAAGTGTCTGCTAGATGTCCAAGTAGAAATGGGAAGTGGCCCATTGTACATATGAGTCTGGAGCCCAGACCTCTTTCCTCTCCCTTACCAAATAATCCAGCCAGCTGGCCTTAATTCTATTCCTGAAGAGGCCATTTCCTCCAGCCTCAGGACTATGGGGTTGCTGTTCCCTCTGCCTGGAACACTTGCCCTGAGATGCTCTACGTTTAGCTCCTTCTTAACATCCCCGTCTCAGGTCAAGTATCATCTAATCAGAGAATCCTGACTCAGAGCCAAGCTAAAGTCAGAGTAAGGAGTAAACTAGGGGTCCTCATCAGCCAGGTTTTGCTGCAACAATGCTCCATAAAAAAGAACTTCCAGAAACTCAGTGTTTTCTGAGAAACATTCATTTCTCACCCAGGGGTCTGCAGGTCGGTCAGGGTTCATCAAGGCTCCCCCCGTTGAGCTGGGCTGGGGTCCAGGCTCCTTCACGTGTCTTCTCACTCTGAGTCCGGGTTGGAGAAGTCCCCACTGCCTGGGGCTCACGTTCCTGATGGCCAACGACAGCTGCTCAAGATGGGTGAATGGAAATACTCAGTGTCTCAGGACTGGCCTCTTCCACGCATACTCCTTTAGCTAAAATAAATCTCGTGGCTAAGTCCAATATCAACAGAGTGCGGCAGTATATTCTTCCCACACTGAGGAGGGCTGGAGGAAGTAAATATTTGCTAAATAATAACACAATCTATGCAGGACCCAGCTCTTTATCCCCCTAGATGGCCATGTTTACTGAATAATACCCTCACCCTTCTAGAAAATGAGAGTGTGTCTATATGAATGAACAATTGAATGAATGAAGAAATATACCTTTCAAGGCAGGAAGATTCTCCTTCCCCAGTGAGGAACCTGAGGCTCAGAGAAGGGAAGTGGTTTGCCCAAGGTCACAGAAACTACCTGTGGTAAGCCCAGCCTGGCTGGCTCTTAAGGCTCAGTTCCCCATACAGAGGGAGTGTGCTAGTCTTGGGGTGGGGTGGGGGGGACATTCATATTACAGCCACATAATGGGGGGGGGGCAAATACAGCAAAGGGTCTTGCTGATTCACTCTCAGTTCTCTCTCCGAAGCCAAAGAGGACCTTGATTCGTCATTTCCGGGTCCCAGAGCCCTCGAAGTTAAATGCATGCTGAGAGAATGAGTCATCGGTACAATGGTGGCTTTAATTGCTGATTAAGTGTTCCGTGAAATTCTGTGTCCCGCCCCAACTGTGCCCGCCCCTAACGTACAGACAGTCATCTGCATTCTGTGGGGGCCCAGTAGTGTCTAACACGGAGTGGGCCCCACAGCTGAGCTCCAAAACTAGGTGTAGGCATAGGAAAAAAGTCTGGAAGCCACCTCTTCGGAAGCAGGATCCCTTAGGACTTTCAACTCTTCTGCATTATATCTTTGTGTAACTTTGGAACAGGTCACGGTGAGAATAACTTTCTTCTGCAATCAGAGAGGGAAGAAAAAAAAGAGTCTGGAAATATTTTAAGTTCACGCTAGCGTGCAAAAAGCCATCACTCGCTGGTTGATTGGGAAACTCCTGAAAACCTTCTTCCTTCAGAATCCTAATCCCACACATTGTCAGAAGCCTGTTTTCAGAAATGCTGAGTCAATTCCCAATCACTCCTCCTGTCGGCACGCCAACGGGCGCCTACCACATGCGAGAGCCCCCCGGGGGACTGGGCTGGGGAACAGGGGACAGCCAGAGACTACAAGTTCTGCGGTTCGATGGCTGCCACGGACAGAGCTGGCCCAGGGGCCAGGCACTGTGCTAAGTGTTCCACATGGATTAGCACATTTAATCCGTGCAACAAGTCAATGTGCTAGGAGCTATTATTAACCTGTTTCACAGCTGTGGAAAGTAAAGTGCAGAGAGGCAAAGGAACTCGCCCAAGGTCATGTAACAAGCAGATGGTGGAAATGACATTTGATTCCAGAGCCTGTGCTCGGAACCACTGCCCCACACAGCGCCTCACCAGGAACCTGCCCGAATTCCACCGGCCGGAAGTGGCAGAGTCAGAATCCGAGCCAATCAAGGTTCACTCAGGTCCCAAAAGGTATGTTCTCTTTATTTATATTTCTAATTTTATTTATTTATTTGTGTAATCTCTACAGCCAATGTGGGGCTCAAATTCATGACCCTGAGATCAAGAAACCATCCTCCTCTGACTGAGCCAGACAGGTGCTCAAGAAGACATGTTCTTAATTGCTAGGATGGCCTTTCTGCCTTCCACCTTTCCCCATTTCTGGATCCAACGCCAACACGCTGATAACTTGGGTCACCTCCCTGAGCCTCAGTTTCCTCGGCTGGAAACAGGGCAAACATTGCTTACCCTGGGAAGCTGAAGAGGCTTGTGTGAGAGGGCAGTTCCTCGTGTGAAACCTGGGAGGCACTCAGTTAAGATAAATCTGCGTTCTTTCTGCTTTCCAGGAGTTCGGTACAGCTGGCCAAGTGGACATGGGAACAAGCCGGTCCCATGAGCTCCATGACCAATGGGAGAGCATGGGTGCTGTGGGGCCAGAGACCAGGCACTGGACAAAAAGTCAAAGCTTACTGTGTGTCCAGAAAACTCAGCTGAAGGAAAACTGGGATAAACAAGCCCCAGAAAAGGGGGGTTTAGTTCGTCATCCTTCCTGTTTTCCCAGCCTGGCCCCATCCCAAGCCTCTTCTTAATCTTGTCAGGATTTTGGCCCTTTGCCCCAGGAAGGAGCCGCCAGGAGGCCCACAGTGAGCCAAGTCTTCAAGGAAGTGATGTCTTCTGTGGGTCAAAAGAAGGAAAGAGGCTTGAAGAGACTGAGGCTTAGCACAGAACAAGGTTTATTGGTTTGTGGGGCAGGGCGGGGGCCGCGAGTCCTCGACATCTTCGTTTCACACTGCTGACTGCTTACTCCCTTTCACCTTCAGGGCCACCCAGGGAGGGAGAGCCATCTTCACTCCCCCCCGCCCACAACTTTTTCCAGGAACATTTCTCCATCTTTGCATGGGAAACTTCATAAACAGAGGTGTGGACCTGCGGGTACTGGAGGACCAAATGCGGGCTGCAAAGATCTCGGTGGGCTTGATCCCATAGGAAATGGGGATGATAGACTCTCTGAAACAAAGAACCAGCCCTCTCTGAGCATTTCCTGTGAGCCAGGAGCGTGCGATACGGGGCACATTCAACACACTACATCCTCTCTGGGAAGTGGATCACATTCCCACTTTGCAGATAAGGAACCTGATGCTCACGGGGCTATGTTTCCCGTCAACCATCCTTCACCATGGAACTCTCTTCTGAGCTCAGACCTGGATATCCACTCTACCTTGGTTATCCTCCTCTGTATACCCCACATGCTTCCCAAACTCAACTGGAACAATCCTAAACTCACCATCCTCCCTTCCCGCTGGCTTCTCTGTTCCCATCTCAGCCTCACTACTCAGAAACTAGGGTATCAACCTCGACTCCACCCTCTCCCCTGGTCCCATCAGATAGCAGCCTGGACCAGTGGCCCCCACTCCGACCCTAGCTCCCAAACACGGCGTTTCTTTAATTCCAGGGTTTGCAACACAGTCCAGACCTTTTTCATCTCCCTCCTGGATAACTCCAGTAGCTTCAGAATCAGCCATTCTGCCACCAGTCTGTCCCTACACCCATCTATGTTCCATCCTAACACCAGGGGGACCTTTTAAAAATGCAAATCTGCCTAGGTCACCCAACTGAAAACCCTTCAGCGGTTTCTCAACGTCCTCATGAGAAATCCCTTACTACAGCTTCCCAGGTCCCCCAAATCTTGGCCCTTGCTGCCCTCTGTGGTCTTATGTGGGGACACGACCTAACCTCTGTCCCCATGCCTCAGACAGCCTGGAATACCCACGGTTCCTTTCCATCAAGGTTTTGGCACATGGTATTTTTGCTGCCTTCCCCAGGCTAACTCCTTCTCATCTTTCAGGTCTCAGCTTAGTCACCACTTCCTGACCACTCCTCCCCCCCACTAAGTTTCATGAGCTGCCCCTTCAATGAATTCCCACAGTTCCCCTGTACTTCCTCAGTGACACTACCAGCCCTTCCCCTGCATGTGTCCCTGTGTAGGGCCCAGGAAGCCTTCATGACCCATAGGGGAGCCTGAGGCAGCCCTCTCCTGCAAGAATATAATGCATACTGCATGGATAGCGATACAGTTTCCAGGAATCACATTTTTTAAAAAATTTATTTATTATTTGACAGAGAGAGACAGAGCTAGAGAGGAAACACAAGCAGGGGGAGTGAGAGAGGGAGAAGCAGGCTTCCTGCCCAGCAGGGAGCCTGATGAGGCTCCGAGATCATGACCAGAGTGGAAGGCAGACGCTTAACGACTGAGCCACCCAGGCGCCCCAACCTGTTTCTTTTTTCTTTTGAAAATGTGACTCCCCGGGGTTCCTGGGTGGCTCAGTCATTAAGCATCTGCCTTCCACTCAGGTCATGATCCTGGAGTCCCCAGATCGAGCCCCGCTTGGGGCTTCCAGCTCAGCGGGAAGCCTGCTTCTCCCTCTCTCACTCCCCCTGCTTGTGTTCCCTCTCTAGCTGTGTTTCTCTCTGTCAAATAAATCGATAAGATTTAAAAAAAGAAAAGAAATAGGTTGAATTAATTCCAATAATACATTTCAACCTGATATTTCAAAAACAGTCTCATTCCCCCACATACTCAATATAAAGTTATTGATATTTTTGCTCTCTTTGTACTAAAACGTTGACACCTGATGTATAGCGTGCGCTCCCAGCACATCTCAGTTTGGGCTAGCCACACTTCAAGGGCTCGGCATCCCCATGTGCTGGGGGCTGCCGTGTTAGACAGCGCAGTCTTGGAGGAAGCTTAAAGTGACCTGGCCTGTGTCCTGTTCTGGGGAACACTAATCTTCAGAAATAAGCATAGGCATTCTATAGAAAAAAAGATTCTTTTTTTTTAAAAGCTTTATTTTTTAAAAGATTTTATTTAATAATTTGACAGAGCGAGAGAGAGAGATCACAAATAGGCAGAGAGGCAGACAAAGAAAGAGGGGGAAGCAGGTTCCCCGCTGAGCAGAGAGCCCGATGTGGGACTCAATCCCAGGACCCTGAGATCATGACCTGAGCTGAAAGCAGAGGTTTAACCCTCTGAGCCACCCAGGTGCCCCCCCAAAAAAGATTCTAAGTCAAGTAAGTCTTGGAAGACACTGACAAAGTGAAAAAGGGTTTTTATGTGTCAGGACCTCCCAGAGTCTTACCTGAGCTAAAGTAAGATGTGATACCAGAAACAGATCAGAGAGCATGTAGCATTTACCCAATTCATTTGAGCTCAGACCTCTATTTTCAAAAAGTATTTCTGGGGATTAACCTCCACTAGAATGTTCTTTGATAAATACTAGTTTAGCCACAGCCCTGACTCAGTAAATCCCAGGATCCCCACAGAAAGAAGTCGGGGTGCTGGGAGCCCATCTCCTCTGACATTGAGCCTGGCACAGAGAAAGCACCCAACACCTGATTACTAAATTGATTAATTCTGGGAGCCTACAGAAAACAGGGCTAGAATCCATGAGCAAAAATTGCAACATATTTGACCTCCAAACAAGAAAAGTTTTCCAGGTCTGTATGTGTGTGTGTTTAAACAATTTGAAACTAACTTGTCTGATCTGCCTGGAAAATGCAATAGTTAGGCTTATGAGATCATGATTTCTCCACCACTAGGAGTGATCAAAGCTGGAGTTCTAGAAGATGGAGTGTTTTCTAGAGTCTCTAATTTCCCGCTTTCAGAACTAAACAGAAAAAAAGAAAAAGCAGCAATGGGTATGAAAACTTGAACTGTAGAGGAAGTAATCAGATGTGCGCGGGGACATATGCTGGACCCTTTGTGGAGAGCATACTTGGAGGGGCACCTGGGTGGCTCAGTCATTAAGCATCTGCCTTCGGCTCAGGTCATGATCCCCGGGTCCTGGGTTTGAGCCATGCATAGGGCTCCCTGCTCAGCAGGAAGCCTGCTTCTCCCTCTTGCATTCCCCCTGTTTGTGTTCCCTCTCTCACTGTGTCTCTCTGTCAAATAGATAAAATCTTAAAAAAAAAAAAAAAAAAAAAAAAAAACACTTGGAGGAGTGCTTGGGTGGCTCAGTCAGATAAGTATCTGCCTTTGGTTCAGGTCATGATGTCAGGGTCTTGGGCCTCTGGCCCTTCCCCCTGCTCAGCTCTGTCTCTCTCTCTCTGTCTCTCTCTCTCTCTCTCATGTAAATACATAAAAATCTTTAAAAACAAACAAACAAACAAAAGAACACACTGAGATTTAGACCCCCCCAGTAAAGGGTCAGTTTACAGCTAAAACCCTTGGAGTCTACAGGTCCTTGGTTCAAATCAGAAGATTCTTTTTTTTTAAACACTTTATTTATTTATTTATTTAGGCAAGGAGGGGCAGAGGGAGAGGAAGAATCCCAAGCCTACTCCTCACTGCATGCAGAGTCTAACGCGGCCCTCTATCTCATGATGCTGAGATCCTGACCTGAGCTGGAATCAAGAGTTGGATGCTTAATTGACTGGGCCACCAGGTGCACCTCAATTCAGAAGACTCTTGATCCATAGAGTCAACATCTGGTCAGTCACTATCAGTCCTCAACCAATTAAAATGTATGCCTGGAGGGTGGCTAAGAGAATGGTCCATTTTTTTAATTAACTAATTAAAAGAGTATTTGTTTATTTATTTGACAAAGAGAGAGAGGGAATATAAGCAGGGGGAGTGGGAAAGGGGAAGCAGGCTTTCTACTGAGCAGGGAGTGCAACATGGAGCCCGACCCAGAACTCTGGGATCATGACCTGAGTCAATGGCAGACGCTTAATTATTAAGCCCCCCAGGTGCCCCAGTCCATTTCTTTCAAAAGTGCTTTTGTGTGGGGAAGTTGGGTGGCTCAGTCCATTAAGCATTGGACTCTTGATTCCAGCTCAAGTCATGATCTCAGGGTCATGAGATCGAGCCCCATGTCCAGCTCAGTGTGGAGTCTGCTTCAGATTCTCTCCTTCCCCTGCCTATCCGCTCCCCACCTCATGAGTGCTCTCACTTCAAATAAATAAATAAAATCCAAACAATAAAAAATACCATTGCTTTGTGGACAAAGCCAGGCAAGACCAATGTGTGCTGTTACAAGTCATCAGGATAGTGATTACCTTGGAGTAGTGGCAGGAGGGAAGCTCCAGGGGGGTATGGAATGCTGGCAAGTTCAGTGTCTTTATTAGGTGCAGGTTACACAGAGGTTCTGTCGGAGAAAATTCATCAAGTTGCATAGTTTTGATAGGTGTGTTTTTATGTATGTGTATTGTGCTTTGATAAACAGTTTTAGAAATTGCTTTTGTGATAATATACTACTTTATCACACTAAGAACAAAAGTGTGACTATGATTAACACAACTAAAATTATCCGGCTGGTCTGAGATTTGAGCTGAGCAGGAAGATGTTAATCAACAGCCAGGTGTTTCTCGGGTAGGGCCTGAGCAGCATTTTGGGGGGCCCAGCTGGCAGCTGGATGCTAGCCATGCTGGAGAGAGAATCTTAAACATCCGTAGGCAGGCAGCAGATGGATTCTGACCAATCATCTTAGAGCCACCAGGTGTCCGTGAGTAGGATCCTGGAAGGATCTGGAAGCTGGGCCATTATAGGTTCTCTGTCCTTACTCCAAACATGTGTCTGGTACAAAGGAGATGATCAATCCATATCCTCTTCTCTCCTCTTACCTGGATTTCACATGTGGCAGTCCCAGAAGTTCCAAGTGGTGCCTGATTGAGGGCCAACAAGAATCACAGAGACTGGCACAGCTGAGGCTGAGAGTGAGAGGGGAAATGAAACCTTTTTCATGGCTCACATGTGCTCAAGCAACTGCAAAGAAGCCACCTGTGGTCAGTTGAAGTTGTGGATAGGGGAGAGAGAGAGGGCTTCAGAAGACTGGGGGAGGGGATTTAAAAAAAAAAGGTGATGGGCGCCTGGGTGGCTCAGTTGGTTGGGCGACTGCCTTCGGCTCAGGTCATGATCCCGGAGATCCGGGATCGAGTCCCACATCGGGCTCCCTGCTCAGCGGGAAGCCTGCTTCTCCCTCTCTCGCTCCCCCTGCTTGTGTTCCCTCTCTGGCTGTGTTTCTCTCTGTCAAATAAATAAAATCTTAAAAAAAAAAAAAAGGTGCATTTCAATTGGTAAAAATGAGGAGGTAAAAAAAAAAAACCCACAGAGTAGTTAACAATAACATGCAAGGCACTGTGGGGTGGGTGGTAGAGGCAGGCTTCACATGGTAGAGATGGGGAAGGTCAAAGAAAACAGCAGTTTATAACAAATAGGCAACACACCATGGGGCAGAGGAAAGAAACCATGGACTTAGAGTTCTGTGGAGTTGGCAAACCACGTGACCAAGCTGTTCTCTGATCTGTAAAGGTGGGACAATAATAGTTCCTTCCTCTTGGGGTTGTTGAGGGGGTGAAATCAGGTGATGCATGAAAAATGTTCAAATCTTGTAGCTGTTGTTAATAACAATAACTGCATTAGTAATAATATGGTAGGGAGAAGTTTCTGCTTCCAAAAGGAGACTAGGTAGATTGATTCCAAAGCCAATGACAACCAGAAATCTAGAGTGGAGGGAAGAAGAAGAGAGACCGCCTAGAGGAGGAGTTCTTAATTGGGGTGCACTTGACCACCTATGTAAAATGCTGCATTTAGAAGTGTATGTGTGTTTTGGAGGGAGAGGGCGCATAGCCCACAGTAGTTTCTTAAAGGGATCTATGACCCCTCCCCCACAGTTGTTTAAGAATTACTGATCTAGAGAAGGGGAGGTAGGTAAGAGAAGAGGCCCACAATCCTGCATGGATGGATAACCCATCTCCATGAAGCTAAGACATGGGTTTGAGGGATGGAGGAGAGTCTAGAAAGAAGAAGCAAAGGAGAGAGTTAGAGAACCTACTGAAGTCACAGTGGGGTGAGAGTGGGGTAGGCGGTTGGCTCAGTTATCTGCATGGCCTGGAGAAGATTTGTAGAGGCCATTGACTGAAGGCTGGCTAAGTGGATGAATAGGCAGGCAGCCCTGCCCAGCAACTGAAATTGGGGAGGTAGTGGGACAGACTGCAGATATGGGGGGTGGGAGGTGGAACCAAGAGACCTTGACTGTGTGTATAGGGGACTGCAGAGGGATCGAGTGGAGAAATACTTTCCATTTTCCTGGTGTGATAGGGAAAAACTGTCAGCCCACATACAGCATTCTCCACCTGAAATACTTTTGGTTTTATGGTTAAAGATGTGCAAGGCAGGCACTCTGCCACAGAAAGGGAACTTAGCTGTTCTGTAGCTGTCTTAGGGACACTCCAGGTGAACAGAGACTTTGCCATCAGTTGGTGTTTGTGTACTGATTTCATTCATTCATGCATGCAACAAATGTTTCTTGAACATCTACTATGTGTCCAGCACTCTACTAGGTGCTGGAGATGCAAAAATGATTAAGAGATGGTCCTTGGGGTGCCTGGGTGGCTCAGTTGGTTAAGCAACTGCCTTCGGCTCAGGTCGTGATCCTGGAGTCCTGGGACCGAGCCCCACATTGGGCTGCCTGCTCGGTGCGAAGCCTGCTTCTCCCTCTCTCACTCCCACTGCTTGTGTTCCCTCTCTCACTGTGTTTCTCTCTGTCAAATAAATAAAATCTTAAAAAAAAAAAAAAAAAAGAGATGGTCCTTAACCTCATCTGCTTGGGGAAGTGGCCCATGACAGTGCAGAATGATAGGTACTGGGGACATGCAAAGGTTTCTATGGGAACAGAGAGGAAGGACACTCTTACTTCTCCAAGCTTCTGTCTTCTTATCTGCAAAATGACAACGGTGTTGCTCACTACATGGAATTTCATGGCACATTCCTGGCCCCTGTTTGACACACGCCAGGAGCTTATTGCAGCCCAGGATTAATTAATTTATTCAATAAATACTAATTGAGTAGCCCGTGTGTGCCAAGCACTGCTATAGATGCTAGAATTTCAATACTAAACTAAGCAAACAAAAATCCCTGCTTCCACCAAGGTTATATTCTAGGAGGAAGAAAATAAACAATAAGCAAATAAGTAAAATATTTAGTAGGTTAAATGATGACAAGTGTCTCGGTGGCAAATAAACTAGAGATTAAAGGTGGGGAAGTGATGAGGGGAGGGGGTTAAGTTTTTTTAAAGATTTTATTTATTTATTTATTTGACAGAGAGATCACAAACAGGCAGAGAGGCAGGTGGAGAGAGAGGGGGAAGCAGGCTCCCTGCTGAGCAGAGAGCCGCGACATGGGGTTGAATCCCAGGACCCTGAGATCATGACCTGAGCGGAAGGCAGCAGCTTAACCCTCTGAGCCACCCAGGTGCCTCGGGGGTTGAGATTTTAAACAGTGGTCGGGAAAAGCCTCACGGGAAAGGAACTATTTTAGTAAGGATCTGAAAGAGGTGTCTGGGGGAAGGATGTTGCAAACAGATCCTCAAATGCAAAGGTACTGAGGTGGGAGGGTGAGTGGCAAGTGATAGGCACTATAAGCAGGTCAGTGTGGCTGGAGAGGGGCGGTCAAGGCGAAGGGCACTACCAGGTGATATCAGGGGGCAAAGGAGAGGGGTATGAGGGTGAGGCCTTGGGGGAAGCAGCATAAGTTTTTTTTTTTTTTTGGCTTCTACCTAGAGTGAGATGGGAGCCACTGCAGAGCTGTGCAGTAACAGGCTCTCACATTTTATTGTATTATTTTTTTAAGATTTTATTTATTTATTTGACAGAGAGGGACACAGCTAGAGAGGCAACACAAGCAGGGGGAGTGAGAGAGGGAGAAGCAGGCTTCCCGCCGAGCAGGGAGCCCGATGTGGGGCTGGATTCTGGGACCCTGGGATCAGGACCAGAGCCGAAGGCAGATGTCTAATGACTGAGCCACCCAGGTCCCCCAGGCTCTCACATTTTAAGAGGATAACTTGTGCTGAGGATGTTCCATGGAAAGACGACATAGAGGCGAGGATGCCACTTAGGAGGCTCCTGCCCTAAACCAGTGGAGATGAGGAAGGCTTGGCTAAAGTGCAAGCAGAGGAAATGAGGAGAGATGTGGAGCATCTGGATATTTGAAGGGGGTATCCACTCAATTTGCTGACACTTTGGAGATGGGATTAGGTAGGCAAGAGAAAGTCAGGGATGATTCTGAAGGCTTGGCCTGAACCATTAACTGTGATGGGGGAGACCCAGGGAGGCGCACGTTTGGGAAGAAAGACAGAGTTTGGTTTGAGATATGCGTTTACAAAGCCCATTGGAAATCCAAACAGTGATGCTGGGTATGCTGCTGGATATGCAAGTCCAAGGAGGTTGGCGAGGAGGAGGCTGGGGTTGGGGGTGGGGAGGTCCTGATTACAGATATGAACTTGGGACTTCTCTGTATATAATTGCTATTTAAAGCCTCAGGAATGGGTGAAGTAGGGAATGAAGGGAATGGAGAGGTGTGAAGATTGAGCTCAGGGGCCTTCCAATAGCCAGCAAGGATGGCCTCACCTGCTTTTAATGTGGGGGTTCCGAGACCAGATTTGGACATTCTGAATGATTTTGTGCAAACATTTTCCCAACATTCTGTCTCCTGATTCTGAATACACAATGCTCACCAGAAACGAAAAAGTCTGCAGAGGAAAAAAAAAATTGAAATAGATTGTGTTGCCATTTCTCCCAGAATAATAGAAGAGGCAGGATCAGCGATGTTAGAGGCATATTGGGTTTTCCACTTTCTGCCACCAAACCTTTGAGGCTAGGCTCCCGCACAAGAATCTGCCTGGCTTCCCAGCCCCAATGGCCATCGCATAAAGCTCTCAGAGCACTGTCTTGTGATTGATGTTTTACTTACACATCTCCTCTTCTGGACTGTGGTTCCTCCAGTCCATCATGCACCACAAGGGTCCAGCACCAAACAGGCGTCAGGAAATATGAGTAGAACCTAACAGCATCATCAGAGAAGCCGAGGAGGAATGTCCTTTCCCCCAACTGTGGGTTAATTCCTCCAGTCTCCAGCTCATCACCAGAGCTGGTATCCAGCAGACCATTTCCTTAGCACTAGCCATGCAGTCCTGGAAAGGTAGAGACAGATCCTGCACAACTGGACTCTGCCCTTCCGGAGGATACCATCCCCCAGGGGCCTGGGTGAGCCATCCTGAGAAACAAGTTCTCTGAGTCAATTTTCCAGTGAGTGCTGGTGGGAAAGGCTCCAGAATTGGAGATGAGGTCTGAAGCATCTTGTGGCTTCTGAGAGACCAAAAGAGGTGTCTCCTCCAAAGGGACCTGCCTCCTTATCTTACCCAGAAAGATCAGGAGGCGTATCAGTTCAGTTGTGCTAGTACTTTATCAAAGGGATTGGGATAATTCAAAAGACCCTGAACTAGAAATCAATAGACCCTTTTATTAGATATGAGTGTATCTTGCCCATCATAAAACAGACAAACAGGGACGCCTGGGTGCCTCACTCAATTAAGCGTCCAGCTCTTGGTTTCAGCTCAGGTCATGATCTCAGGGTCCTGAGATTGAGCCTCGTGTCAGGCTCTGGGTCAGGGCAGAGATGGCTTGAGATTCTTTGCCTCTCCTGTTCTTTCCTCCCACTCCCCATTCCTCGTCCTGTGCTCTCTCAAACAAACAAACAAAAAACAAATAAAAACTCTCTTAACCCCAGGTTATTCTAATTACTGCATTATGTTCATCCTCCGACTTATAGCTAAATCTCTTAAACAACTTGTCTAAACTTGCTAGGCTCTACTTCCTCACCTGCTATTCACTTCCTAACTCAGGCCTGTCCCTAAAATTAGGCTTTCCATCCAGGCCCTCCCAGATGATCTCATCTAGTCTAATGACCTCAGGTATCATCTCTATGCTGACACTCCCCTGAACTCCAAACCCATATATCCAACCGCCTACTAGACATCTTGACTTGGCTAACCTCAGGGTTAATGTACAGAGCTGAACTCATCATCCTTCTCCCATACCAGGTCACCCTGGTGGGGGTGCACATGTTCCCTGCTTTTGTGAATGACATCTTCATCCATATTCTTGATCATTCCTCCTCCCTTTCTCTTACTTGTATAGTCTATCGTTGATACAACTGCTCTGTGTCCTGAATACCCCTCAGACACATACACTTCTCTTTGTCCTCATGGTTTTTGGATCAGAGCCATCATCACTATCATTTTTGCCTAGAAGGCAATATCAACCTTCTTACCCATGATTTAACAAGTTTCTAATCTTGACTACTTCAAATGCATTTTTTTTATATTGCAGGAAATATTTCCGAAAATGCATATTGACTATGAATCTCTATTGCCTAAAACTGATCGGTGGTTCCCCATCGCTCTTGGAATATATTCCAAACTCCTTAACCAACACAAAATACCCTGCATAAGTTAGGCCTTGCTTACCCCTCCAGCCTCATCTCTCACCACCTTGCCCTACTCTGCCCCTACAGCCATCCTGAATTGCCAAAACCTCTGCCAGTGAACCATATTCTGCCCGATTTCCAGGTCTTTGCCTGTCTGTTCTTTGACCTCCAGTGCTCATCTCCACTTTCCATCTTTATCCTCCCTAATCTTCACCTGACCAAATTCTGGTCGGCTCTTCAAGCCTCAGTTCAAATGTCATTTCCACTGAGAAGCCTTGCTTGTCTCCTCAATTCTGGGGTGACAGCTCCTCTAAAGGGCTCCTACAGCAAACATACTGTACTGTATCCCCAATGCACTTATCAGAGTAGATGGCAATTACGTGTCCTCTGGTCTATCCCACTTACCAGGCCCTTAAGGGCAGGGACAACATCTCTCTAGTTCATGGCTAAATCCCTAGTATAGGCATAGTACCTGGCTTGTAGTTGGAGAGAGAAAGAGAGTGTGTGTGTGTGTGTGTGTGTGTGTGTGTGAGAGAGAGAGAGAGAGAGAGAGAGAGAGAGAGAGAGAGAAAGAGAGAGAGAGATGCAGTGGAGGGTAGATGCCATGAGAATCCTAGGGAATGAGAGA
Source organism: Spilogale gracilis (assembly GCA_004023965.1). NCBI lineage: Eukaryota > Metazoa > Chordata > Mammalia > Carnivora > Mephitidae > Spilogale > Spilogale gracilis. The sequence continues at coordinate 28,955 of PITA01001273.1, forward strand.
TAAATAATTATAGGTCTTGGCCAACTCTCAGAGGTTATAGCCATTAATAGGACATGGAAGACAGGATCAACTCAAGAGGCTCCTAGGCTTTGAACCTATACAACTGGAAGCAGGTCGAGCTATTTCACCAAGCAGTGACCATAGAAGAGAAAGGTAGGTTCAAGGAAAAGTTGAACTAAGGGGCAGGAGACAATGGAGGCCATCAAGCAGACATATACAATAAACAGATAAGTAGATCTTCTGTAGCTCCAAAAAGAAGTCAAGACTAGAGACACCCATTTGAGAGGCTATTTACAGAAGTCAGTATGGAATCTATAAAATTTCCAGGAGGAGGGAAGAGAGAGAAGGTTGATGGCAGAAACCTTGGAGATGTTTACAAAGTGCTGGGAGATGAGGAAGAGGAAGAAAATGGCATTTGCAGAAGTAGGAGGAAAGCCAAGAGAATTCATGATCATTGGAGCCAAATGGAATGGGCCCAGAGAATGTGCCCATCCACATGACTGAGTGCTGCAAGAACTTGATTTCAGTTCAGTTCATGATCTCAGGCTCACTCGTGAGATTGAGCCCTGTATGGGCTCTGCGTTCAGTGGGGAGTCTGCTCAAGACTCTCTTTCTCGGGCGCCTGGGTGGCTCAGTTGGTTGAGTGATTGCCTTCGGCTCGGGTCATGATCCCGGGGGGGGGGGGGGACACCCAGGATTGAGCCCTGCATCGGGCTTCCTGCTCAGCGGGAGGCCTGCTTCTCCCTCTCTCACTCCCCCTGCTTGTGTTCCCTCTATGGCTGTGTTTCTCTCTGTCAAATAAATAAAATCTTTAAAAAAAAATAAAAGCTATTGAAGCATTTAAAAAAAAAAAGAAAAGAAAAAAAGACTCTCTTTCTCTGCCTCTCCCTTTACCCCTCCCTACCCCCCACATGCACACTCACTCACTTTCTCTCTCATAAATAAAGAAATCTTTTTTTAAAAGATTTTTTTATTATTTATTTGACAGAGAGAAACACAGCTAGAGAGGGAACACAAGCAGGGGGAGTGAGAGAGGGAGAAGCAGGCTTCCCGCCAAGCAGGGGCCCGAGGCCGAGCTCGATCCTGGATGACCCAAGCCAAAGGCAGTCGTTTAACCAACTGAGCCAGCCACCCAGGCGCCCCAACAAATAAATCTTTAAAAAAAAAAAAAAAACTTGATACGTTTTTATCAAGCTTTCTAAGCTGTCACTTATTGGTTATTAAGCGAGGCCGCTACTTCTGTTCTATTTTTTTAGAGTCATGCTGGGTCAGCTTGGTGTTTCTCTCACTTCCAGAGTTTTCCACTATCTCCTGGAGCCCCGGTTTCTACCTCTTTGCCTCCCCACACCTGTTGTTCTCGGTTTGGAGGCAGCTGGACCTGAACAGCCACAGGACGTCCCAGCAGGCACCCCCTGTGAGAGGGAACGTTGGAGAGAGCCACTGTCACAACTTCTCCTTGGGTGGTCCCCTTGTGACAGTCCGCACCTTCACAGTCTTTCCCAGTGACTCACCATCGTTAATGATGCTTCTGAAACACTTGCTATGGGCTCCACGGGCCTCCTGACTAACCTGCCTGTCTCCAGGGCCAGCTTTGCCAGACTGTCCCCACTCTGCTGCCCCTGGTCGTTCTCACACCCTTCACCCTGAAATGACTCCACAGTCACTGGGAGAGGCCTCTCCTTCCCAGCCTCCTCCCCTGGTGTATTTCACCTGTCCCCTTGCTTCCTTCTGACCAGAGCTACTCTCATGCCTATGACTCTACCTTTTCATGGCTTGTTCTTCTTGCTGCAACACCTTCTCCTCTATTCCACAGACCAGTCCCTCCTCGTCTTTCAGGAATGGCACCCAACTGGAAGCCTTTCCTAATACTGCCCCCACAACCACCACTGGTGAGGTGGGTGTGCTTCCTCCACCCCAGCGTTCCCACAGCAACTGCTGGCTGACCTCCTCTTCCCTGTTCTTCCTTGTACCTTATGGTAACAGTTGGGGAATATGTCTATCTCATTATTAGACTAGGAACTCCTCCAAAATGAGGGTTAGTTCTTATTAATATCCATACTCCCAAGGTATAGTGAGTTCCTATCTACTACCTAGTCCCCATTCCTTCATTCCTCATGGAATATTGGTTGAATGAATAAATGTCCTCATCACAGAATGGATGTCTTCTGGCAGGAAGATAAAAGGAAGTATGTGAAAGTGGACTTTCCTCCTTGCCCTGAGCCATATGGCCAAGTTCCTACATTCTTGTTGTTGTCCTATCATTCCATGACTCAAGGGTTTCCAGTTTTCTTGTTAGTTATTTTCTTTTTATTCCACAAATGTCAACCTTTGCTGTTTAATTACCAGCAGGCAGAGGATGTTTCCAGTTGGTACTGGGATGGCTAATCTGAGTCTCCTTTCTGGGGTGTCCAAACCTCAAAAGGGCAGCTGGTCCTGAGACAAGGTACAGGCAGAGAGGACTTCCAGAAGCTACTGCTGCCCAAGAATTGGTGGAGTTGAGACTGTGCTAGCACCCAGCATCAAAATGCTGGGGAGGGTGTCCAGGTGCCATGACATCAGGGGTCCACAGCTGGGATCAACGGGTGATAGGCCTTGAAGAGTGTCCAGGAGTCAAGTGTAGATTAGGACTGAGTATTACTCAGAGCTCTTGATCTTAAGTGACCACTGGAGCTTAATTGAGTCAAAGAGGGAATTTATTTAAAGGTACAGGAACAGGAGTGAAATAAGGCCTGAGGAGATAGTAGGAACCAGAGCCCTGAACTCCATCAGGGCCTTCTCTTCTCCTCCTCCTTCTCTCTCCCTTCCTTAGTTTTCTCTGGCTTGCTAGGGGAGCTCCCCAGTGTACATAATATAGATCCATCCACAAGAACTGAAACCAAACCACTCTCTCCTTTCCAGTTCCAAAGTCTCAAGGAAGTTGATCTGAGTGACTCATCTTGAGCCAGCCTGAGCCACATAACTGTAGCCAGAGGGACAGCAGCATATTTCTACATATGTGTACCACGTGTAGAAGGGACAGTTCCCTGAAAAGGAGAGGTTGTTCAGACAACCTTATGGGTGTTCAGCTCTGGAAGCCACAAGTTGGGTCAAAGTAATAAGAACAATCCCAAGACACTCAGAAACAAACGAATGCCCACTGGGTCTTGGGTGACAACCTAGATCAGGTGGCCTAAGGTCTGGTCATTCCAAAGAGTCCCCTCGCAAAAGGTAGTGTGGGGAAAAAAGGGTTTGGAGGTGTTGCATGTCATGTCCTCTTTAAGATTCATGTATGTATCAGCATATTGACAAATCTGAGAGGTCCAATTCACATATGTAGCAGTGAATTGACAAATCTGAGAGGTCCTATGGGAAAAGACCTGTTTCAGTTTAAATCATAACAATGTATGTGTGTATGGAGTCCTTCTTTTATTGGAATATCTATAAATCATCCACCTTTCACAGTGCATAGTTTGGAAACAGGTCTGCAGCAGCAGCTGTCATCTGCTAGTTATTTTCAAAGGGGCTGGGATGGTCCATAAGTGAGCAGTCTTGATTTAAAGGAGTGTTTCCCAAACCTCATTTATTTGCCTGTGACCTTCCTGGAGTTTGTCTTATATGTTCCCTCTGAGCTATTATTTGATATTTTTATTTAAACCAATCAACCAACTTTTAATTTTTTTATTATTTATTTATTTATTTATTTTTATTTTTTTAAAGATTTTATTTATTTATTTGACAGAGAGAAACATAGCGAGAGAGGGAACACAAGCAGAGGGACTGAGAGAGGGAGAAGCAGGCTTCCCGCCGAGCAGGAAGCCTAATGTGGGGCTTGATCCAGGGTCTCCAGGATCATGACCTGAGCCAAAAGCAGTCACTTAACCAACTGAGCCACCCCAGCACCCCCTAATTTTTTTATTTTTTAAAAGATTTTGTTTATTTATTTTAAAAAGATTTTATTTATTTATTTATTTGACAGAGAGAAACACAGCTAGGGAGGGAACACAAGCAGGGGGAGTGGGAGATGGAGAAGCAGGCTTCTCTCTAAACAGGGAGCCCGATGCAGGGCTTTATCCTGGGTCTCCGGGATCATGACTTGAGCCGAAGGCAGACACCTAACAACTGAGCCACCCAGGCACTCCTGATTTTATTTATATTTTATTTGAGAGAAAGAGCAAAAGAGAGAAAGAGCACAAATGGGGTAAGGGGCAGAGGGAGAAGCAGACATTTTGCTGAGCAGGGAGCCTGATGGGGGGCTTGACGTGGGACTTGCTCCCAGGGCTCCAGGATCATGACCCAAGCTGAAGGCAGATATTTAACCAACTGAGCCCCTACCCCCCCCCAGGCACTCCCAATAAACCAACTTTTTTTTAAAGATTTTTTTTTTTTATTTATTTGACAGAGAGAAACACAGAGAGAGAGGGAACACAAGCAGGGGGAGCGAGAGAGGGAGAAGCAGGTTTCCCGCCGAGCAGGGGAGCCCGATGTGGGACTCGATCCCGGAACTCCGGGATCATGACCTGAGCCGAAGGCAGACGCCCAACCAACTGAGCCACCCAGGCACCCCCAAGTTTTTTTTAAAATAAGATTTTATTTATTTGCCAGAGAGAGAGAGAGAGATAGCATGTGCAAAGCAGGGGGAGCAGCAGGCAGAGCAGGCAAAGACAGAAGCAGGCTCTCACTAAGCCAGGAGCCTGATTCAGTACTAGATGCCAGGACCCTGGGACCATGACTTGAGCTGAAGCAGACACTTAACCAACTGAGCCACCCAGGCGTCCCAATCAACCACCTTTTTAAAAGCCTCATCTTAAGCAGTTATATAATCATGAACTCGATGTGGTGGCTAAATATTTTTTTCTCACACACATGGAAATATATACTAACAATTAAAGTCAAAGTGTCCGTGCACTATCTATAATTTTCTCAAGTACTAAGGGTAGATGGCCCATATTTCAGGGACACTGGTTGAGGTGTTAAGGGTCAGAGTGTCCATGTGAGCTTGGGTAAGCCAATCAACCTCTGTGAACTGCCAGCCACACATGCTGGCAAAGAAATTCAGCCTATGAAAAGATGCTTGGACATCTCCAGGTTTGTGCATGGGACCACACTTGCTATGCCATTTTGGAATCTGTGATCTGTTTTTATGCCTACCCAGATCTTCCTTGAAGGGATCTCGAAATTAAATGCAGATTCTCCCTGGGCTTTGGGGGCTGGCAGCAAAGTAGTGCTAGGAGGCCCTCTTATTCCCTAAGGCAGTCCTAGAATTCTCTTGGCCTAACTGCAACAGATAGGATCGAAATACCTCACCTGGCGGCCTAGGATTGATTTGGGAAGTCTATCAAAAGATACCATTAGCAAGGTAAAACTGGTTCTGGCAGATTGCTTGAGAGAAAGAACAAAGCTTTGGAGTCAGGAAAACCTGAGTTTAAATCCAAAATTCAGTACCTACTAGCTGTGTGTTCTCAATAAACCTTTTTTTTTTGATAGTCAAATAACTTTCCACCATTATCATCATTGTCCAGAGAAGGAAACTAGGGCTCAAAGAAGTTAATCAACCTGCCTGAGGTTACACAGCTAATAAACAGCAGAGCAGAATTCACACCTAGATTGGTTTGACTTCCATGTGTGTTCTCCTGATCACTGTACGACCTTGCTTTCATTCATGATTGATTGCCTGACTCTTCTGTAGAATGTTGCTGGCTGCTGGGAATGAAGCATCAACGAAGAAATATCTTGGGTTCAATAGGGGAGATAGACATAAAATCACTCATTCTACCCTTTAGTAACTTAATAACAATTGTGATAAGTATTATAAAGAAAAAGACACTCTAGGAGGGGGACTTGATCTGGATGAGGAAAGAGGGAGTCAGAGAATGTTGGGGGGGATCACTTTGAGAAATGGTATTAAGGTTGAACTTTGAAGCATTCACAAGAAGTAACCCCAGAGTACTCACCACTAGATGTGATAGGAGATGATTTCAATGGTCCATTGATGGACACTTTTTGTATTTATCTGTGAATGATTTCATGGACATTATTATTTCATAGTTATTATTTAGGAGGAAGCTAAGTATAGAAGGGGATTGATTAAGATATTAAGTAAAATAGTAGAAGTTGTTAATATATATGGCAAAATTCACAAAGGTCACACTTGAATGAAGCAGGTTATGTACTAATTTAAGAATTCCAAACTTTATACCAGCGTGATGGGAAGTATTATGGGAAGGGGTAAGTTAGATCTGCATGTTAAAAAGTTCACTTTGGCTACTGTTGGCTAGCAGCTTGTGAGAGAGCCAGAATGGAAGCAGGGTCCCTTGTTAGGAGTGTAGTACGATAATCCAAACAACCGATAATGCAATTTTGACACATGTGTGGGCAAAAGAGGTAGATGGGTTTAAGAGATGCAATCAGCTGGACTAATGAGAAAGGAAGGAGGAAGATGACCAGGGTAGAGCTTATCTAGCTGTGAGGAGAAAGATGGGGAGTTCAGCCTGGAGAAGCTTGTGAGGTATCCATTTGTAGATATCAGACAGAAGGTTGTAGGTCACTTATCCCTGACACAGCTTAATAAAATATCCCCACAGAGCTATCCTGTGTATTCAGAGCAAACACAGTAGGTGCTCCATAAACAGCAGTTCTTTGTCTTATTCATCTCACTTCCGCCCTACAGCGTGCTAAGGATATCAGCCATGGACAGAGCCAGGTCCTGTTTATCCGGAGGTCGCATTCCCTTTGGCCCTTTGCGTCACTCCCTTTTCCAGGACGCCTGGCTCCCAGTAAGATGCTCAATATTCGTGGAATGAACGAATGAAATTAGGGCTCTTATGACCCAGGGCTACATGTACCCGGCTAAAAACTGGAGCTAAAGCAGACCTTTGGTTGGTTAAGAAATTAAAATAAATTTTAAGAAGTGTTGGGAAACCATCCAGAATGTTGGAAGGCTTGGACAAAGACTAGGGAGCAAGCTCCTGCCTCCAGGCGGCCTGGAGGTCCAGTTAGCGAGCGAAAAGTAGCCGGTTAAAGATATGGGATCCGTGAGGCCAAGGTATTTTCAGCTGCAAAGAGATGCAGAAACAGAACACAGCTCAATCACCGACTGCCGCGGTCCCGCCGCGGCCTTTAAAGGCCCACCACGTGGCCGCGCTGCCGGCCCAGGTACGGGGGCGGTGTCCCGGCTGCGCCTGCGCACTGCCTCGCAGAGGAGTTCAGGGTTCCGAGAAAAGGCGCCGGGAGAGGAAGGCAGGGTTGCTCTGGGTGGGCGGCCGTGGGAGGAGTCGGCTCCTTATGCAAATCACAGCGGTGCGCAGGGGGCAGGGGGCGGGGCTTGCGATGCAAAGTCGGGTTCGCCTTTGGAAGCGAGAGGTGGGCGGGCCTCGCAACCCTCGGCCTCCTTCCGCGAGTCCCTGACGTCGCCGACGTCTCGTTTAAAAGCGGCCGCGCAGGCGCAGTGAGCCGAAATGCGAACTTAGGCTGTTACACAACTGCTGGGGTCCGCTCTCGCCGCCCGCCCGGCAGTCAGTCAGCGTCGCCGCCGCTGTCGCTGTCTCAGCCGTTCCGGGAGTCTCGGGCCCACAGCCACCGCCGCTTACCTGCGCCTCCGGGAACCCCCGTCCGCCCGCACAGGCCGGTCCCGACAGTCTGCGTCTCCTCGGCGCCCCTCGCCGCCTGCCGCGCTCGCCGCTCCGGCCGACATGAGTGGGGACCATCTCCACAACGATTCCCAGGTACGGCTTGGCCGAGTCCTCCCGGCGCCCCAGCCCCGCCCCGGCCCTCCGCGACCCCCAGTGCAGGCCCCGACCCGGCCGCTTTGACAGGCCAGAGCCCCCGGCCAGGGGCGGCCGGCCGGCGGAGCTGAGCGCCCTAGGCCTCGGGCGAAAGCCGCGAAGTTACATATTGGGTGGATGGTTGCCCCTTACGGCCGTTCGTCGGGCCCCCTTATCCCCGGGGCGCAGGGTGGGCTAGGCCCCCGGCCCCGCGCGCTCGCCGCCCGCGGGGTGAAAGGAGCCTGCTTGTTCATATTTCCTCCTTTTTTCTCTCCAGATTGAAACGGATTTCCGATTGAATGGTGAGTGTGCCCCCCGCCCCTGACCCTGGGTCCCCCAGCTGCTGGCCGCCTACCCCGCGCCCGGCCGGAGCCGGGCAGAGGACAGACATGGCGTCCCAGAGACTAAGTCCCAGCTCCTCGCTCACCGGCCCCATTGTTCCCATCGGGCCGCCTCTGGGCCCCCTTTCCGGGGACCCCAGGCCCCCCAGATCGCGGCCCTCCCAAGAGGGGGCAACGGAGACCCGGCGTCGCCCGCCGCCGGGCTTCGGACAGCCTTTCCTGGTCCGGATTCCTCCCGGGAAAGTCGCCTTGTCGACAGTCGGGACTTAGTCTCTGCGCCATTTTCTTTTTCTCTCTCCTCTCCTTTCTGTGCCTGTGTCTCTTTCTCTCCCTCCCTCGGCTCCTTCCTTGAGCTGCCCAGAAAGAGCTTTCTGCAGAGCAAAGCCGTATAAATCACAGACCTCACCGGAGAGGGAGGGGTGGGAGACTGAAGTTACTATTTTTTCCATGGAGAACTTTATTTTGGGGGTTATTCCCTTTCTGCTTCTTGTTTGTTTCCTTTTCTGTTTCCAGAATGAAAGATACCCCTCGGCAACTGTTGATTTGTGGGTGGGTGGGAGTGGGGGTGTAAGATGTTTATGATGGGAATTATGGCTCTAAAACTAAAGCCACGCTTTGTGAAGTTTATCATATTTTGAGGTTTTTCCCAAGTTGTGTTCCTTGCAAAGGTAGTAGTGGTACCTCCCTTCAGAAAGTTTGCAAGTTCTCTATGGGTCATCCAGTGTAAATTTTGGACTCGGGCATATGGATTTAAAAAAAAAAAAAAAAGTATTCCTGACTAGAACTTTTCGTGGCGGCTGAAGTTCCTAATGCACTGTTTTGTTTTGTTTTTTTTAAACCGCAGTTTAGTGTACTTGTCAGGAGAAAAGGTTGTTGAGCGTCTCATCTGGACCTGGTGTATTGGCCTTTGCTTTTGGGCTGTGGGGAAAAAAAAAATTTTTTTTATTTATTGAAACAGTAGCCAGCACCCACCCCTGTTTCCTGTTCTTTTTCAGAAGTCACTGTTTTTCAGGAATCAAGAGCTAGCTTGCTTTTCCCAGATCTTTACATTTTTGACCCCTTTTCAGCCAAATCAAGGCATTTATTCTTTGAGTATTTCCACTTCAGTTATCCAATGAAGAGTCCCCCAATAAAAAGCTCACCCTGTGGGCTTTTCAACAGTTTTATTGAAGGAGAAGTTATCCTCTGTAGTGTGCTGGGAATTCCCACTGCTTCTGATGGTACATAATCCTACTCAATAGAATTCGGGTTCCGGGAACCTCTCCAATGGGAGAAGCTGATGAGTAGGTTTTCTGATGTTGTAATCAGCAGTCCATCGTGTTATCCTGCTCTACTGAGAGCAGCCTTATGTTCAGATTTATAGTGGGTCATTTAACAAAAGATGTGACTCTGCTGGGAAGAATTGTGGTTAAATTAAAGTGTAGCACTTCTTGAGCACCTAGTATGTGCAAACTGTGCATAGTGCTAGAGGTGAACCTTTGGCCACAGTGCTTCTTACCCTCAATCCAGTCTATTGGGAGAGACATAATTAGTTAATTATAAGGTAGGTGCTGTAGTGGGTGTATACCCAAAATGCTTTGAGAAACTAAGGGACTTAATTTTGTCTGCAGGTGGGGAAATTTCTCAGAGGAGGTGACTTCTGAGGCCAGTGTTGTGCAAGACTAGGTGCTGAGTGTTAGGAGTTGGAGTATTTCTTAACTATGTTTAGCTAACCTGTCAGGGTTTTAAAAGGATGATGAGTCCCCTGCAGTTGAGAAAACCACAAAAAGTATAGATGTTTCTTTGGGATGTGGGAGATCTTCCAAAGAAAGGATGTGGCAGATGAGATGTAAAGAGTCCTTTTGACATCTCTTGGAGAAAGGCAGCTGCTTAACCTGGGGAAAATGTTCTTTTGACTTTAAGATTCTGTTCAGTCAGTTGTGTATTTAGTAATGAAACAGAGTTTAGTCCTTTTTCTTTAGAAAGTTAATCTCCATGGTTCTCACTTAAATTATGCAAAGGAATTATTGAATATGTGATGATTGTAGGCTGAGTAAATTATTGATTTTTAACGCCATTTTTATAGAATCTGAATAAACTGAGTATATTGACTTTTAGAATGTGATTATTTGTAATTGTTAATATTTATTGCATGCTTAGTGTCTGGCTGGCACAATCTCCTGGTTTTTCCATGTATCACCTAATTTGATTTAATCTTTGGAAGGACCCTGTGAGTTACATACTATTGTCTCTATTTTATAGATGAGGAAACTGAAGTTTAGTTATGTTTACTAGCTTGCTCACAGGTAGGTGAGTCTGGCATTCCAAAGCGCCCAGGCTTAGCGAGTATGCTATATATATGATTGCAGTCTGACAAAATTAAAAGCTGCACATCTCTACTTTCTTACAGAGCTGATAAATGTGGGAGGGAAGGATTTGATTGTTATTTGGTTAACTAAACCTGCTCCTTCAGGAGAAAAAGCACTTTAACTGCCTCCCCACCATCCTAAGTGTCTGATACTGGAATAATTACCTTTGTAAATATTGTCTGGAAGAAAGAAGTAGTGTTAGCAACTGTGTGCTTGCTCTGTTAAGTAATACCCTCGTAACCAGTGATTGATTTATGTAACTATGAAAGACAGTTTTTAAAAAATAAAAATCAGTGTTTAATGATACTCAGACATGGTCATTATTGATCTTTGTTAAGAAGAGTTTGCTTAAGCATGATCTTAAGTGGACTTAACTTATAGATTAACTGTGCAAGTTCATATATACAAACATCCCTCATTCCGCCTGTCCTCATCCTTAAGATCTAAAAGATTTTTTGCCCTCCGGAGCTCATTCTTTACAATAGTTGAAACTGTTTTTCTTCGTTTGGAATTTAAAATGTTCCGGCCCATTCTCAGCTGTTGGGAAAAATCTGTAACTTGTGAAGTGCATTTATATTTAAAATATTGATGGGGAGCTGGGAGTTTTAGGAGCAGAAACCATAATCTTTTACCTACCTCTTTCCTTTCTAAGTGTTGGTAGCACTAACCGTAGTGGGTCTGAATTATTATTACTGTATTGTGCAGACTGCCGATCTCTCTGTAGAGTTGATAATGGTAACGTCATTGGGGTTTAGTGATCCTTCTGCTGTCCCAAGGACTTGAAGTTTTTGCCTCTGTACTCTGGATTTGTGGGGTTTCTCCCACCCTGCGATGAGCAAAGTATAAGGTTTGATTCAGGTAGTGACTGAATGTTAATGTAATGTCTAAGTAATGTCTAACAATGTCTAAGTAATGTTATATGGGATCATAGTTTGACATCCTGCTGTGTTGATTCTGGTTAGCTTAATGGGTTCAGATTATATGGAGGAATTAAATATAAATTGTTTCTGATGCCAGCAGGTGGTTGTATTTTTGTGTGTTAGTTGCAGTTTGAGGTGAGAAGATTGATGATGTGGTTATCTGGAAATTCCCATCACATTTTTACAACTGCAAACTGATGGCACCTTCAAATGAAATCTGGCACATCTTCCTGCCCAGTCCAGAAACACTTAAGCATTGGGCTCTCATGTTTTCTTTCCTTCTACAACCAAACTCCTTGGGTCACCTTTTCAGAATTAGGGACTGTTGTGGAATCTTTATACGACATTTAGACATGAAACATGTGCTTTTTAGATTACTAGTGTATCAGAACTCTCAAATTTAGATTCTGATGTTTCTGGTAAAACTAGAATATCCAGGAGTTATTAAAGAATCAGAAATACCTCATAGTTTGAAAGGTGAAAACTTGGTAACATTGATGTCTCCTGCTCATACTTTTCTTTGGTAAGTAGATAAACTGGAAAATAGAAATCCAGAGTCAGTCCCCAAATCTCATTTTAACCAATAGGAGCAAAAAAAAATAAATAAATAAAAATAAATAAAAAATTGTCTGGCTTTTTGCTTTAACCTCAGCATAAAACTGAGGAATTGTGAGAGTTTGAAAGAATGATTCATTGATTTGCTCTCGGTCTTAGTGAATTGGTGTCCATTCATACAAGATCCAAGAGCCAGGGATTCTTAACATGTCTTAAATCTTATATTCCAGAATTAGACCATTGGGATTTTTTTATTGTTTCTTTTCAACATGGGGAGTGGGTGCAAAAACTGTCAGCCTTTTAAATAATGTAAATGTTTGAGAAAGCTTTGTGTGGTATATTATAGTAACAGTTATTCTCTACTGCTAAGGGTATGGGAAATGATTCTCTTATACTTTATGGATAGGTTTCATTTTAGGAACCTTCGAATTATAATGAAAGTGTGTGTGTTATTTCATATTAGTTGGGTATGAGCGCATATATATTTTATGGGTCTTTCACAACATTTGCTGTACTTGCAGTGCAAAATAAAACTAATTTTCTTCAAACCCAAAGTTCTTTCCCTAGAAGTGTGTTTTTGTGAGGGATTTCATGCTTCCCATATGAAATTCTGTTGAACTGCAGTAAAGTTCTGGCTTTATTTGGAAAAATGGGTTAAAATGTAATTGTTTACTTTTGAATGAGGCTATGGAAATGCTGTAAATGAATATTTGATGTGGGACCCTGAGGTTAAAAAAAAACAACAACCCTCTTGAAAGAATGGTAAAATATAGTCCATTCACTGCATTTGTATGTGGGAGAGTCAGTTGAGTGACTTTTCTGTGTCCTATGGTTTAGATAATCTCCTTAATTATTTTGAACATTAACTTTGCATAACAAGAGCATTTGGGCAAACAGTTGAGAATATGGCTTGTTAAAGTAAAATGGTTGGGATGGGAGATGTTCCGAACTGGCCTTTACAAAGTGAATGAGGTATTGTGTTTAAAAGGAAGTTTTTCAGATTGTGTTTGAACTTGGAGTAGTAATAGTTGGAGCAAGTCTTTTCTCTGTATTTCCATACCTTGTAAATGAAGTTTGAGATACAGCTTACCATCCCCGTGGCTCCAAGCCAGTTACTGATGTAGGAAATCTAAGGAGGCAAGCGGTAATTAGCGTTTACCGGGCCCTGCCCTGCCCCCCACAACCTGCCTATCTAGGTGTGTGTTGTATGCTCTGAGTTGATAGCACCAGTGCCTGAGTACTGTAGAGGAGGATAAAGATTTGGGGGAGGGAGGGCGGGTATCTTAGTAGCCTAGGCTTTATTATTAAGTGGGAAAAAGTTTGTCAAATATGTTAGATATTAATGGTATTTTTTTGTAGGGCTACAGGAAATGACAGTATGCTGAAATAACAGCAAATAGATAACTAGTTTTCTTTGTTTTTTTGTTTTTTTGTTTGTTTTAAAGATTTTATTTGTTTATTTGACAGAGAGAAGCACAGCTAGAGAAGGAATACAAGCAGGGGGAGTGTGAGGGAGAAGCAGGCCTCCCACCAAGCAGGGAGCCCCGAGTGGGGCTTTATCCCCATCCCAGGACTCAGGGACCACGACCTGAGCCGAAGGCAGACGCTTAACCACTGTGCCACCCAGGTGCCCCGCAAATAAATATTGTTTAACATGATTTTTATTCTGTATGTTTAGGAAAGAGTCTAAATATTTTTCATACTGGGAGAGAAGTGATTTTACTGATAATCTCAAGTAAATCTTAGGGTATATAGTTTATAATACCATCAAGCTAGAACCCTATTTATCTGCCTTTATCTGTCATTAATATATGTCTCTAAATTTTAGTAGAGAAAGAAACTAAGGGAGAGAGGCAACTTGTTTTAAATTTCTTTTTTGGATGGTATTTAGTTTCAGTTTGTTGGCTTAAGTTTTTATGTCCATTCAGTTATCTCCCACCTTTACCTTTGTGTACTGTTCTTGAGAATTTTCCTGAAATTTATAGTTGATATTTTTATTTACATCTCCCTCATGCCCTCTCCATTAGATTTAGGGTAGAGATGTATCTCTACCAGGCTCTTAATTCTCCTCTGAGCCTTTGAAATTAACTTTGTTTCAATGGATTTAAGGACCCAGAGAACTCCATTCATTCATTAGCATTCCTGAGATGCACCTCGGTAGGCTCCAACAAAAGGTGTTAAAGCAGTCAGCATTATGGGGGACTTTGGGAGACTTTAATTCCCTTAGTCTTTCTTGTTGAGAACAAGTTTCATAGATCCCTGGGTTTTCTGATATTTTGTATGTTTTAAGAACAAAAATCTGCCAACTCTTGGACTCAGTATTCTTTGTATTCATTTTTTTCTTAGCACAGCCTAGCAAAGATAGATGCCTAGGATCATTCTTAGAGTAGATATCCTTGGGTGTTTGGAGTTTGTCCGCCCCTCCCCCCCAGATGTTTTAAGTGAAGGTTAGTCCTATAAGAGTACACTAGAAATGCACTCTTTTGCTACTTCTTAATCTTTTTTTTTTTTTTTAAGATTTCATTTATTTATTTGATAGAGGAACACAGCTATAGAGGGAACGCAAGCAGGGGGAGTGAGAGAGGAAGAAGTGGGTTTCCCATGGAGCAGGGAGCGCTATGCAGGGCCCGATCCCTGGAGATCCCTGGACTCCTGGGTAATGACCTGAGCGGAAGGCGGACACTTAACTACTGAGCCACCCAGGTACCCTGCCACTTCTTAACCTTGTTGCCATATATGAATGCCCAGATTTATAAAGGTTTGTGAGCAGAATACTGGTTGGGCAGAAGACTTAAACCTAGCAGGTTTCAGGATCAGTAAATTAGGGAATCTCTGGCTAAGACCTTTTACTTTCCCCAACTCCTATAAGGTAGCCTCTTCATTTGTAGCCTGTTATCTGATCTCTTGCTACGGAGTGGAAGGGGGAAGTGGGAGGAAAGGAACTAATTTTGAGAGCTTAGTAGACATCACATTTTTATATACATTAATCTGAATTTAATAGCAGCAGTACAGATTGCATAGGTTTATGGGTGAACCTGAGACCAAGAAAGGAAAACTTTGCCTTTTATACCTTCTCAACTCCCCTTTTTGGTAGCATACTGTCTGGTCTAGATTCCAGAAATCCCATACTGTAATTGGTAAGCTTCTAGTAAGAGGTATCATAGCCTGCCCTTAATTATGTGCTGGCAGAGATAGTTTAGACGCCTTGCATCTGGAGGGGTAGGTCTTAAAGAGATGTTTTGGAGTTGAGGCTGGAATCAGATTGATATTAAAGGGTATAAGTGATGAGGAGGGAGGCTGTGGGGAGATAACGATCTTGAGCAACAGTGGTAAAGTAGAAAATTGGAGCGGGAAAATCTTAAGTCCCTATTCTTAGTATGAAACTTAGCCCTTTCTGCCAAAGCTTGTTTTGTCATGTATAGATAGGGAAGATATTTCTATGCTTCACAAGGTATTGAAATTTAATTACATATACAGAGAGCCTCTTTGCCCACACTTTTTAAAATTTAAACTTTGGTCAGACAGCTTCTATTCTGAAATGGATCTTTATTTTGAATGTTAGGATTCAGGTGCTGATGTTGGTGACTCCTTCCTTCACTGGTATTCCCTGATAACGTTTTAAATCTTCTGACATTTACATAGTGAACAGTAGCTTATAACTAGAGTTGGTTGAATCTTTACCTCCTGAACTTCACAGCTTACACTAATCTCTTGACCTACATTTACCTCGCAATGAAAGGTGGTGTTATCAGTATCTAGGTTTGGGCTAAGTAGGAGCCAAATGCATACTTGGTTCCTATTTTTCTAATAAGAATAAGGCAAGATTGTCATTGCTGAAAGAGCTTCTTTTCAGAGGGAATGGGCTTAGAAATGAAAAAAACTGTATCGCTGTGGCTAATTTCTCAACCTTTCAATAGAACTATGGATTTTCTCTAAAAGATACCCAGAACTTGGGTGCCTGGATGGCTCAGTGGGTTAAAGCCTCTGCCTTCAGCTCAGGTCATGATTCCAGAGTCCTGGGATTGAGGCCTGCTCTCAGGCTCGCTGCTCAGCAGGGAGCCTGTTTCCTCCTCCTCTCTCTGTCTGCCTCTCTGTCTACTTGTGATCTCTCTGTCTGTCAAATAAATAAGTAGAATCTTAAAAAAAAAAAAAAAAAGATACCCAAAACTTATATGTGAATTATATCTCAATTTTAAAAAAAGGTACCCAGAGCTTTATCTTTATTAGATGCATTTAGTAAGAAATGTCATTATCTGTAATTTTCTTTTAATGATAGAACTCAGTATGTCTTGTGTCAGCATGTTTTTTTGCTTTTTTTTTTTTTTTTTTTTTAAAGATTTTATTTATTTGACAGAGAGAAACACAGCCAGAGAGGGAACACAAGCAGGGGGAGTGAGAGAGGGAGAAGCAGGCTTCGTGCTGAGCAGGGATGTGGGGCTCGATCCCGGGTCTCCAGGATCATGACCTGAGCCGAAGGCAGTCGCCCAACCAACTGAGCCACCCAGGCGCCCCTCAGCATGTTTTTTCAAAGGCCACTATTTTACTTCTTCCCCTAAAACATTTTTAATTCTATTTTTTCCCTCCAAAACATTTTTGAACTGAGAAGACTCAAAGCATCTGAGAGTTACCTTAATTTTTCATTTATTCATATAGTGCTTAAAGGGACCAACCCAACTTTCTTGAAATAGTAATTCTTGGCAACAAGAATGCCTTAACTAATAAAGCTTAGGAATGAGAATTTAAGTAGGAAACTCCATGTTAGCAGTATAGGCATTTGGGAGATTTCATGAAAAAAATCAGTAAGCAAAAATTTCAGTAATGGCTCATAAGTGTAGCTAATGCTGAGTGCTACTTAAAATGAACCAAAACCATTTGTGGGATATGTTTACTGATGTCCATTATATTAAGCAGATGGATCTTAGTAGATATACCACTGATCAAAAGGATTATCATAGAACATCACAATAGGAGCAAACTTTAGACACATTATTCATGTAAAGGTGGGCTGGTGAAAATAATTTCATAGGAGAGAAATTACAAAATTGGGCCTAATTTTAAAGTTTTCACAAATAAAGTTTTCAAAAGATAAACATCTCAGGAACATATGGTTCGTAAAGTATATGGAGAAAAGTGTCTTGCCGAAAGTGAGTATTAATACTGCATGGCCATATTGCCTTCATTGTGTGAGGCTTTCCAGAATTGAATTTAAAGTCTTCAAAGCTTGGGCCTCTTTTATCTTTTTTCTCTAATTCAGAATGTGAATAGTTGTGTATGTGTCTGTCTCCTGGCCAAATCAACGCTGGTAGAGTGGAAGGGACAGATACTGAGTCAAGGGGATTTGAATTTGAGTTCTTGTGCTTCTGCTCAATAGCCAGAATCTCCAAGTCTTTGTTCTTTACCTGTAAACTAGGTCTAATACTTAACTCACAAGATTGAGGATTAAAGAGCATGTGAGGATCACTGTCGGAAAGGTGAAGCTTAGTACAGAATTTTTAGTACCTTGCCAGTCCTTAAAAACAAAAAAAGCAAAACCCAAACCTTTTTCAGAGATTGCTTTTTTAGTTTTATTATTATTATTATTATTATTATTATTATTATTATTATTCATTTGATAGCACATGGAGGGGGAGCAGAGGGAGAGGGAGAAGCAGGCTTCTTGCTCGGCAGGGAACCCAACACAGTCTCGATCCTAGGACCCTAGGATCATACCTGAGCTGAAGGCAGATGCTTAACTGAGCCATCCAGGTGCGTGCCTGCCTGCCTTTCTTTCTTTCTTTCTTTCTTTCTTTCTTTCTTTCTTTCTTTCTTTCTTTCTTTCTTTCTTTCTTTCTTTCAAGATTTTACTTATTTATTTGACAGAGAGAAATACAGCTAGAGAGGGAACACAAGCAGGGGGAGTGAGAGAGGGAGAAGCAGGCTTCGCGTTGAGCAGGGAGCCCGATGTGGGGGTTGATCCCCGGTCCCTGGGGTCATGACCTGAGTCGAAGGCAGTCGCCCAACCAACTGAGCCACCCAGGCGCCCCAAGTGCCCTGCCTTGTGCCCTGCCTTTTTAGTCTTTGTACAAAGGGAACAGCTTTAATTTTTGAATTTGTATATTGTGAGATTTTACCCAAGGAAGAGGGTCACTAGGGAAACTTGAATATGATTCTATTGCTGTGGATCCAGACAGGGGAGGCTCAGTATGGGTAAGACTTTGTGACTGTGTACAAACCACTTTGTTTCTCATACTTAAATTACAGTTTAGGAATCTTTGGCAGCCAGTAACTTGTCCCCCTTTGTGCTTGGGATGGTGGAATATTTATAGATCTACTCAGGAAAGTAAAAATTTCATGTGTAATTGCAGATGGAAAATTTAAGCTGCCATGTTTATTCATTCAAACATTGAGAAAGTAAATACCGGTAATGACTAGATACAGATGATGAGCAAGACAAATCCATATGGTTCCCAGAACGAAACATTTTGAAGTTAGTACTTGTAGGTCTGTAACTCACTTCCTTTGTTGAGATTTCATATTTTTCACTGTGCCTCAGTACAGAGGCTCCTGACATACCAGGTTGAATAGAGGTGGAAGGTACTTTCTGGCAGTTAATACTTTATTGTCAGTGAAAGAGTGACATCTCTATTTGTACTCAGTCTAAAAGGTTTTTGTTTTTGTTTTTCTCATTGCAAAAATTGGAAACCCTAGGACCTTATACAATTCCAAAGATGTCCAAACTCCTAACTGTTCTAGAAAAAAATTCTTTTAAGATACCTGTTAGCTCATTAAATTATTTCAGCTGGAATAGAATTTTAAAGTACTTTGTATTTCCCATTATCTTTCTGTATCAGCAGTAATACAAGAGGTTTAGAAAAGTAGTTTTCAGGTTTTCCTGAACAGGTAGATTTGTCAGTGACTAGAAATGTTCACATTCTGTTTGAGAACTCATGTGACAATAGCTAATTCAAGTATTTGCTTGAAATGGTTTAAATCCTTGAACTGAATTGCCTGAAATAGAGAGTATAAAATCACCATCTTCATAAATATGAAGAACTAAAATCTTAAGAGATTAGACTCAGTACTTAAAGTCTTGGGAAACTAATTTTGTGGAGCAGTTTAAATATATTACTATTGTTACTGCTTCCAGTCCATGAAAGTGTCTTGATATGAAAGCTGTTAAACTCCTCAGAAAAAGGTTCAGAGTATGTAGTGGTATAATATGGAAAAGTAATCGCAACTAATGTTAGACTGAACATGCCTTATTGTAATCAGTGTGTTTTCACAAGAATGAATGCAATGTTGCTAGTTCTTGCTGCTTAACATCAGAAATAAGGAAACAAGAGTCTCTCAGGGAATTGATCATACCTCAGGATCTGTTTCTTGATTTTTCAATGGTTCCAGTTAACCAGGAAAGAGAACAAAAGTAGGGAGGAAGAACAGAAGCTGTCTTGTCTTTACAACTGCTGGCTTGTTATACTTGACTTCCAGGCAGAAAGCTCTTTAACGCCAGAGCCCCCTCACTCCACCCCACCCCACCTCACCCCACCCCCCCAACCCCAGCTCTGAGAGGTCTCTTGGTTGTTGCCCTCTGCATATGGTGGTGGTTTGACCATAATTACTACTTTTTTCTCCTTAAAAATCAAATCACCTCACTTCTCCCTAGAATGCAGAGTGATATAAAAATGGGCACTTCAGAACTTTATAATCCTTTACACATGTTAACACCTTCCTAATTCAGAATGTCAGGAAAGTTGTTTTATTAGCAGAAGTATGCTTGTTTGCTCTGTAGAAAATCGGATTCTAGTTGGGCAAACAAGAAGCCAAATTTTTTCCTCTTAACTGTCCTGAAGATACTATAGAACTTCTTTAGGACTAGGGCGAATCTGTGGAATTGAGATGTCTGATATTGTTTGTACTGAGCTCGGGTTTTTAGGGCAATAGTTTAAAGTTACAGTACAGTATGATTCAGTTGGGTCCATAAGTGACTGAAAACTGTAGAAATGTTGGTACAAGACTACCAGAATATTAAGCATAATCAATACTGATGGCATATATGTAAATATGCATGCCAGTAGGTGCTGTTGTACAAAAGAGAAGATAATTTTAAGTACGCTTATTGGAAACTTGATTAAAAATTAAAAATGTCCTTCTGCAGCAACTTTTGTTTCCTAGGAGTAAAAGTTCAGTATGTATTATTCTTCCACAAGTCTTTAGTCCTGTTTTGTTCTGTTCAAATATTCCTTTTTACTCTGAAATACCTCTTAGTCTTTAGAATTTGGTACAGTTTACGTAAGTATGCCTGGTACTTCTCCATTTTACTACCTATTTAGGAAGGCACCAAGTATTATAAACTCCTTTAAGATTAGCAACATCTCAGAGCCTGTTTCCGTATTGAAGGCATAGTTACGAATATGCCCCTTTCCATTTTCCTGAAATCTGTCTGCAGTCACCACTTAATTCCAAGTCAGAAGCAACTACTTTTCTCTGGCTTTGAGCTCCTCTTGTACTCTTCTTCCAATTTTTCATTCTGGACTGGAGAAATTTACATGTTTTGCTTATTTATTAGGAAGTGTAAATAACACTATCTCAACCTGTATGGATAGTACAGATGCTTTCAACAAATGTTTAAATTGTGAAATGGGAACCCCTCTCTCTTCTAGCTCATTAGCTGGTTGAAAATTGAGAAAAAGTGAGAGCTTTATACTTAAGTTTCTTTCTTTTTTAAGATTTTATTTTTAAGTAATCGCCACACCCAGTGTGGGGTTTGAACTCACAACCCCGAGATGAAGAGTCACACCTCCACCAATTGAGCCAGCCAGGAGCCCCTACACTAAGTTTTCATTGTTTTCCAGCTAATATTCTGAAGAATCACCTGAGAGCACTTGGTAAAAATACATATTCCTAGGTTTCTTAAGTTGATTCTTTAGTGGCACAGGCTGAGTTTTTTTGTTTTTTAAAGAGTGAGAGCACTGGGTGGCTCAGTGGGTTGAAGCCTCTGCCTTTGGTTCGGGTCATGGTCTCAGGGTCCTGGGATCGAGCCCCACATCAGGCTCTCTGCTCGGCAGGGAGCCTGCTTCCTCCTCTCCTTCCTCCTGCCTCTCTGCCTACTTGTGATCTCTCTGTCAAGTAAATAAATAAAATCTTAAAAAAAAAGAGAGAGAGAGAGCGTCCAGGGATGGGGAGGGGCAGAGGGAGACAGGATCTTAAGCAGGCTCCATGCTAGGTGTGGAGGGGCTTGACCTGATAACATGACCCAAGGTCAAGAGTTGGACACTCAACTGACTGAGCCACCCAGCTGCCCCAGAAATCTGCATTTTTTAAATATTTATTTAACAGTCCTGGATGATTCTGACTAATACATCAGACCACAAATTATCTTTGGAGAAATGGATCCATCTGGACTTTACTGTCTTACTTGATTTAGCCTGGGGGTTTGCTTCATTTAGTTAAGGTCCTCCATTGGTTAAGCTATTAAGTTTATGGTTGGTTTTGGTTTTGTTTTTGAAGGACCAGAATAGTGTTCTTCAGTATATGTTTATAGAAGCTTGATATTTATCCTCAGTATCTTCTACCTTTCAGTGAGCATTTACCTAAATAGTAGCGATAGTTAACTGCTTTTGCAACTGTTTTACTATGTGTCTGATCAGAATCCTAATCCTTTCTCGTCCTTCATGTTTAACAAACCATTATTTGATCCTGATATCATCTTTTAGGATTGGGTGACTAAGCAGAACACAAAGAGCAAGAGGTTGTTTTCATACTGATATCCCTAGAATGGCTAAGGCAGAGTGTTTGAAGGTAAGTGGAGTTATTGGCTCAGTTTAGTGGCATGCTGAAGATCTTATCTATGGTGGTCACTACTCTTAGATTCAATTAAGGGTCTTTAGCTACTAATGGCACTGATTGACATGGGAGGATTTGAATGGGGCAGTGGTTCTTAAAGTGCGATTTCCTGATTAGCATTGTTTGAGAACTTGTTGGAAATGCAAATTCTTGGGCTCATCCAGGCTTACTGGCCCAAACTGTGGAAGTGGGGGGCTTAGTCAGCTATGCTTTAACAAGTCAACCAAGTGATGCAATGCACACCAACATTTCAGGACCGTGGAATAAAAGTAAGATTTGAAGTTCACCTTTTCCTTTGAGTGTCACATTTTTATTTTATTTCTTAATTTTAATTTTTTTGAGCCTCACATTTTTAGTAGAAATGAAAGACCATGGACAAAAAGTTCACTTGCTTACCATTGAAACAGTACATAAGAGGTATATAAACTTGGTTAGCTGGGTGTCCTTAAGCAAGTCATAGCTCCGATTCTAGTTTCTTATCTGTAAAAGTAGAGGGATAATAGCTATGGCAGAGTCATATAAAAGAGCATCTAATAGTATCTGGTACTACTGTATCCTCAAGATCAAATAATTGACAAGAATAAGATAAATTGACTGATCAAAGTGGCGCCTGGCTGGCTCAGTTGGTTAAGCGACTGCCTTCGGCTCAGGTCATGATCCTGGAGACCCCTGGAGACCCGGGATCAAGCCCTCCCCCCTCCTGCTCGGCGGGAGGCCTGCTTCTCCCTCTCTCACTCCCCCCTGCTTGTATTCCCTCTCTAGCTGTGTTTCTCTCTGTCAAATAAATAAATAAAATCTTAAAAAAAAAAAAAGATAAATTGATCAAAATAAGCTTCTGGTTAATTCTTTAGTGCTAACATTCATATGAAACTTAAACTAGTTTTGTAATAATTCAACCTCTTAAACAGTATCCTTGTTTTGTTCTTGCTTTTTTTTTTTTTTTAAACAAGGCCATGGCTAGGCCTCAGTACTTATTCAGTTACTTATTCTTCCTTATAGTTTTGAAGTCGGAGTAATTCATAATTGGTGCATAAAAAGGAGCCTGTTAAATAAATAGCACTAGAAAGGCTTCTGAAGAACATATGTGTTCAGACTTACTCTTTCTCCAGCTGGTGGCTCAGAAAATGGCCTGTGCATTTCAAGTACCATCAGTAGTGATAACTCCTAGATAAGAGGGCCCCTTAGTTGAACTGGTAATAGGATGCATGAAATAGTGCATCAATACCCTTGATTCCTATCTGGCCAGACAAGGTGTAGACTTGAGGGAAATTTTGAGACCCATGCTCTGTTGAAAACAAAAGCAGCTTAGGCTGAGCTGTGGATTTCTATGTAGTATAGACAGGAGGTTTGTAGTCACTTTCACTATTTCCCAGGCATTAAGGGCTTACTTAATAGAAGCAAAGGAGGACAGGCCTGCAGGAATGGGCCTGTCCTAATTGAGCCTGCCTGAGAAGGTACATTTTCAGGTTAGACAAGTCGTTTTTTCCTTTTAAGTTCTGCCTCCTGAAAAAGAAGTAGCATTTTCAGTCAGGGATGTTGTTGTGAAAACATGACTCACTGCTGAAGGGTATATGAAATATAAATGTCCATTTTAAGGGTCTTGTAACTGGTTAATTACTCTCAGAGGCAGAAGTAAAACATTCTTTGTCTTGGGGCACCTGGGTGGCTCAGTCGTTAAGTGGCTACCTTTGGCTCAGATCATGATCCTGGAGTCCCAGGTTCAGGCCCCACATCAGGTTTCCTGCTCCGCGAGAAGTCTGCTTCTCCCTCTCTCGCTCTCCCTGCTTGTGTTCCCTTTCTACTGTGTTTCGCCTGTCAAATAAAATCTTTACAAAAAAAAAAAAAGTCATTAAAAAAAAGTTACTTGTCTTGTATTTAGAAAACAATGTTGAGTTTGTTGAATGAGATTTGTTTGGCATGCCTTTTCTTTTTTAAGATTTTATTTATTTGAGAGTGAGAGACAGAGATAGTGACAGAGATAGCGAGGGAGGGGGGAAGAGAGAGAGCGAGCGCGCGCACGCATGCATGCATGCATGAGCGGGGAGGAGAGGGAGAAGCAGGCTCCCTGTTGAGCAGGGAGCTTGATGTGGGGCTCAGTCCTAGGACTCTGAGATCATGACCTGAGCTGAGAATAGTTGCTTAACTGACTGAGCCACCCTGCCACACTGAGGCACCCCTGTTTGCCATACTTCTGACACTTGAAATAATGGCTCATCTAGGTTTGATTTATACCTCAGTGGACTAATACCTTAGTTACAGTGTTCTCTGGAAGCACTCATTGAGGCTCTGATTCTCCAGGGACTCTATGCAGAAGTGGCCTGCTTTTGAGATGGCCATTTTAGCCAGGAAAACTTTTGGCTGGCCTTAAGGAATTACACAGCACACCGCCTTGCCATGTAGGGAAAAGGTCCTTGACTGGCCTCCAGCAGGAGAATTGGTGGTGGGTGGAGAGTCAAGACAAGGGAAGTCTTACTCCTTTGGCAGTTGTGACCAGAGTGAATCATACAACATGGTGCTTCATGCTCTCCACACCAGTGAAAGGGAGATGTTGACCTGGATCCAAGCTTTTTAATCAGTGCTGTCCTGGTAGGACCTTCTGTTATGACAAAAATGTTCTGTATCTGGGCTGTCCTGTGTGGTAGCTCCTAGTCAAATGAGACTATTGAGCCCTTGAATGTGGCAAGTGTGACCAAAGAGCTTAAACTTTTTATTTTACTTAAAGTAGCTACACATATCATTGGACAGCATAGCTCTAGATAAGATTTAGATAAGAGCAGAGAGATTTAGGCTTAGATTTTGCTTGGAATATGGGTGGTTGGGGCCCTTGGAACTTAAAAAAATCTAAAAGAGGTGGAATATGATGAGTCTAAATAATAGTCTTCTTTCTGTATATCTGCATTACCTTATCCTGGATGACCTGCTAAGAAGATTTACAACTGGTATGCACAGTTGTATTTTTTTTTATAAGATTTTATTTATTTATTTGACAGATCACAAGTAGGCAGAGAGGCAGGCAGAGAGAGAGGAAGAAGCAGGCTCCCTGCTGAGCAGAGAACCCGATGCTGGCCTCCATCCCAGGACCCTGAGATTATGACCTTAGCCGAAGGCAGAGGCATAACCCACTGAGCCACCCAGGCGCCCTCGAACAGTTATATTTTTAAGAGCAGGTGGAAGTTTAAACCTCCGTTTTACTTGACCCCTTTAATATTGCTCAAAGGTGAGCATTTAAGGTCCTTTAGCTTGAATAAATTCTCATTTCATCTCAGCAGCTCTATGGGATAAATCATGTGTATTTTGTAGTTGACAGAACAAATGAACTTTTATTTATATACACCTTTCTGGATTTTTATCCTTTAAAATGATTGGAATTTGTCTTCATTTGAAACTTCAATTGCAAGTTTTTAGACTGTTGCTATAACAAGAAGTTAATTTGTATTTGTTAAATTGTAGTCAATAATAAGTGAATGTCTGACTATAAGCAATAGAAAATTTGAAATTATATAGGCAGGGGCGCCTGGCTGGCTCAGTCAGTAGAGAATGATACTCTTGATACTGGGCTTGTAAGTTTGAACCCCACGTTGAGGGTAGAGTTTACTTTAAAAAAAAAAATTGTATAGGCAAACAACAGCCAAGAGGTTAACTCACCCAGAGTGTTGCTTACATTGAAAGCAGGTCAGAACTCAGTTTCTGCAATTTACCTGGGGTCTTCTCTCATTTGCATACTTCTGAATGTCGGCTGCATCTCAAATATAAGTACTCTGGTCCACAGTTTGCCAGACAGTGTTAGTCTAATGACCCAAAATGGGACTATAGCCTTGGCCACTATGAGGATCACTGACATAGTGGACATGTGAAGTCTCAAGCAGTTTGGGTGAATTGCTTAAAGACCAGGAACTGATACCATTTTCTTCTAGTTTTAGCTTCACATTATGGTCATTTATTTTAGAGGTGGTAAGAGGAAGTGAACTAGGGATAAAATAAATAGCAGATATTTGAACATTTAGTATTATACTTTCCTTCTGAAGAAACTCAAGGCTGTGTAGTTTGTATGAAAACCACAGAGCTGGAAGACTAATCTAGGCCTATCTGATGCCACATCCTGAGTTTTTAAAGGTGACACAAAACATGGTAAAGGGAAACCTGGGTGACTCAGTTGTCTCCTGGGAATTGTGGGCTATAGCAGAGCTACCCATGTAGTATCAGACTAAAGGCTGTCAGAGCACCCACCTTCATTTACAGTGGATCTTTACCAGACTACTATCATTGACCAGTAAGTAGGCTCTGCTAAAGTCTATTTGTTTGTAAAGATTTTATTTATTTATTTATCAGAGACAGAGCATACAAGCAGGCTGAGCAGACAGCACAATGTGGGACTCGATCCCAGGACTCTGTGATCATGACTTGAAGCCGAAAGCAGATGCTTAATCTGGGCCACCCAGATGTCCCTCTGTTGAAATTTAAACTAATGTGTAATTCTTTCCCTATTGAGGAAGGTCTGACTGCCTGTGTAAAAAAGACCCCAGAGTAATTTATTTTTTAGCAGTTCAGTTTGTACTTGGAGCCAGTTACTCCAGGAATCAGTAAAACCTCCTTTTACCTGAGTACTGAAGAAAAAGGGTCATCTTGTTAACCAGAGATTAACTAGGCCTTCCCATCCCTCCTTATTTTAGAAGGGTCTCTGAAGTCTGCTTATTTATTTAGGAATTTTGTCAGCGTTGGTTAGCAATATGTGAACAAGTACGATGTTCCCCCCTCAAAGGGGATAAATAACAATTTTTTTTTTTTAAGATTTTATGTATTTGACATAGAGATCACAAGTAGGCAGAGAGAGAGGAGGAAGCAGGTTCCCTGCCAAGCAGAGAGCCCTACGTGGGTCTCTGTTCCAGGACCCTGAGATCATGACCTGAGCGGCTTTAACCCACTGAGCCACCCAGGCGCCCGATAAATAATAAATTTAACTAGCTTGCCGCTTAAGAAGCTGAAATAGTGGGTTCAGCATTGACCTCCCCTTCAGAGTTATCATTTATGTGATTTACTTTATCAGTTAGGCAGAGTAGGAGTAGATTTTAACTACTTTTAAATTATGGTAATTAATGACCATTCATGGGTTCTTTGAAGGAAGGAAAATGGTGGGAGCTGGACTTAGTGTCAATATTGTTTAGGAGAAATCTTGGGGATTAGAGAGGAGCCATAGGTAAAGGTAAAGCAAGGGGAATATTCTTCACTTACGTACTGATCTTGAGAAAGGCACCTGTCTTCACAGGGTACATTGGGGATAGTTTTAGAAAGAATGAAACTGATGTTATATGTCAGTTACACCTTGGTTTTAAAAATAGATTATTTCATGACACAGGAAAATTACATGAAATTCAAGTTTCAGTGTCCATAACTAAAATTTTATTGCAGTGTAGCCATGCTCATTCCTTTGCACATAATCTGTGGCTGCTTTTGTGCTACAGTGGTTGTTGAGTACCTGCTGCAGAAATCGAATGGGCTGTAAATCCTAAACTACTTACTACCTGTCCCTTTACAGAAAAATGTTGCTAACCCTTGGATTGGTGAGTAGTACCAGTTGCTTACCTGACTGAGTGGTGCTTGTGTGTGTCACAGGAAGCTCATAAGACTCTTTTCATATTATTAGCCTTCAAGGGAATCTGTATAAGAAAAATGTCAAAAGTTTACTGTGAGTTTGCAGTTTCATTGAGTCTTAATCCATTTTTTTTCTTCTTCATTTTCCCAACAGAGTCCTACTGACTGGACTCAAGTCACCTGTCTAAGCAGGGCTCTGCCCATTGCTATGCAGACAACAAACAGAATTTATATTGTAAAGAACTTGACTACCCTGCTCTTTACCTAAGCTATGTTACCCTTTATGTAGTTCTTCCTTCTTCCTCTCAAACAGGGGCTGTGAGAGAGCAGGTGAAAATAACCTCTTTTCTTCATCAATTGTAGAGACGCAGCATTCTCAACTGCACCAAATAAATAAATATATAAAGTTGCCAGGGACTGACTCAGCACCTTGTGCCTGCCTTTTAAAGGAACAGAGACCCAATTGAAATAGAACCTGGAAATAAAATCAGTAGCATGTCCATTATTGCATTATTGCAGGTGTCTGGTATTTGGTACTAATTATTGCTCAAAGTATCAAGAAACAAGAGGGCAGAGTTTTCCAAAAAATGATTCTGGACAGTGTAGATTATGGTCACCTGGAGAGTTAAAATAGACATATCTGGGGATGATCTAAGTCCCAGGTGTCAGGGAGTTTTAAGAAACACTGGTCTCAAGCATTTAATTTTTTTCTGTTTTAACTTTTAACTAAAACAAGTTTTTTTCTTAAATGTTTTATTTATTTGGTGGGGGAGGGAAGGAAGAGGAAGAGAATCCTGAAGCAGACTCCCCACTGAGCCCAGAACCTGAGGTGGGAGCTCAATGCAGCACTTGCTCTCAGGACCCCAAGATCACAACCCTAGCCAAAATCAAGAGGAGTTTGCTTAATCAACTGAACCACCCAGGCGCCTCTAAAACAAAATTTTAAAAAGATGTATTTATTTTTTTATGAGAATGAATGGCAGGTTATAAACAGGGGTAGGGGCAGAGGGGGAAGGAGATGGAGAGAGAAGCCAAAGCCAGCTCTTTGCTGAGGGTGGAGCTCGATGGAGGGCTGGATCCCATGATGTTGAAATCTTGACCTGAGCTGAAACCTAGAGCCAGATGCTTAACCGACTGAGCCACCCAGGCATCCCTGAAAAACAATTTTTAAAGGTCATAAGATTCTTTTGACTGGAAGTGTAGGCATCAATAGAGGTCATTTTACAGACTAGAAAACAGACTAGAGCAGAGAAATTAACTAAGGACCCCATCAGGACACTGCATAAAAGACTCAGAATTCCTCTAAGGAATTGAGTTTTTTTGTTTTTTTGTTTTTTTTAGAAATTGAGTTTTAAATTATGTCGTTTAGTTCTAGTATAATAATATAACAGTGAGCAGCCTGTTCTGAACCCTAATTGTGTTTGCAAACTACAGCTCAAAAGACCTTGTATTTAATTAGGTAACATATATATTTTTTGAAAACAATTTGGTGGTCCCATCTCTGAATTCTCTGCAGTTCTTTTTAAAAATTTAAATGTAATTAATTAGTCCCTGGGAAAAAGAACCAGAGAAAGAGAGGAAGATGAACTTGAATTTAAGGAGCGTAATGGAAGGAATAGGGTGGGAGAGAAGGTTGTAAAGTACTTTAAAATAGGGTACATAGGCAGGAAGAGGCTGAAAAGACAGATCAAGGTAATTGTAGTGTTGTAAAAGCATAAAAGAAGTTCAAGAAATTTAAATGCGGAAGTAGACTGACTGGAAGAGAAAACTTCTCTGACCATTTAACTCTTTTTGTGTGTGTGGAACTGAGACCTAAAGCAAACCAGTTGGCTGCTTCATTTGTGTCTTTTTATGATACGGTCTTTAAAAACAATGTCTGATCACTCCTTTCAGAGTTGGGGATGTTTAAGAACCACAGTAGGTTCTCTTAAGGGTTTTTAAGTCAATTTGTAGTATTTCTTCTGAACATGTCGACTCCTTGGAAAATGTGACAGTTTTTAAAAATTTGAAGTTGTGTTGCAGAGCTGATAAAGAAATGAAAATACTGGGCTTCTGTCTTTGAGCAACTCGTAATGTTTTCCTAATGCAGAGTACTTCTAAGTTTCTGATGATGAAGTTTTTACCAAGTATTGACTTGAGGAGAAAGACTCAAACAATTTGCAAAATAATTGGCAAGTTTCATTTGATTAAGCTTGACACTTTCCTTTACTTGGCTTCAGTAACTTACTATGAAGGTCTTCTCCAGCTGCGACATTAAAGTCTGATTCTGGAATTTCACAGAGCTGAGTCCAGGGAAACTTGGACTGTTAGGGAGACCCTTTTACCTCCTCCCTTACCACACTTCCTCATTTAACAGCTGCCGCTCTTGGGAAGGGTTAGGGTATTTATTATGCCCTTTATGTAACTTTATGAGGGCAGAGACTTGGTATTGTTTGCTGCTATATTCCCACATCTAAAACAATGCCTGACATAGAATTGACATTCGATATTCAAATGAATGAATATTGTGAAACCCAACTTAAGGACCATAGAAGAAATATACTTCCATCTGCCATCTTAGCTGGAGTTGGTTTGTTTTATTACCTTGATAGTACTAGGTCCCTAATGGGGGAACCCCATTAGTGTCAATAATAAATGAGTCTGTGACAAGCGGTCTTGTTTATATAGTACACATCTGGGGAGAACAAATGATAATTTTGACCTTAAAAAATTGGAATTGTTGCTGGTCTCTTCCTTACTCTTGACTTTTTTTTTTTTTTTTTTTTAAGAGCTGAATCCTCCCAACATTATTCTTTTAAATTCCAGAGCTCATTGAGCTTTTTAGCCAGAACACCATCTGTCCTGCTTGCTTTGAAAGGCTATTAACTGTAACGTGGAATTTTGGAAATATGCTTATGGAGAATCACTATAAAATAGTGATAAGGACTCTTCTGTGGGCTACAGATTGAAATTGGCTGCCATTAGGGATGGATCACAGTTTCCTAGATTGAAACAGATCACAATTGGTAAAGTTCAAATTTAGATACCTTTGGTGGGGGAGGGGGAAGGGTAGAATTCTTGCATCCCTCAATTTCCCTACCAGTGATGAACTTTCAGGCTTCTTAACTGCTTTTAGTTTGGCACTGAGTTCCTGGGGAAATTCACACACCCCTGATACTGACCATACTTCCCAATGCCAGTCTTTATTACCAAAACCAGCTTGTTCTCTGTCTAAACCAAGAGTCTTTTTGTTACTTAAATTTTTTTTCCCAGTGTTCCAAGATTCATTCCCCATTCCCCACACCCAGTGCTCTATGCAATAGGTGCCCTTAGTACCCAACACCAGGCTCTCCCATTCCCCCCAGCCCCCTCCCTCCAAGTCCCTCGGTTTGTTTCTGTGTCCAAAGTCTCTGTTGTTTCGTTTCTCTCCCTGGATTACCCTACTTCGCATTTACTTTCCTTCTCCTACTGTCCTCTACATTACCCCTTATGCACCGCAAGTAAGTGAAACCATGTGATACTTGACTTTCTCTACTTGGCTTATTTCACTCAGCATAATCTCTTCCAATCCAGTCCATGTTGCTACAAAAGTTGGATATTCATCTTTTCTGATGGAGGCGTAGTATTCCATTGTATATATTTACCACATCTTCTTTATCCATTCGTCTGTTGGTGGGCACCTTGGGTCTTTCCATAGTTTGACGATTGTGGCCATTGCTGCTATGAACATTGGGGTACATATGGCCCTTCTTTTCACTACATCTTTATCTTTGGGGTAAATTCCCAGTAGTGCAATTGCAGGGTCATAGGGTAGCTCTATTTTTAATTTTTTAAGGACTCTCCACACTGTTTTCCAAAGTGGCTGCACCAGCTTGCATTCCCACCAACAGTGTAAGAGAGCTCCCCTTTCTCCGCAGCCTCTCCAACACTTGTTGTTTCCTGACTTGTTAATTTTGGCCATTCTGACTGGTGTAAGGTGGTATCTCAGTGTGTAAACCAAGAGTCTTTAAAGTGTTAGAACCTACTGGTATAGAATGTTAAGTATAAGTATTGATTCTGTTCAGACTCCACATTCTGGGAATGTGGTATGCATGGCTTTGAAAGTCAGGGAGCAAGGAGAAGATGCAAGGATTTATCCTTGTAAATGTGATTTAATAAATGAACAGCAGGTGATGAATGTCCTCTTTAGAAAATTAATTTCTTGGCGGCGCCTGGGTGGCTCAGTTGGTTAAGCCACTGCCTTCGGCTCAGGTCATGATCCCGGAGACCCGGGATCGAGCCCCACATCGGGCTTCCTGCTCGGCGGGAAGCCTGCTTCTCCCTCTCTCACTCCCCCTGCTTGTGTTCCCTCTCTAGCTGTGTTTCTCCCTGTCAAATAAATAAAAAAATCTTAAAAAAAAAAAAAAAGAAAATTAATTTCTTCACCCAGTGCTTTCACCCAAGTGGTTCCCATGCCCACCTTTCTAATGCAGTGGTTGTATAATAATGTGTCAGAGATGAGCAGAGGTTATCTTTGACAAAGTTGCCTCTTTGGGGAAGGCAGGCAGCTTTTAGTGGATAACTGTTCTTCACCTCCCCCCCCCCATCCTTCATACACTTAATGACTATCTTTGGAGGAGTCGTCTATCGTGTTATACAACTGTTTTAAGTTTCAAGACTTGTCATCAAAGGTCACTGTAAACGAGGTCTGGCAAAAAACATGGCACAGAGCTCTTCTTTTATACCAGAAAAATCTCTACTTTTGTTTACAAGAAAGCAGAGGATTCTTTTCTTCTGCCGTGATCTGATTAATAGTTTAGGAGAACGGTGGAGTGGCAAAATGCTTTAATTTAAGGTCATGGAATAGTTGACAAAATGATCAGTAATCTTTGCCAATTCCATAACCTATTCTCAAAGTGTAAATGTTCATGCTGGAGTTGAATAGCAGTTGCATTAGAGACTGTGAGTAGAATAAGCTTGGCAATGCTGTTAGCCACTTTGATTGCAGCTAACCTAATACAAATGTTTCTATGGTGGGGGGGGCTGGTAACTGGTGTTATCAGTGCATTCCTTAAAACTTGTAGATAGGTTTCTTAGGCTTCTGAGTATAGGATTGGAGAGCAAGTCAGTTTCACTTATTTACAAGTGCTTTTCTTTACTGTATTTATAATCAGGTAAAATCAAATAGTCTTTTATTCCTCATTGGCTTGTTGGGCAAAGTGAATTGGCATGGTTGCTGCCTTAATTGCATGTACAGAACCTGAACTCTGAGTTATTTGGAATGGTTGGGTAGGTTTGATTTAGTTTTATGTAAATTAATCATGAAGAGGGTTCAATAATAGTTGTACTTTATTGACAGTTTGCAGTTTTGTGGAGATTAGCTAGGAATTCCATTACAACCATACATAAGGATTTTGGCTGCGTTTTGAAAGAAAATTGTTTAAGGTCACTTAAATATTCTAAGCACAGGTTTCTTCATCTGTAAGAGAGGTAAGTTTATTGAGGTCTCAGGTATCTAAGTTGTATTTAAGTTGATGAACAGAGATTTGAAGCTCTGAATCACTGACTTGTGCTGCCGCCCTATGGACCCAGTAGTTAAGTGACTTTTGCCCAGTATCATACAGTAAGTGAACAAGGATTTGAATCAGGTATTTCACTCTGTTGAACCACTTCCTCCAGCTTCCTTCTGCGGTCTTTTCCAGCATTCTCTCCTACTTTGTAATGTCTGTAATTGGCATTAGGGTTTAGTCGTGATCTTTTGTGCTAACTGCATCATTCTTGAACATGTTTTTTTTATTTTTATTTTTTAAAGATTCTATTTACTAGAGCATGCATGTGAGAGAGCATGAGCAGGGGAGAGGGAGAAGCAGAAGCAGACTCCCCATTGAGCAGGGAGCCCAGTGCGGGGCTCGATCCCAGGACCCCAGGATCACAACCTGAGCCAAAAGAAGCTGCTTAACTGACTGAGCCACCCAGGCACCCTCATTTTTGAACATATTTCACAAAGTGTTTTGGTTTCTTTTTTCATATAGTGTGTGTGTGTGTGTGTGTGTGTGTGTGTGTGTGTGTGTGTGGTTTGACATGGTTTGACATGTCATGGTATGCCTGGTTTGACACTGATTTGGCTGCTTGGCACTAACTCTACCTGGTTTCCAAACCTGCAGCTCCATGTGAGCCTGGGATTAGGCCAGCTTTCAGGGACTTTGTAACAGTTGGATTCAGTTTTGCTGGATTTATTTGATACTGAAGTTTCTTATTCCTAGGTGTCTTGTTTCCCTTCTAAGTTGAGGATTAAGATTATGAAGCTACAAGAAGTAGGAGTCCATCTATATCTTTTTTCTACAAAAGTGAGGTATTAAGCTTAGATTCAGTTATTTTTACTCTTAAGACTCTTTCCAAAATGTCTGTAAATTAAGTAATTCTACTACTCTACTGTACTTTGGGGAAAATAGCAGGAGAGCAGAAAAGTAGAAAATTTTGCCCTTGTGTAAGAAATGGAGGTCCTAACACCCATATGTTTCATGGGAAGACATTTGGGGGAATATCTGTTACCTTTATAAAAAGTTTGTGTAGTTTCTGAATATAGGAGCATTGTAATGCAATGAAAACTGTTACTTTAATGTTAATCATTTGACATTTGGGGTTAGGAAAGGAATTTTAGTACATTTTCAGCAAGTCTCAAATTTAGAAAGGTTTCTTCCTTGTTGACTTAATTTTTCTCTGCCTTCACATATGCGTAGAGCATACATTTTCTGCCTTGGAAGTGTATCATCAGGCTGAATTCCTACATATGGAATGGTGGGTCATCAAAAGAGATAGTGTTTTTTAGTTTTGTTAGACACTG
The DNA here is from genome assembly GCA_004023965.1 of Spilogale gracilis. NCBI lineage: Eukaryota > Metazoa > Chordata > Mammalia > Carnivora > Mephitidae > Spilogale > Spilogale gracilis. The sequence continues at coordinate 63,071 of PITA01001273.1, forward strand.
CTAACGCCCCTCTCCACAGGGGTTATACGAACTATATGAACTTTTTCAAGATGTTAAAAGAGGCAGAAGTGTGTCTCAGGCTTGAAATTGGCATCACCCAGAGTTGTGGAAACCAGAGATGACCCATGAAGCACACTACCTCACACAGAGTATGCACTTATATAGGAGATAGCTGTTACTGTTGTTTTTTGTGAAACGGTGATAATTCCTTATCATAAGAGTAGTAAGAAAATTGAATAAAACCACATTTGTAAGTACTCTAGCGTGGTTCTAGCACATAAATTAGTGCCCCTTTTCTCTTGAGTGCCGTGGGCTGTTCGGCTTCATATCTTAATTACCTTGCTGGATTGAGTTCACATCTAATAAGTCTTTAGCAGGGCATTTTGGATCTAAGAAAATAGTAAAAAATAGTTATAAACTGAATTAACCCTAGAATATAATTCTGAATCCAGTAGTAAAAGATTCCTTTTCTTTTGCACATTAACGGTCAAGTCCTTATGTTATGCTAGCTAGCAATTTTTCCTGAGAGTATGTCCTGAGAAAGCAAAGATACTTTCCTCTCATTTTGGAAGTCTCTTTACTTAGCATCTCTGTTAATCCAAAGGAATGCCTTAGATAATAATAACAAAATATGCTGATTCCTATTCTAGCTATTCATTTATCTGCTTATCCTCATGGATTAACTTCAATTAAGTTATAGTGAAAGGAATAAGTTGTTATATGTCTTGTTTTTTTCAGGGCTGCCTTATTTCAGATATGTTCTCCCACGTCTTCATCCAAATTTTTTAATGCATGCATTTGGAACAGTTGTTGTCAGGTTATTAGGTGACCTGAATTCACAACGAATGAGGTTTTCTGGTGATTTTATATGCAGTGCTTTGCATCTTCCATTTCTGATCTATCAGTCAAGTTCAACACAGTTCTTTTTGCATTAACAGATGCTTGAAGTGGCAAATCCATTCTCTAAAACATTTTAACAGTCTATTCTTAGATGAATTCCAGTTAAGGGGAAAGGGTACATACTTACTTGAAGTAATCTTTAAGGCCATTAGTCTACTGTCTATAAATATTTTTTACCATGAGGGATATAGATTAGTTTGCTCTTATTGGCTTCACTTTCTCACTTCCTGGCTTCTTTTCTGACCAACATCTTTAGTCAGATGTTCTGCTGTTGCCATAAGTACAATGTATGACTTCAGATAGCTTTATCATTCTCGTCTTCTCCCCTCCCTGCCCCATCTTTGTTCTGTACAGCTTTCCTGTGTCTGCAAAAGCACCTTATTCCTCTAATCACCTGGAACCAAAGACTTTGAGTCTTCTTTGATTCTTCCTCCAAATTTATTGTACACAGCCAGTTTATAGAGTTCCTGGTAGACTACTTAAAAAACTGCTAGCTAGTTATTTTGCTTTTACCTTTCTAGCCACATTGCCCTTCGGTTAATCTTCTTTAAGTATGGCTTTTATTTTGTTCCTTTTCTGCTTGTAGTGACTCCCTGTCATCCTTAGAGTAGGACACCCTTGCTTTTGGGTTAATGTTACCTATCACATTTTATCTTTCTCTTACTGCTCCTTAACAACAAATCCTCTCGGACTAAACTAATCTCCTTGTTGTATCCTTATGTAATAAGAAAAAGTAGGGATTGGAAGGGAAGAAGATTGAGGATAGTGTTTAGCTTTTTGTTATTAAAAGTTTCAAACATGAACAGCAGTAGAGAGAGTAGTATGTCATGAACTCCCTCTGTGTCTTATACCCCCACTTCTGTAACTGTCAACTTTTTGCCAATCTTGTTTATCTTTCCCTATAACCCCCAGAATTCTTTTCTTTTTTTCTTTGTCCTGAGGATATTTTAAAGCAGGTATGCATCTGTAGAGATTATTCTCTATCAATTTACCATAGTGTAGGTCATCTCTACATTTCCCTGTCAGTTGGTAATTTTATTTGTTTATACACTGTTGGTGTTCTGTAGGCACCCTATCTTGTTTTTCTTGTAATTTCTTAGAGGACCCAGCCTGCCATGTGGAGCTGTACTATGGCCATTCAGATATTTGAAGTTGTCATATATTAAACTTTTTGGTACCTGTCACGCCACTTATAGCACAGTTTGAGTATATGACAGACATGTACTAACTTCTTTTGAAATTAAGGGCTCTTGGGATTCAAATCTTTCACCTTGGTCTTATTTGTATCACTGGAATTATTTAGCTACAGCGTTATGTTTATTATCAAGCATTTTGGTTTTGAGTTTTTACACTTGCAATTGCTTTAAAAGACTTGGGGACCTGGCTCTAAAATAAGTTTTAAAATTTTGTGCCCTTAAAAAGATAATGTTTAAAAAAAAAATAAAAGAGAATGTTATTGGCAGACTAGTTATCTGAAATCTACCTGGAATTACGTTCAGTTCATCTTTTACTTGATTTCCTTTTTATTTAAATTTAGTGCTTTTTAGTGAATTACACCACCTTTTTGTCATGTACACGGGTATTTGTCAAATATTTGGTAATATTGGCAATTTTTAAAAGTAACTGTTTTTTAATAAAAGTGATTCATCATGGGGGAAAAGTTGGATAACAAGGCAAAGTGTTCACACAAAGTCTCAGGTTACTTATAAATTTATCACACAAAGATAATTACTTTTAATATTTGGGTGCCTGTCTTACAGTCTTTCATATTGTTTGTTTATGTGTTTGTTGAATTATATGCAGGCAGGAAAATTTTTTTAAAAGATTTTATTAGAGAATGAAAGACAGAGAGACAGCACGAGGGGGGGGAGGTCAGAAGGAGAAGCAGACTCCCCGCTCAGCAGGGATCCTGATGCAAGACTTATCCTGGGACTCCAGGATCATAACCTGAGCCAAAGGCAGTTGCCCAACCAACTGAGCCACCCAGGTGCTGCTACAGAGTAATTAAAAAAAAAAAAAAAAATTATGTCCCTGCCATACTCTTGGGCTGTAATAGCAGATCCTGATGTTCTATTTCTTATTGGTTAAATCTGACTTATAAACAAATTCAAATAACACATTTCATTCCAGGTTGTAGAACTGGTGGGGCATGTTTTTGTTATTATTATGGTCAAGTCCTTAGTCTGGGGGCACATGTCATGTGATTTTTTATTACTGTCAAGTTAACAGGGACCACCACCTTTGTGCATTGGATTAACTCAGCATTTTATAGTTCTAGACTTGAAACTTTTAGAAGTTTTTAGAGGGTTCTGTATGCTACATGGAAGATTAGGTTTAAGTCCTACTTTTTTCTTTTTGACACTATATCATTTTATTTTCCCCATTTCTGTGGGATGAGAATTTCTTATACCTAGGGACATAGTCATCAAATTTTTGTTTCCTTAGGGTCAGGCACAAAAAAAAATGCTTAGTGGATTATGTGTGACTTTTTTTTTGCTGTGAGCCAGGAATGGGATGAGCACATACACTGCGTATACATTTTTATTGGTTATCTGTTGTTACGTAAAACATGTTATGTCAAGGTTTATAGCTTAAAACAACAGACACTTGTCTTCTCATACAGTTTCTGTGAGCCAGGTATCCAGGAGCAGCTTCGCTGGGTGGTTTTGGCTCAGGGTTTGTCATGAGGTTGCAGTTGTCTGAAGACTTACTTGAAACTGGAGGACCTACTTCCCAAGATGGTTTACTCACGTGGCAGTTCCTCTTCACTAGGGCTGCTGCTGCAGCTTCTTTTTTTTTTTTTTTTATTAAAGATTTTATTTATTTATTTCACAGAGAGAAACAACTAGAAAGGGAACACAAGCAGGGGAAGTGAGAGAGGGAGAAGCAAGCTTCCCGCCGAGCATGGAGCCCGATGAGGGGCTTGATTTCTGGGACACTGGGATCATGACCTGAGTGGAAGGCAGATGCTTAATGACTGAGTCACCCAGGTATCCCTTCACTAGGGCTTCTTGAGTGTCCTAACAGTATGGCACCTGGCTTCCCCCAGAGCAAGGAGAAAGATATAGCACCTTTTATGACCTGGTGGCAGAAGTTACCTACTGACATTTCCATCTTACCCTTCTTTTTAGTAATGAGTTTCTAAGTCTAGCCTTTACTCAAGTAGCAGAAAATTAGGCCAAATGCCTTGAACCAGAGGAATATTAAAGAATCTGTTGGACTGATAGATTTTAAAACCATCACACATGTGTTGGGCACATAAACTTCCGGTTGATTCATATTCAACATTTAGATGACCTGACCTCAGTGAGCCACGTTTTTAATAGGCTCTTAGGATAATTCTGATACACAGTAAAGTTTTGAGAGTCACTAACATAAATATGTGGAGAGAGATACCATGTTCATGGATCAAAAGACGCAAAAATGTTTTGATATCATATTTCCCAGATTGCTCTTTGAATACAAATTTCCCAGCTGGCTTTTCTTTTTCTTCTTTTTGGAAATTGGCAAACTGAATCTAAAACTTCTATGAAATGCAGGAGACATAGAATAACCAAAACAGTTTTGAAAAAGAACAAAACTAAAAGTACTTTTATAACCTGATTTCAAAACTTACTGTGAAAAAAAAATTACTGTGAAGCTATAGTAATCAAAATAGTGTGTGTTTGTGTAAGGATAGGATCAAGTCCAGAAATAGACTTGTGATTATATGGCTGCTTCATTTTCAGTAAATAGGCCAAAGCAATTCAGTAGGGAAAAAGGGTCATCTTTTAAAAAAGTGGTGCTACCGCTGAACATCTTTATAAATTAAAAAATGAACCCTATCCTTTACTTCTGTGAAACTCACAATATTTTTTGTAAAAAAAAATTTCACAAAGCATATATCTAACAAAGAAATTATAGTTTATAGTGTATAAAGAACTCAATACAACTCAGTAATAAGACCAGTATTTTTTAAATGAGCAAAAGATTTGAAGAGATATTTGACCAAAGAAGGTGCATGAGTGGCCAATAAGCAAATGAAAAGATGCCCATTATTTAATTAGGAAACTGGATTAAAACAACATTGAGATACCACTACATACCTGCTAGAATGGCTAAAATTAAAGATTGATAATACTAAGTGTTATATAGAAGTTGGAACTCTCATGCATTTTGGTGGGAATGTGTAATAGTATAATTTGTTTGGAAAATAGTTTGGCAGTTTTGTATAAAGTTAAAGTTATACTTAACAAATGACCCAGTGATTTCACTACTAAGTATGTACCCAAAAGAAATGAAAACATGTCTACATAAAGACTTGTATATGAATGTTTATAGCAGATTTATTCATAATAACCAATGCCTAGAGATGACTCAATTATATGTCAACAAGTGAATGGATAAGTACGTTGCAGGATATTCATAACAGTGGGATTCCACTCAGCTGTAAAATCTTAAGCAACTACTGTTACATCCAGCAGCATGGATGAATGTCAAGAATAACATGCTAAGAAGTCAGATATAAGAGTAAATCCCATATGATTTCATTTATATAAAACTTAAGATACAGTCTAATCCGTAGTGCTAGCAAACTATTGGTTGCTTTGGATGGGAATGAAAGATTGGGATTGACTGGGGATGATCATAAGGGAAACTTTCTTGGGTGATATATCTTTGAAATATATATATTTTACTGCATAGAAATTGTACTTATTATAGTTGATTTAAAAACATATCTCTTAAAAAAATATCTCAAGGTTTGGATTTTCCAGAACTTACATAGATAACCATTTGATCTGAGAGTCAGTGTTCAAGATTTATCCTTTTGTCTCATTTATGATTTGGTGTCAGTATTACCAGATCTAGGGAGAAGAATGCCAAACTGCCACTTCCTTTTACAGTAGTATTAATTTCCCTTTCCCCTTCGTGTTTGTAACACTTACATGGGTTTTAGAGGCAGGGCAATGGGATGCCTTCTCTGAGTGGCTTTGTGAAATCTTTCCTTCCAGTGCAATGTGCTGTTACGAGTACCTTGTCATTTGAATCCTGTCATTATGCTTCTTGACCAGCTTGTCAAGGTAGGTGAGGAGGAGATAGCTTATGACTCCTCTTAATTGACTCATCTTTTATGGTTGCAGATTCTCATAAACACAAAGATAAACACAAAGATCGAGAACACCGGCACAAAGAGCATAAGAAAGACAAGGAAAAGGACCGAGAAAAGTCCAAACATAGCAACAGGTAAGGATTAAACCAGCAAGTCCCTCACCATTCGGCATTTGGTTGACTAGCTTGGCTCACCTGGAATAGGCCTTAACCTGAGCCACAGGTAAGTAGCATGGATAGCAGAGTAGACAGAAACTGTATTTGATTCCAGAGTTGCCAAAGAGTATAACCTTGATAATTCATGCCTTACTGGGGATGCTGTTGTTCAGATCAAGATGTACAAACAAGTATGGCTAGGGCGCCTGGGTGGCTCAGTGGATTAAGCTTCTGCCTTCAGCTCAGTTCATGATCTCAGGGTCCTGGGATCAAGGCCTACATTGGGCTCTCTGCTCAGCAGGGAGCCTGCTTCCTCCTCTCTGCCTGCCTCTCTGCCTACTTGTGATCTCTCTCTCTGTCAGATAAATAAATAAAATCTTAAAAAAACACACACACACACAAACAAAAAACCAAAGCAAATATGGTTAATTTTCTTTCAATATATAGCTCATTAAAAATAAAATGGGAGGGGAGGCACCTGAGTGGCTCAGTTGCTTAAACATCTGTCTTTGGCTAGATCATGATCTCGGGGTCCTGGAATGAAGCCCTGTGTCGGGCTCCTTGTCCGGTGGGGAGTCTGCTTTTTTCCCTTTCCCTCTGCTCTTCTCCCCACTTGCACTCACTTGCTTTCTTACTCTCTCTCAAATAAATAAATACAATTTTAGGGACACCTGGGTGGCTCAGTGGTTAGGTGACTACCTTCGGCCCAGGTCACGATCCCGGAGATCCTGGATCGAGTCCCACATCAGGCTCCCTGCTCGGCGGGAAGCCCACTTCTCCCGCTCTCACTCCTCCTGCTTGTGTTCCCTCTCTCGCTGTGTTTCTCGCTGTCAAATAAATAAAAAACCTTAAAAATAAATAAATACAATTTTTAAAAAAGATAAACTTGGGGGGGCACCTTGGTGGCTTAATTGGTTGAGGGTCTGACACTAGAAATTGGCTCAGGTCATGATCTCAGGATTGTGTATTTGAGCCCCGTGTTGGGCTCTGTGGTGGGGCATGGAGCCTGCTTAAGATTTTCTCTCTCCTCTTTCTGCCCCTCCCCCTCACAAAAAATACATATATATAATTTTTAGCTAAGCTATGGATTGATTGTAACACATGACATCCAGAGAACTTGGCCTCAGTAAAAGGTGACTGGATTGGCATTATGTATATATATATATATATATATCTTTATTCTTTCTATACTTTAACGGGTATAAATTAAAAATTCTTATCTTGGGCTTCTGTGGCATGTGAACTCCTAAAATCATATGCAAAAGGTTGGGTATATGAGATTTTCCTTAAGAGAACATTCTTAGTTTCATCAGATTGTCAAGCATTCAGCTCTCATAGAAGCCAGTGACCATCAATGTATAAATGAAACTCAGTAGTGCTGCCCTTGGATTCAAGCCCCAGAAAGATGTTTTCTTTTTGTTTTGCTCCCATTTTTTGGTGTAGGAAGCAAGTGGTTAAACTCAAAGACTTAGGGTATTTTTACATATGCAACCCCTTGTTGAAAATAAAGACTTAAGCTTCTGTTTTGATTTAAAGGCAGTTGTTGGGGAGAATGCTATCTGATATTCCCAGAGTAACCTAAATTTTGTTCAAAGGGAATGTAAAGATCACTCCTGCATTGGAACAAATGCCTCCAGCCTCGAGTTTTTTGGAACTGCTTCATTAGCTTGGCTTATTGTCTACAGACAAGTTAAAAGTGAGAATTGCTTTCTAAGTCTGTTCTTTTTATGAACCATTAAAAATTTTAAGATATTTCTAATGAATTCTTTTTATGAATAAGTTGTTGTGAATCATTAAAATAACCAGATTTTCTCAGTGGGGACATTATATATTATCTACCACTCCTGTGGTCTTTTTTCCCCTCACCATTCACTCATTTCTTACCACTAAGATTATCTAGTTCCATTTTCATTACTCTGGTGAATTTAATGCCAGTAGTTGAATTCAGTCTCCGTTCACATGTATCTTTTCTTCTCCAGTTTATAGTTGTTCAGCCCATATTAGTATCTACCAAAGTAGATTTGAGAGCAATGAATATTGCCAAGAATAAAGATGTTCATTTCATAAAGATAAAAAGGAACCAGTTAGGAGGATGTAACAGTTAATAAATGTTCATATACTAATATCAGAGCCTTAAAATACACAAAGTAAAAACTGATAAAACTACAAAGAGAAATAGACAATTTATGTTTATAGTCAAATTTTACTGCCTATTTCTCAATTGATAGTATAAGCAGAGAGAAAGTCATTATGATGTAGAAGACTTGAACATCACTAGCTAACTTGATTTGATTGAAATTTATAGAATATTCTAGCAGAATACAGATTTTTGGCACATGGACCATTTGCCTAGATAGTCCATATTCCGGGCCTAGCTCTCCTTCTTAAAACCACTTCCCTTGCCTTTCATGCCTCTGTCCTTTTCCACCTTTCTGATCTCCTCCTTCCAGTGCACGTAGCAATTCTCTGTCTTTGGCTCTCTCTGTTATCTCTCTTGCCATTTACCCTTCTCTCATATTCCATATCCAGGCTTGTGGAATTTCTCAGTTCCTTAGATACAACATTTCTGATACCCCTTTAAATATGTCATTACTGGTTCTGAAGTACTCTGTTGCCCTCTTAATATCGTCCTTTTTGTTGCAGCTTAGACTTGACTTCTTTCAGGTATCCTTTCTGCCTGCCCCTCATATTGAGTACCACTTCTGTGTGTTCTCTGGCACCTTGAATATATTCTTACATAGTAATTGCCAAGTTGCATTGGTGTTGGGATCATCTCTTTACTTCTCTATTCCTCATTAGACTCTTCAGGGTCTCTGAGAGCAGAGTTGAAGTCTTTCATTTGTTTCACATTCTCAAGGCTTAGTATAGTATCTGGCAGATATCTGGCACTTAATTAATCTATATATATTAAATCAGTGAGTGGATGACCTCTGGGTACACCAATTACTGTCTTTGCCCTTCTTTCTTAATCTTCTGCAGGATTGTTCCCCTTGGCCATCCCATTTTGCAGACAAGTTTTTACTGTGTTTTGGTAGAATATACATAATGTGTTTTGGCAGGGGTTTTGTTGTTTTGTTTTGCCATCTGAAGTGGCATTAAGTGTATTCACAGTATTGTACAGCCATCACCAGTGTCCATTTCCAGAAATTTTTCATCATCCCAAATAGTCTCTGAACCCATTAAATGATATCTTCCTGTTCTCCTCTCAGCTCCCATCCCTTGGCACCTTCTAGTCTACTTTCTGTCTCTGAATCTACCTGTCTTAGTACCTCATAGAAGTGGAATCACAAAATATTTATCCTTTTTGTGTCTGGCTTATTTCCCTTAATTTAATATTTTCAAGGTCTATCCATATTGTCACATATCAGGATTCCATTCCTCTTCTATGGCTGAATAATACTCCCATTGTGTGTCTACACCACAGTTAAAAACCTCTTCCCATGTTGACGTATGCATAGGTTGTTTCCATCTTTTGACTATCATATGAATAACGCTGCTATGAACATGAATATACAAGTATTTGTTTGTATCCCTGCTTTCAATTCTTTGGGTAAATACTTTGGAGTAGAATTGTTAGATTGTGTCAAACAAGTATTTTATTCTGTCTGCCATGTATCCTGTGCTGGTTGATGTGAAGTACAAAAAAAAATGAGGCTATCTTTGACAATGAAGAACTTCATCACCCGAGAAAAATGCTTATAAAATGCTAATTTCTGTGGTACCCTGAATTTGTCCAAAATAATAATAATAACAATAACTTAAAAAGGTTAATATTTAAAACATAAACTTTTGAAAATTATCCCTTTTTCTCTGGCACATTTGATTTCATCAACCAAAATTTATCAATGTGGGAGAAAAGATTAGGTAGAAGTGGTGTAAAAGACTTTAGGACATCAGTTTGGCCCTGCTCTGTTGTACAAAAATCTCTTTTTAAAAATATAAAGATGGTTTTGGTGTCGTTTTTCTTGGAAAGTCCATTGTAACTTAATCACCTTCGTCTAGAAGAAAGCCTCATCCTGATCCATCAGCGTAGGTTCCACATGACTTGGGTTAGGTTAGCTCACCTTTCTCAACTCTTTTCAGTTCCCGCATTTTTTTTTTTTAAAGATATCCAGTTCCTGCATATTAATATACGCTTTAGAGGGGACTTAGGGGAGTCAATAAGTATAAAAGCTCTTTAACTGTGAACTGTTTCACAAATATGAGGAGGCGGTATTTTGTACCTCTCTATCAAGCATACTTTTACAAAATCATAGCATAGGAAAATTCAAGAATTTGTTCTAACATGATTTTGTGCCTTTTAATGTTTTCTTCATTTCTAATCAAAATACTTAAATAGTAGCCTGTTTGCCAGGAGGCGTTGGAAAAACCTGGCCTGGGTTGCTGTTTACACATGACTAAGTCTAGCCCTGAATGTCTAATTCACACGTGAGTAAGTTTAAGACAGTTTAACCAGATGTGTTGTAAACAGACTTTTAAATACTTCCTGTTTTGACCTTTGCTGACACACTACCTCTTTGCAACAAAGCAAGTGTATTGGTTATAATATCTGTATTTCAGTACAATCCTGTACACTGTGTTCCTTTTTTAAGTGACTTCTGATCTTTCTAGTAGTTTTGGGCTTCTTCATTTTCCTTCTGTAGCAGATTAAAGAAACTTTGAAGATTGTTCAGTCACCTCTAAGGAGCCCAGGATACTTAAGGTTTAACATGTTCTCTTAAAAAATGCTTAATTTGAGGGGCATCTGGGAAGCTCAGTCAGTTAAGCTTCTGCCATTGATTCAGGGTGTGATCCCAGAGTACCAGGGTCAAGCACTGTGTCAGGCTCCCTGCTTAAGGGGGAGTCTGCTTCTGCATCTCCCTCAGCTCCTCCCCACACTCAAGCGTACTCTCTCTCGGATAAATAGAATCTTTTTTTAAAAAAATGCTTCATTTTATTCCAGTATTTGCTAATAAATTTGGCAGGATTTTGTTGCTCTTACAAGAAAACAGGTTTTATACTAATGTGTTTCTATGCCTTCCCTCTTCTGCTAGTTATTAGCATCAGTCATTTCTCATTGGCTACACTTAGGACCCAAATCCAGGAGGCTTCTTTCTCCCACATAGTAATATGTGCTGCATACTTGGAATGTCAGAGAATGGGAAACCAGCCTTTCTGCTGAGACAGAATGGTATATGGACCCTTCCCTCAAGAGATCCCATCTTATTCATATACTTTCTCTTGTGTTGTTCTTAAGGTACACAATAAGGAAGAAGTTGTTAAAAGATCATTCCATCTTATCTCTTTGTGTGGTTAGGAGTCTGAGGTGACATGCCCAAAGTCACTTGAAAGTGTGTTAGCAGAGCATGGATGAGAGACCAGGGCTTCTGAGTTGTCGGTTTTTCTCCATTGTGTTATTCCTTCCAGTAAAAAAGAAAAAATATTTCCTAAGGAAGGTTTGTTATATAGCTAAACCATGTAAATACAAGCACCTCCTTTATGCATGTAATTGGCAGCTCGGATTTTAAAATGCCAGGTCCTTTCAGGCACTGCCTCTTTCTCTTCGGGCCACAAGTCCTTGAAGGTATTGGCAATAGATGTATTAATCTCATCAAATTCTGACTCTGTGAAAACCCCATCTCGGACTATTGCCTTTTTGGCCTATAATATTGCAGGAAGAGTTTATACCAAAGTCAAATAAAAATAATTTCTTCTATTCTTTGTCTCTGACATTGCTTCTTTCTGTTAGCATTAATATTTAAGCACTTCAGGTCCTTTTAAAAAATATATATAGAAACAAAAGAAACAAAAGGAGTATCCTAGATGCTAGGGAATCACTGGGCTTGGCCTGTAGGATCTCACCAGGTAATTTATGGCTAAGATACTTTTCAAGAAAAGTATCTTCAATACTAGACCTTATATAAACAACATTACTAAAAGCAATTGTAAGGGGGTTGATTTTAGAAATAAAGGACTTCATATGTGAAAAACAAGGTTCTTCCTGCTAGTCCTACCCACCCCTCCCCCCATGCTAGATTTTGACTGTGTGTCTCTTGCTAATTGTAAGCCTGGCACTCAGGCTGGAGTGACAAATGCTTGGAAAGCCAGGGAAGACAGAAAAGCACTGCTGTGAAATAGTAAGGGAAGTGCTTTTCCAGCCGTGTTGGCAGTGCTAATCTGTACAGTCAATGCGAGAAACATCTGAGTGGTAAGGATGCTTTTGGTTTCTGCTTTCCTTTCAGCTCCAAATTCTCAGCATTAGAATTGAAAGAATGTAAGATCCTAGGAAGATGCACTGGAATTAAGCAACCGGTTCTCAGGGGAAGTTTTTCTTAACAGAATCAAATTTAAAAGACATTTTTGCTCCCTTGTGAGCTGTTTGCCAAAGCCCTTCATTTATTTGCACATCCCTATATCAGTGTTGGGGGCGGGGTGGGGGAGAAGTGGACAGTTAACCTGAGTAGTAGGTAGAGAAGTTTGGTAGTTTAGAAAGGAGGAAACTGAAGTATCTTCACCATTCACATGGGACTCAATGTGATAACAGTGAAAAGCACACAAAAATAGAAGTTGAGAGGCCAGGCTCTATCATTTACTAACTGTGTCCTACATTTTACTAGTTGTATGTCCTAATTCAAGCCATTTAACTTCTGGGTCCTGTTTTTCATTTTGGTCAAGTCTTGATAGCAGTATTAGTCTGGTCAAAATTTTAAGTTTGTTGGGAAGAATTCAGTGGAATTCTGCAGATGAAAGCTCTTTGGAAACAGTAACATACTAAGTAATTGAAATGATGGTGTGGTTGTGATTACCATAAATTCATCTAGATAAATTAGAGCTGTCAATTTTGGTAATCTTTGACTCTAATTTAGTAGTAGTTAATTATTTATAACATCCAATTTAGAGCCCTAGTTTCCAATTATATCTAGCTGTATTCTAATGAACTATAATTTTTTTTTATTAAGAGTTCATGGTAGAAAGGGTATTTGAGCTAACCACTGAAAAGATGGTTAAGATCTTGACAAGGGAAGGTGATGGCTAGAAAGATGGCCTATTTCCATATAGTGAGAAGAGCATTACAAAAACGTGGACATTCTGTAATGTACTTTGTTCTGGGAAGAATCCAGTTAGGTGGAACCCGGTTAACAGAGGTAGGATAGAAAATAGGGCCCAAAAAAGCAGCATGAGGCAAAACTATTAGTTATTTCACAGAGTTGGAACTTGAATCTGAAGGGAGCAAGAAGCCATTGAAAATAGTTGAGAAAGGGAGATAGAGGACTTAGCCACCCCTGCATGAGGAGTCTATACATAATTTCTAAAATTCCATTCCACTCAAAGTTTTCATAATTCTTGTTTCATTTATTAACCTGTAATTGGTGATGTGCATTAGGAAATCTTCATTTATCTTAGAGCCTTTCAGGAACTGACTACTGTTTCCCAGAGAAAACTTTTGAATTTACCTAGAATTTTTAATTTAACAAATGTCATTTAAGCCGTAAGTGCCTGCTTTCCTTGAAGGGGCCTTGAATCTCGCCTACCTCCACAGCTTGGAACTTCTTGAGGCTCTTCCATAGGAATCCCCAGTGATCCCACTGGTTTGCACCCTGCTGGGCTCTTCTGCCCTTAGGAGTTGCCCGTAGTGGGTTGTGTTTATTCTCTTAGCCATTAGTGGCTAAGTCTTATTCTCAGAAGATAGGAAGCCTCTTTCTATCTCTGGCAGTGTTTCTTTTTTGTTTTGTTGAGAAGTCATGTAACAGAGTGGTTAAGTGCATGACTCTGGGACTAGGTTGCCTGAGTTTAAATCCTTGTTACCTCTCATTAGAGGTGTTTCCTAGAATGAGTTACTTAACCTTTCTGTGTCTCAGTTTCCACATCTGTAAAATGGAGACATTAATACTTACCTCAGAGTTCTGAGGATTTAAACTGTTTAAAAGAATGTGTTGCACTTAATCCTATTCAAATATCTGTTAAATATTTTTATTGATGGTAGAGGACAAACTTTTGTTTTGTTTTGTTTTTTGTTTTTGTTTTTTTTTATATAAATTTAAATGGTTTCCCACAGCCAACATCCTAGCTTCTCAGAATATCAGACGTAGGTTTGTTGTTGTTCTTCCCCAAAAGGGGTAGCAAGTGCCTTCCTGGGCCAAAGGGAAAATACTTTTTCTTCTTAGCTTCCTACTGCCATTTCCCTACTTCTGCTCTTCTGTCTCGTCTTTGGGGAACCCTGGTCAGCCTTCTTTGTTTGCTCAACCTCAGCAGAAGTCACAGACGAGAGGTTTCACTATCACTTTAAAAATAGTGTAGGTTACCTTTTTCCTTAGTGGAATTTAGCTAATTGAAACAAACAATAAGACAAGCATGAACACTCTGAAGATTGGTTTTGAATCTTTCCATTTGTTCTCTTTGGCATTGACTTTTGCTTGTCCAGGTTCTGCTAGTGTGGTGGATCTTATTCCCAGACAGACATGAGTCCTGAGCCAGGGAGTCAGCTTCTGAACCCAGTTAGTAATTAGTATTTTCTCTACCAGAGTTCTAACAATGAAATTCATATTTCATCCAAAAATGTGACTACTACAGAGGTTCAGGAATACTAGCCACTATGCGTATTTTGGCCTTCAGTATATCCCAGACTATACTCATACTTAAAATGTATTTCTTCTTCTCTTCTCTTTTCTTTTTTTATTTTGAGATTTTATTTGAGAGTGAGTGAGAGAACACGAGTGGAGAAGGGGTGAGGGAGAAGCCAACTCCCCATGGAGCCCAGGGAGCCTGATGCAGGTCTTGATCCCAGGACCCTGGGATCATAACCTGAGCTGAAGGTAGATGCTTAATCACCTGAGCCACCAGGCACCCCAAAATGTAGTTCTTAGATATTTGGGGTTTCTTATTGTGGTTGGTAGTCAGCCTTTCTTCTGGTTTATTGTCTTCTGTAGCCCCACTGAAGCTTTTCTGTTGCTTCAGTCATCTGTGCACTGCCTCTGAACTGGCCAGTATTGTTGCCTTCATTTGTACTGAAGCTTAGTTTGTGACTTTGATGTATTGTCTGTTATGTATGGAAAAGTGGCAGGATCAGTATAAAGAAGAGAGCAACATCTCTTAAATAGTCAACATACGAACTCTTCTTCTACGTTGGTCAGACTTTCTGTCAACTCATTATCAGTGGAAAAGGTGCTGCTCTTTAAGCCACCATGAAAGCCAAACTAGTTTTAAGCCTTTTGGAAAAGAGGTACATGTTAGGAAATCCTGAATGATGAGTAGACAGTCTAACTGATCCCAGATTGGCTTTATTTTCTACCACTGGCCAAATCCTGCCTCTAACCTTCCATGGTGCACAGCCTTAGGTGGAAGCTTCTGTATCACAGGATTTTGTTCACCAAATGTGTTCACTGCTTACTTCAGGTCGATTTCCTACGAAAGGCTGACATGGGGTCTTGCTGTTTGCCAGCCCTCCTGCCACAATGGGAGTTATGGATGGGGGGTAGGACTCCCAGTTCTCTGTGCACTATTTCTGGATGCAAGGACAGGAATGCATTTAACAAGTAGACTTGTTAGTATCGTGTTCAGAAATCCGTAAACCGAAATTTTTAAGATGTCCTCACTCTTGAATTGTCTGAGCTCACTTAGTATATAGAAATCCATAGCTGCTCTCTTAGATCTAAACAGTTGGGAATAGAGGAGAGTGGTTTCCTTTGGAAAGGCACGCTGAAAGTTCCATCTCATTCTGATCTTTGATTAATTATGACCTATAAAAAGTTATGACTATAGCAGGAACTTTGAATTTCCTGAATAGATTTCTCTCTGGTTAGTAGGCAGAGGAAGTATCATTGACTTTTTTCATTTTCCTGGGCATGGCCTGGGTACCTCATTGCTTTGTCATTTGCTGACTTTTCCCGATATGTTCACTTGATAATGAACAGCAAAGCTGAAAACTGGAAGGCTGTGTATACACTTACAGGTAGGTGCCCCAGAAGGCCAGAAAGCCAGTGCTAGTGACGCAGACTAACGTTCTTTCTAGGAATTGTTTTCATTGAGAAAGAGAATGGGGGAAGGTAGAACATAGAGGAAGATCAAGCATTCCTAAACTTAGATTCCTGAATCAACCATGTATAGTTTTCATGGGAAGACAAAATAAGGAGCAGCTATCCCGGAGGTTTTATCATTTCAGATATCTAAGATCTCTGTTCTAGAAAGTTTCTACTTGATGGCAAGATAAAGTTTTGGCCCATCTCAGATGGGCCTGCATTTGTCTCTAATACCGGTCTACTCTAAGTGGTAGGTATCTGTTTCATGGACATGTGATGATACTGATTTAGCAGAAAGTGGTCTGAACTTGGAGATGGAAATACTGAGTTAAATCCACATCGCAACTTCACTTCTTTCCAACATTGTAACTCTGAATTAGACCTTGAACCACTGTTTCTAAATCAGTTTAAGGGCACAATAAAATCTTCTCACAGAAGTGTTCTAAGGATTGAATAGAATAATGTATGCGAAAACATCAAGCACAATGCTTTCTTATAAAGTAGGAGTTTTTCTTTCTTTTTGTGTGGGGAGATATGTATCTGTAAGTATTGTGGATGTAATCGTTCCAGATTGTATAGATGACCATTAATTCCTCTTAATATTAATGTTTTAAAAAGTGCTAAAACTACAGTGCTTATATAATGGAATATAAGCTCACATTCTTTGCTGGTAATAGGATTTCATATGTGTAAGTTGTGCTGTCCTGAAGAATCCATTGCATTCTCTGCACCTTTGCTGTTTGACCAGCCATTCTAAAGCTGGACAGCTTAAGGAGAACTGGAAGTAGTGTGCTAACAAAGTTGGAAGCCATTTTCGTACAAAGTACAGGGTAAATTTTTTGGTCAAACATTGCATTTTGGTAAAAACAGATTACGAGAACACACTGAGTGGAGAATGACATCAATTTGTTCTGAAAACAAGAAGCCTGGTGGGAAACTTGGTGACCATGTTGCCTCCATGTACACTGGAACTACACGCAGCCCTCATGAGTTAAAAGGAAAAGTTTGCTCGTGGAGAAACTTGGTGTTTCATTGTGTGGCACATCCAAATAATCTAATGAGAGCAGCATAGAGGGAGGAGTATATAAACACGAGAAAGCAGGCATTGTTTTCTTTTCATCTGACAGTTCCTGGATCTTCCTAAACCTGTAGTCCTGTTTCTTCTAGTCACCCTGTCGTCCTGCTTCTGCTTATTTATTACCCAAATGTCTGTCTTGAGTTGAGGCTCTTTTCATGCACAGAGATGTGTGTGACAGCAGGTTCTTTTCTGATCTAGGTTCTGTGGCTCTCACCTAACTGGTCGCCATCATTTTTTTCTCCCTTTTTGGACTTCAGTGTACCCAGGTGTGCTGGCAAAATCTCTTTAGAACAAACTCCATGGGATAGAGATAGCCTTATGAGTTCATTGCTGGTAAAATCTACTTTTTCTGGGCTGAAAGCTAAATGTGACAGATGGGAAATGCAGTCTGTGGTGGCGTGAGAGGCAGGAACCAATGCTGACTATAGGCCTGCCTCTGTCATCTGGGTTGCCGCCAGCTGTCCTGCCTCTGGGATGGGCTCCCCAGTTCATAGCACTTGAATTCAAGTCTCTTTTGTTAATTTGTGGAATATATCAGTTGGTGCAGTGAACAGGATTCCTAAACTGCCTGCCCAGTGCACTGAAGAAAACAGTCCTCCAGTGTTCTGCCACCCTAAACTGTAGTTTGTGAATTTTGCTTATTGCCTCTTTAGTGTTTGTCCACACGCATGTTTTTATATAGTTGCAGTCCCTTTATATATTTGTTTCTCCACACGTGGCCATAAACATTATCCATATATGTTCATGGGCTCACAAACTATTGTGTAAGAGCTGTGTAATTTGATACATCACTGGTTCCCCCTTTTGTTCCTTACTCTGGTTGTATCTCCTTTCTTGTTGGTTTTTGTTTGCTTGTTCTTACTTGTTTTTTGTTATGGGAAACATCAAAATGAACATCATTTGTAATGTTATTTTTCACAGAGAAATTTCCAGGAGCTAGATCCTAGGGTATGAACCTTTTTAATGGCTCTTGCTGTCTGATGTCATTCTTAGTTTTCCAGAGGAGCAGTGCCTTTACAGTGCTTACCACTATGTCCACAAACCCCTTTAAAAGAGAGGCTTTTAAACGTTTAGTGCAGGACATGTCTTTCTTTTAGCTAGATCTTTTCTTATTGTGAAGGAAGGACCAAGCAGGGTTTTTAAGCCCCATCTAGAAGTGGCTAGCTTTTCCTAGTTGAAGCTAGCAGAAAACATCTACTGTGTTGTTGGGCTGTTCATTGCATGGAGCCACCAAATTCATTTGTTTGTGTGAATTGTTTTTACCTTCTTACATCAGATTTGAATGCTCAGTTTGGAGCTCTCATCCATCACAGTTTTTGCTGGTAGAATGTTGTAGAAACAGCAGGCTTGCTGTATATTCTTAGTCACTTAAAAAAAAAAAAGTCCTGGTATGTTTAGAATGAGTACGTTTCTCTATTTGATTCCTTTGCTCCTTCAAAAAAATAAAAACATCAAACAAGATAAAGTCCAGTTGCCAAGAGCCTCTGCTTGAACCTTCTGTCAGAGCTGTTTATTTAAGGCATTGTAAGTTTCCATGGTTTCATGTTATCTTAGGCTATCTTGTAAGTTGATCTTGTGAAATAAACCCTTGTGGTCTCTACTCTGGGCTAACTCTTTATGTTTTTTTTGTTTTTTACAGTGAACATAAAGATTCTGAAAAGAAACACAAAGAGAAGGAGAAAACCAAACACAAAGATGGAAGTTCAGAAAAGCATAAAGACAAACACAAAGATAGAGACAAGGAAAAACGAAAGGAGGAAAAGGTACAGAACTTTCCAGTGGGGAAGGAAGAGCTGTGGGTTGTCCTTTTCGTTTTCTTTATCTTTAAAAACAGGTAATGAAAGTACCCTCACTGCATAGTAAGATCCCATGGCATTTGGGTAAAAGGTCTCTGTCAGGAGACTTAAGCATTAGTCTCAGTCTTAAACAATGAAAACTGAAGCCCTTTACCACTGAATTTCACAGGACCAGATCTGTCCACGTCATTATCTTACTTTAAATGGCAGATGGATAAATTAAGAATGTAGTGTTTCTGGAAATGCCAGTGTTCTTTCATGGGGAAAATTCTGGTCTGGGGAGAAGGCCTAGGGCCATGTTGGTCTTCTGTTGAATGAGGTCGTTCCTGAGTGAAAACTTAGTGATGCTGGTGCTTTTGTGGCTTTTGGTTCCAGCATAACTAATAAAAGCCTTCTCAGAATCTCTAGGCTTATCTGGCTGCAAATGGGGGGTGGGGTGAGTATTTTGTATAGACTTTTTAAAAAATTGTTTCAGGTCACCTGGCTGGCTAAGTCAGAGGATCCTGTATGATTCTTGATCTCAGGGTCGTGAATGTGAGTCCCCGGCTCGGTGTGGAGATTGCTTATATAAATAAAAAACTTTTTTAGTTAAAAAGCATTTAAGTAAATAAAAATTTTTTAAAGTTTTTTTTTTTTTTAGTTTCTGAGAAAATAATTTTGCTCTTCGGTAAATTCAGACAGTATGAAATAGGGAATGTAATGAAAATGACACCTTCCTTGTGGGGTACCTGGGTGGCTCAGTCAGTTAAGCATCTGACTCTATAGCACAGGTCTTGATCTCAGGGTTCTGAGTTAAAAAAAGAAAAGAAAATTACACCTTTCTTTCACCCCTGTTCATTGTCCTTTATCTTTCTCTTTCTGGAGGCAGCCGCTATACCGACTATTTTTTTGTATTCTTCCAGAGATACCGTATTTGTGTGTGTGTGTGTGTGTGTGTGTGTGTGTGTGCGCGTGAGCACGCATACATATGTGTTTTGTATCCTTTTGTATGTCTGAAGATTTTTGAAAGACTGAGTATGTCTGGGAAAGGAGGGGGAATGTGAATATACTTTGCCTAAATCAGAAAAGGCAGGAAACAGACTATTGTGTTTTGTTCTGGGTTTGTTTTTTTTTTTTTTTTTTTTTTTTTTGTCTGCACTGCCAAGGGCAAATCCTTGAGAGATAGAGTATATTTATTGAGGGAGGGGGACCTGCCATCATTTAAAGGTAAAAAGCTGCCATTTTGAGGGGAAATGTTTCTCCATAAATTGGATAATTCACTCTGAAGAACTGTAAAAAACAAGTCTTAGGAACATGTCAAGCCCTTCACTTCATCTGTTCAGTTTTGCTAATAATAAGAGTGAGTCTGTGATCAACGTGCTCCAAGAATTCAGGCCAGGTGTTCTGAAATAAGAAAGAGGCTTTTTCAAATTTAGTCCCTTCAAGGTACTAATCAGTTACTGTTATTTTCAGGTTAGAGCCTCTGGGGATGCAAAAATAAAAAAGGAGAAGGAGAATGGCTTCTCTAGGTAAGACTCTTCTGGTACCTTGGCTGCTCTCTTGGCCAGCTATTCATAGTGTAGTATTGTCTGAACTTAGCTAAAATGTATTGGCCTGGCCACCTCTAGGTTTCCAAGGAGGTTCGCAGTGAGAGGACTTGGTCTAAGCTAATTTGAGCTCTCTGAAGTGTCATTTAGTGAAACTGACCACATTTTCCTAAAAGTATACAGGTCATTGGCTTTTAGTGAATTCACGAGGTACAACCTCCCCTACCCCACTGTGTTACTTTCAGAACATTTTCATCTCCCCCAAAAGATAACATGGTATTCAGTCAGTAATAATTATGGAGTTTCCTGAAAAATCCTACTCTGAATTCCTCCTTAGTAATACAGTAGTCCTCCTCCCATCTGCATCCCCTCCCAACTTAATTCACAATTTTGCTTTCTATGGTTTTGTTTAGCCATGGTCAGCCACTGTCAGGAAGTAGGTGATCCTCACTCTGACATTGTCAGAAGGTCAGTAGTAGCATAATGCTATGCCACAATGCCTGTGCCATTCACGTCACTTCATCTTATCACACAGGCATTTATTACATATCATCACAAGAGGAAGGGTTAGTACAGTACAAGAAGATACTTTGAGAAAGAGACCATGTTCTCATAAATTTTATTACAGTGTATTATAATTGTCCTGTTTTTATTAATCTCTTGCTATGCTAATTTATAAATTAAACTTTATTGTAAGTGTGTATGTTTAGGAGTAATTGTGGTATATTTATAGGGTTCAGTACTTCCCATAGTTTCAGGCATCCTCTGGAGGTCTTGAAATATATGCCCTGCAGAAAAAAGTAGACTGCTGTAGTCTGAGGCTCATCTCTAGTCTATAGAACTATGCTTATTTGGTCTATATTTTAAAGATAGGTGTAGACTTGAGTAGAAATATATTACGTGTTTTCTAGAAGAGGAAAATGCATACATATGCATATTTCTGTACTATGCCATTTTGATTGTTTTCCTCATCTGCCTCAACTCCTTAAAAAAAAAATCCCCCAGTTTAAAAAAAAATAAGCAGTTTATGGTCATATATTCTCACTTGCTCCATTGAATGACAGAATGGGTTTCGTAGGAGTTGTTGGAAGGATTTACATATTGACTAGAACAAAGCGTGAAACTCTGAACTCCCAGTTTCATCTGGGAACGTTTTTGAATATTCTGCCATCTACTCTGAGTCCCTTGACTAGAACAAGTAGAGGCCCTCTTCAGGCAGGTTTTGTAATTGTTCTAGGAATGTAGAATAATACAATTCAACAAGCATTAGAGCTGAAAACTACCCTCCGTGTTCTGATTTCTTAGATAAAGTGAGTACAGGGTGGCTATTTTCTGCCAAGAGACCACCCTAGGACTTATATAAACTAACACTAAGATATGAATAGACTCTCTGGACTTGGGGTGTCATCCAGGATTCAGTTTCAGACTTTCCATGTTAAAAGAGTAGGAACACAGTCTTCTAGGCAGTGGTCTCTATATTCACCCTGATGGACTGCTTGCTAGCTTGCATGTTTGTCTTTGTAGACGATCCAGATGCTTCACTGGGTGGAACATCATTTTCTGATAAATTGTTTTAGAGGTTCTTGCTTCAGGCCTAGTAACTCTTCCCACCTATTGTTAACTTCACTTATGACAGTACTAGGATCTAGCATTTACTTAGGTAGTTGGGTCAGTGGCAATGTTTCTTTCCTTCTGGTGCAAAGTATTTGGAGATGACTATTGAGTATGTTAGTGATTTCCATGGTGAGGGGAAGTAGCTATAGAGATTGGCATTTGAGGAATGTACAGAAATAAGGAAGAAAAGAAAAGCTAATCTTTTTAAACATTCAGAGAGTCTGTGTCAAGCAAAGGGATCCAGTATGTTTGGGGAGTTTGCGGAGTGGTAGCGTTGAAACCCCACAAATATCTTGACTGCCCTTGGCAGCTGAATCTCCATGCTTATCCCTTGGACCCTTTAGAGGTAGATGGTTTCGTGTTGGGCAGCGTTTTCTGTACTAAGTTATTTAGCTTCATAGGTGCTTCTGGCCATCAACAGTGAGGTTCTGCCTAGATGTGTCGAGCTAAGGAACATCTCGAGGCTGTGGTGATTGCTGGTCCCATGGGTTTTTGTTTTTGTCGTTCCCTCCTCCCCTGCCCCCCCCCACACACACTTGTTCCTTCCTCTTTGTGGTTCAAAATAGTTGTCTAACAGAATCATCTCTTTATATTCAGAAGGCAAAAAGTCTTAACAGAAATAGAGCAAGGCACTCTTCTGTGTATAAAGTAAGTAAACCAAGGGAGGAAATTAAACAATAACTGGATCTGGTTTAGAATGGTTTAGTTGCATTTAGCACATACCCTTCTTTTGTTGTAATGTCAGCTTATTTTCCCATGTAACTAAAGTTAGTTCCTGTAAGAACTTTCAAGGTTCAAGTTTGGGAAATAAATTTTTATTCCTTTCCTTATAAAAGCTGTATTCAGCTTTTGGAGTACTAGAATGGTAAGTTTGGATCATTGGAAGATTTAGATACAAAGTAGATCCCTCCTGCAAGGTGAGGGATAAATTTGTTCCTATTGTGGTTTGGGTCATGCTGGCAAAGGCAGCTAAGATGCAATAGAAAAGAATACTGCCTTAGATTAAGGAGTCCTGAGCCCAGATCTTGATATTGCCTGTTCATCTGTAAAGTGAGGACAATACTATCTACTTCATGGGGCTGTAGTGAGATATTAAAATAAGCACTTACAGAATGCCTTTATAATATATACAAATACATGTTGTTAATCCTTATATTAGCTACTTCTCAGTGAGATGATTTATTCCTACTTTAGATTATTTAACATAATGTAGATGTTCCCAAACTCATTAGTTGTTTTTTTTTTCTTTTTAGTCCACCACGAATTAAAGATGAACCTGAAGATGATGGCTATTTTGCTCCTCCTAAAGAGGATATAAAGCCATTAAAGAGACCTCGAGAAGAGGATGAGTGAGTGTTTTTTTATTCTTTGATTTATGAAAACAAAAAGGATTTGTTTAAAGAAGAGATGTGATGTAGATCTCTCCAGTACACAGAAAAACTGCATTAATTGACTTTAGTTATTTGGAATTTGTGATTAATGGACTGGGCAACTTATTTGTCTTTGAATTATGGGATGCAGGGCTTGCCAAGCAAACAAGTAATGTAGCTATGGAGAATTTATTTTTTATATTTTTATATATTTTATTTTTTATCTTTATTTAATTTATTTTTATTATTTTTCCATACTAAAAAGGTAATGCTTGTTGTTTATTATAGGAATGTCAAATAATAGAGAATTCATAAAGAATATTTAAATTATTTAAGTTGCCTTTAATTTATTATCACCTACCACAGATAATTTTTTCACTGTTAAAGCAATTTTCCCTAGGATCTGTACCTGTCAGTGATTTCTAAGTGATGTTTCAGTGTATAGAGATAATAAAATTGCTCTTAAAACAGTTATTTGAGGCTATGTGTACTTCTTTCTCAGATTCCGTGAAGTTAAGTTCTGTTCTTTATGTTTAGTCTTGTATAGCTTATTATGCTTCAGGAATCTACAGAGGACTTGTGGTAGAAGGTGGATGGGAAAGGAGGAAAGAAATACTTGGTGAACTCATTTGTATTCATTGAGAATGTATACAGTATTTCTTTCCTCCTCTTTCCAGTCTGGTATTATCTCGTGGTAGCCATTGTTGCACTGGGCATTTGGTTCCCAGACTTTCATCTTCTAGTAGTGTCTGTTTCCATAGATAGTCCTGCACTCCCCTTCTCTTCCAGGTCTGTGTGTAGTAAAAATTGTTTGTTTTGTTCTATGTAGGACTGTAACTGTTGGTCCTTGGTCAAGTCTTCTTTCTCCATTCCTGTTCTGACTGTAGAATGTCCAGCTAAAAATAATTACACTTGCTTTGAAAGCCTCCAAGAGGACTTTGGAGGTCCTCATCCTGTTGGTGAGAACTACTGTGTCAAAGTTGTGTTAATTGCATATTCATGTTCCCCTTTGTAGTGCTGATTATAAACCTAAGAAAATTAAAACAGAAGATATCAAGAAAGAGAAGAAACGAAAACTGGAGGAAGAAGAGGTTAGTAAAGCGACTGTTGGAGCACTAGGTTGGCTTAGTTGGTTAAGCAACTGCCTTTAGCTCAGGTCATGATCCTGGAGTCCCAGGATCGAGTCCCACATCGGGCTCCCTGCTCGGTGGGGCATCTGCTTCTCCCTCTGACCTCTCTCTATCAGTAAATAAATAAAATCTTATTAAAAAACAAAAAGAGAGACTGTGGCCCTTAGAGGTTTGGGTTTGGAGTAGGGAGTTTTCCATAAAACAACTTTTGAAGGCAGATGAGTTTAAGGGAATGTATTGGTCTGTGGTAGAGGAACACTAAGAAAAATTGTAGATGTGTAATGGTGGCCATGGCACTGTGAGTTGTAAGATCTCTTTTAGCCTTTCACGGTGTCTACCCATAGTGCTGTTGCCAGCTGATTAAACTACACCATCTTCATACATGCAGAGGAAGTGTTAACAAATCATACTTTGGCTTTCAACCTGGACGAGTTTTCCCTAAGATTGTTTTTTAGCGCTCTTAAATCTAACAAAGCTTGTTCATCACTCACTTTGGGTAACTCTGTGTGTTTAAAGGGCTTTAATTGGGTGCCTCTTGGATATATGATGAAACCCAAGCTCTTTACCGCAGCTCCTCCCAATCTGACCACTGCATCTGGTGCCTTTCTTCATCTTGTGCCTCTTCTCTAATTTAGCTGGTTCCAGCCACACTGGCCTCCTTTGTTTCTTTTCCACACTGGATTCTTTTGTGCTTCAGAGCTTTATGTAGCACATGCTACCCTCTGTCTGGAACACACATGCTCTTCCTTCTTCTCCTGACTTATCACCCTCCTTAAAATCTCAGCTCAGCTCAAGTAGGCTTGTGGTTGATTTAAAAATACAATAATATGGTTCCTTTTGACACTTGCTATTTCTTGTACTAAAGAATTGTTAGCAAGTAATTCAGGAGAAGGATGTAAGAAATTCACAGGAGTCTTAATCTTGCACTCTTCTAAGAGAAGGGCTTGGGTAAGTTCTTAGCTCTTACACTGCATTTGTGTCATGGGCAAAATAGAGTCACAAGTATTAAGTCAGTAACTCATCGAAGTATGAGCAGTAAAGATAGTGGTAGTAGGGAACAGTGAGTTTTAAGAGTGTAATCTATTGTGGTAGTAGTAAGAATGATAATAAAAATAAAAATTAAATGTAATAGATACTTACTGTGTGCCAAACACTATTAATGCTTTTTAGGAATCATTTCATTTAATCTTTACAACAGCCATTAAGAGATAAGTATTGCTACTATCTATTCTCTGCATTTTACAGATGCAGAAACTGAGGTATAGAGGCTGAGATCATTTGCCTGAAGTCACACACCTACTAAGTAGTAAAGTCAGGATTTGATCCCATGCCATCTGATTCCAGAACCAGTGCACTAGCTACCATGTTATTCTGTCTCCTGTGTGACTTTGCTGATCCTTTAATACCCCAGGAAGGAAGATGGGTCTTTAATGAAATCACATTAAGAATATTAATGAATGGGGTGCCTGAGTGAGTGTCTGCCTTCAGCTCAGGTTATGATCCCAGGGTCCTGGGATCAAGCCCCATGTTGGGCTCTCTGCTCATCAAGGAGCCTGCTTCTTCCTCTCCCACTCCTCCTGCTGTGCTCTCCCACTCTGTCAAATAAATAAAATCTTTAAAAAAATATTAACGAGGGGGAGCCTGGGTTTCTCAGTGAGTTAATCCCTCTGCCTTTGGCTCGGGTTGTGGTCTCAGGGTCCTGGGATCGAGCGCCACATCGGGCTCTGTGCTCAGCGGGGAGCCTGCTTCCCCCTCTCTCTCTGCCTGCTTCTCTGCCTACCTGTGATCTCTCTCTCTCCGTCAAATAAATAAATAAAAATCTTTGAAAAATACATATTAATGAGTAGGTGAGCCATAGAAAGATGATCAGGTCCTAGATTTAGAGAATTGGTTTTTCTGACTAGTCTGTTTTTGGCAGTTCGGATTTATGAGTATCAACTCAAGGAGTAAAGAGTAAAATGTTGAGTGATTATGGTAGTCACTCCACTTTTATGTAGATGATCAGTATAGACTAGTCGGTAAAGAAATGTAAAACTTTAGCTCTCCATGCTTTCTGTACTACTTTTATTCTTTTGTTGTGTTAGTGTAAAATAATACCTTTCTGTGAGTTTGGAAGGAGTTAGTAATAACTAAACTGGAAAAAAAGACACTTGACTTTTTATGTTATTGTTCTTTTTAGCAGTTTTCTCTCTGCAGGGGGAACAATGCAGGCTGAAAGACCTAGAATTAATACGCAGTCTCCTTATTGCTGGGACCCCAAATGGCAGGAGCAGTCCTGAAATCTCACTCACTGGCCATGGTTTTTTTCATTTCTGGGAATTGTACTGAAGTTTCTCAGTGACTGACTATACCACTTTGAGGCTTGAAAACATACAGTGTAGCCTGTAGTTTCCCGATGGGACTATCTGTATGCTTGTTCAGAAGCTGTTCAGAGAATATCTTAACTGAAAAACATTTCCCTTTCCTGTGCTGTGTTTCAGGCAAAATAATAAATATTATCTGAATTAATATGATTCTCTAGTATTTCTCCTCCCCAAAATACTTCTATATTGGTATTCTCCATTCCTATTTTATTTTATTTTATTTTATTTATTTTTTTTTTTTAAAGATTTTATTTATTTATTTGACAGAGAGAAACAGCCAGAGAGGGAACACAAACAGGGGGAGTGAGAGAGGGAGAAGCAGGCTTCCCGCCGAGCAGGGAGCCCGATGTGGGACTCGATCCCGGGTCTCCGGGATCATGACCTGAGCCGAAGGCAGTCGCTCAACCGACTGAGCCACCCAGGCGCCCCTCTCCATTCCTATTTTAAAATATGTCTGGTGTTGTAGTCTTTCCCTTTCTTCTACCCCAAAGATCACTTGCTTTAAAATCCTGAGTTTTATCTTGATTGCTATCCTATCATGTAGTCCTAAAATGTTTTATATTCCAGTCATTCCCATGAGTCACACTGTGATCTTTCTGGTAAACTTGAACTGTCACCAAGGTCAGTAGCAACTATATGACCTTGAACAGGTGAACAGTCTTACATTTCAGAGTTTTTCTTGGTTATCAGTGAGTGTGTCAAGTCAGACTGTCTCTGTAATTGCTCAAGGTGACTCAAAACCACTCTTGGTAGCTGTATAAAACTGTTGAATAAAAATCTTAGATAGTTAAGACAAAGGAGAATATTCTTTAAAAGAGTTTTAGATCCTGTGAAGTAGGACCTCATTTGTCGAATAGCACATTTTTGTCTGGATGTGTGTGTTTTGAAATTTATTTCCTATGTTATTGAATTATATTTGTTTATATTTGTGCCACAGTGACAACTCCTGTGGGGTCATAGTTCAAAGAACAGTCATAGAGAAATACTATCATAGGAATTGGTAATTATTTTAGGAATTCCTCAACATATGTTTACTGCTTCCTGACTTTGTGTATGCAGGCAATGTGATAAGGAAGTATTCCCCTACAGCCCCTCTCAGATTCAATCAGGAATTTCCTTTCAAATTATATATTATCTAAGTACAAGGTCTCCTATTCCCATTATTTGATGGTGTTTAAAGAGGTTTAAAGATGAGTACATTTAAGGGGCGCCTGGGTGGCTCGGGTGGCTAGGCGACTGCCTTCGGCTCAGGTCATGATCCCGGAGACCCGGGATCGAGCCCCACATCAGGCTCCCTGTTCGGCGGGAAGCCTGCTTCTCCCTCTCTCACTCCCCCTGCTTGTGTTCCCTCTCTAGCTGTGTTTCCTCTCTGTCAAATAAATAAAATCTTTCAAAAAAAAATTTTTTTTAAAGATGAGCACATTTAAAAACAAGTGAGGATGATACACTGGGATTACCGTCTGTGGCAGTGCTTTCAAACATTCCTCTGAGACTAAAAAATATATGTAACTTCCCAGGCTCTTGTCATGCAAAATGAGTGTTTTCAACTAATTTCTCAGGTAGTCGTTTGTCAGGGGGTTTTGGGAAATACTGCCCTAGAGAAAGAGACCAATAAATTGTCACTCTGTCCAATTTGAGAGCATTAGATTTTAAGAACTTCCCCAGTTTTAATATTCTGTGGTTCCAGTTTTTCTTCCTAATAGCCCCTCAAAACTACTTTTTTAATATGTTTAGTACTTAAGTGCTTTTTCACCGTGTTTCTTTGTAGGATGGTAAATTGAAAAAACCGAAGAATAAAGAGAAAGATAAAGATAGAAAAGTTCCTGAGCCAGATAGCAAGAAAAAGAAGCCGAAGAAAGAAGAGGAGCAGAAGTGGAAATGGTAACATTGCAGCTCTAGGTTATAATGTCAGCTCTCGGATTCCACAGCCTAATTAAGCAAGAGTGTTATTAAAATTTAATAGCCTAATGTTTGAGGAGGCGGGAAGTGCTTAAAAAAAAAAAATCTCTTCAGAATGACAACATTCTGAAGTAAGTTTTCCAGGTCCTAGTGAGAAGGCTAACTAGCTCTCAGCCTATTGGATCCAAAAACTAGGTCCCACCCTGTTGAACAGAATGAGCTATGAAAGTAGACTCTGTGTGGGGCGGGCGGATTAGGCATATGAAGAAAGTTGCATTTCAAATGATAGGGACTGGAGCACCTCGGTGGCTCAGTCATTAAGCGTCTGTCTGCCTTTGGCTCAGGTCATGATCCTGGAGTCCTGGGATCAAGCCCTGCATCAGGTTCCCTGCTTAGCGGGAGGCCTGCTTCTCCCTCTCTCGCTCCCACTGCTTGTGTTCCCTCTCCAGCTGTGTTTCTGTCAAATAAATAAAAATCTTTAAAAAATAAATAAAATGATAAGGACAAAATTTAAAAATGAAATGATAGGGAAGAGATGGATTCTTTTATAAATCATGTTCAGGAAACTGCCTATTTGTTTTAAAAGAGTAACCTCCACAGGAAAATCTGGATGAATATGTTAAAATTGTAGAATAGTCAAGACCTTTTGAGACAGGATATATGACCAGAACTGTAAGGAAAAGATTTACAAAATTGGTAAATCAAAATTAAAATGTTGTATATGGCAAAAAATTCATACCATTAAAAAAAACGGGGGGGAATATTTATACTACAAAGAGCTGAGATTCTTAATGTGAAAAGGGTTTTTTAAAAATGAGGGCACCAGGGTGGCTCAGTGGGTTGAGACCTCTGCCTTCAGCTCAGGTCGTGATCTCAGGGTCCTGGGTTCGAGGTTCACGTCAGGCTCTCTGCTCAGCCGGGAGTCTGTTTCCTTCACTCTCTCTGCCTACTTGTGATCTCTCTCTCTGTCAAATAAATAAATAAAATCTTTTTTTAAAAAAAGTGAACAGTCTTAAAAAGGTAATTAGTAAACATCTTAAAATATGGGCAAAGAGAAATGTCAGGAAAATGATGAATGATAAATCTTTCTGTGTAATGTCTCTCAAATTAGGAGACATGAATATCAGAATAGCTAGGGTTGTGACTAAGAAAACAGTTATCGTCACTGGGAGTAAAGATTAAGTCTTTATGGAGAAGAAAAGCAATAGCAGATTAGTTTTGAGATGTGTGTTTAGGTGGGAATTTTATTTTTTATTTAACACTTTGGTGCTTGGAATTTTAAAATTAAGGATTTTTAATACTGATACTTCTTAAAACTTTGTTTGATTTAACTACTGTACCAATTATTCATGATTTGTAGTTGTGTTGAAAAGAGTCAAATGATCCAGAGGTGTATAAGTTAGAAAAAAATGACTTCTTTCTCCGATTCCCATTTTCCCTCTTCAGCTTTGAGGTAACCACTATTCATAGTTTGTTTTGTAGAGTTCCAGACCCACTTGCATTTACTCTATGGTTTTTAAAATTTAGAACAGTTATCTCTCTCCAGCACAGCATGCCAAAGGAAAAGGGAGAGATCAGTGGTGAGGGATGTGTCTGAGAGGAGCAGAGCAGCAGTGGCAGAAGCACCCAGCTCAGCTGTGTAGTTGGTATTGTTGGTGTGAACACATACGGGGTTAAAATGAAAGTGTGTAAAAGGAAAATCACAGAGCAAAGGAATTCTGGGCCTTTCCAAAATCAGAATCAGGAAACAAAAGGATATGTGTTTTTATTTTCTTCTTGTTCTTCTTTTTTTCTTTGGAACTAATCAGAATTTTTCAGAGAGAGAATATTAACCTTTAATAAAAACAATTTTTAGAGCCAGGGGGAGGGAGGGGTAAGGGGAGGGAGAGAATCTCCAGCAGGCTCCCCACTGAGCAGAGCATGACTGAAGCTTGATCTCACAACCCTGAGATCATGGCCTGAACTCCGGAAATCAAGGTCACATGCTCAACCAACTCAGCCACCCAGGTACCCCTAAAACAATTTTTGAAGATAAAATGAAACCCCCCCCCCTTTTTTGAGAGAGAGAGAGGGAGAGGGAGGGGAAGAGCAGAACCAGAAAGAATCTTAAGCAGGGTCCATGCCCAGCAGGGAGCCTGTCATGGGGCTCCATCTCATGACCCTAAGATCGTGACCTTAAGCTAAAATCAAGATGCTTAACTGACTGAGCCACCTAGCTGCCCCAAGATAAGATGAATTGATTAGGTCAGTTAGGGGTTATTAGGAATCATGAGAGTGGTGGGTTAGTAATTCATCAGTCTTTATGTCAGAGTTCTGTTATGGGTGCTCCGTGTTTGTTGAATGAACAAGATCATTTCCTTATCATCACTAGCTCCCTACTGTCTCCCCGCTTCCTTTGGAGCATTGGCTCTATTGGACCTTGAAGCAGATATCCTCTTATCCTGGCCTAACCTTGCATGGAATTAGATACCCTGGAAGAGTCTAATAACCTAATTTTGCTTCTGTGGTTGAAATCCTTATTGGTGTTGCCACACATTAATTCTGAGAGACCTTACCCTTTGATTTTATTCTTATTTTGGTTAAAGTGGTATTGGTTAGTCTATGATGGGTTTGGGGGTAAACAGTCTTTTCTACAGCCTCCAATGCATGCTATCCTTAAGTCTGATTGTTAAATTTTGTGCTTTCTTAAGCACATTGCTTGATTGCACACTGTAAGGTTTTGTAAGTAGAAAACAAGAATGATCAGCCTCTTAGCTGATAGCTTGACCTTTCTTCCTGTCATGGTAGGCTGCCTGCTGTACTCCGAAGTCAGTGGTCCAGTTCTCAGTGACTGCCATTGACGGCCTAGTCGGGGAGTTAAGTGGCAGATATCCTCATTTTTTTAATTATTCCTCTTGGTCTCCCACTAAAAGAGACATACTTCATCAGTTTAACAAAGGTGTAGACCTTTTGCTTCCCTCCAAAGTCCGCAGATTTGTTAATGTTACCAAAAAGAAACAGCAAAACTTTGATCTTTATCTCCTCTTTGGTAATTGTGGAGAAGGGAAAATGGTTCAGATCCCCTCTGGGTTTCTTTTTTCTATCACATTTTTCCCATAGAGGCAATGTTACAAGTGGTGGTGG
This sequence comes from Spilogale gracilis, assembly GCA_004023965.1. NCBI lineage: Eukaryota > Metazoa > Chordata > Mammalia > Carnivora > Mephitidae > Spilogale > Spilogale gracilis. The sequence continues at coordinate 95,109 of PITA01001273.1, forward strand.
TATCCTCAGGCTTATGGGAAAACTTATTAACCGAGATCCCCCTGTTTTTAAGGGTTACCCATTGTAGGTGTGTGGGGTTTCAGGTCTGCCTTGAATTAAATATACTTTTTTGTTAGGGCTGACCTATTGAAACACAAGAAGTCCCATGTTTATTCTTCACAAAAAGTCCTAGAAGCCAGGGAATTCATTGCTGGTGTTAAGTGACTTTTAAATAGAGGTTTCAGTTTCTTTTAGCAAAGGCAAAATGCTATAAGAAGTTAGGGTTATAATGTAAGGAATTAGTGTTGAAAGACCATGACTCAACAAATACAGTTAGTAGTAGTGATAAGAAATTTATGGGATATGGATTGATAATCTTCTCAAACCAGAGAAACTGTCCTTGGTTCTAGAGATTAGCTTCAGGAATGCTATAGTATGTGAGCTTTATTTCTGAATTTTAAAAATTAAGCACACATCTTACACTGTACTGTGAGGTGCTTATTAACTGCAAAGGAACTTGATTTCGAACAGCATGTGGATGTTTACCTTCTTGTCTTACACATGTTTGTAGCACTTTTCTGCTGTCCCCTTTTCAAGCATATTTTAGTGTCAAATTGATAACTGCCTTGGATTCATAAGCCTGCCATAGAGAAGTCATTTTGATGTCTAAGTACCTGTTTTTCTTAATTTTGTTGGTAAGCCAGTGATGCGGGCCTAAAAGGGCAGCACTACTGTTTTTATTTGAATAGTGATAGTTGATCCAATGATATCAGCCTCTTGAAGGGTACTTTCTCTTTCTGTTTAAACTGAGGTTTAGTGTTGAGTGATTGAATCTGTTATTTTGCTTAAATGGTAAGTTATTGTGAGTCCTCAGGATAAACATGCTGGCATAGGAAGAATTATAAAATGTTTGGAGTCTTAATTAGAAACTGCTAGAGTTGATGAGAAGAATGAAACCAAGTCTTAGTGTAAGGGAGAACAGGGTGCTCAACATCTTTTCACAGTTACTCTGTGACTCCTTCACATAGGTTTCTTATAGCACACATGTGCCTACACACATCATACATACATACATGTGAATTTTCTCTGATTTGGAGAGTAATAGACTATGGGATTTGGATTTAAGTGTATAGTTAAAGCGTATTAAGTATATTCACATTGTTTTGTAACCCTTACCACTACTATTCATCTCCAGAACTCTCCTCGTCTTATAGAACTGAAACTCGTTAAACAGCAACTCTCCCTCATTCCCCCTTTCTCCTGGACCCTGGTAACTACCCTTCTCCTTTTTGTCTCTGAATTTTATTACCTTTATGTCCCTCATGTAAGTAGAAATATATAATATGTGGCCTTTTGTGACTGGCTTATTTCACTTACAGAAATGTCTTCCAGGTTCATCCATGTTGTGGCATATGTCAGAATTTCCTTGTTTTTTAAGGTTAAGTAATATTTTCATTGTATGGAGAGACCACATTTTATTTATCTGTTGATGGATACCTAGGTTGTTTCGACCTTTTGGCAATTGTACATAGTGCTACTGTGAACATTGGAGACCAGATATTTAATACCTGCTTTCAGTTGTTTTGGTTGTATTGCTAGGAGTGAAATTGCCGGATTATATGGTAGTTCTGTGTTACACTTTCGAGCAGTTGTTCACAGTACACAGTCATGTACTGATTTCCACAGTAGCTGCACAGTTTGCATTCTTGCCAGAGGTGCATAAAGGTTCTGATTCCCCACATCGTCGTCAGCACTTGTTATTTCCTGGTTTGTTTTTGTTTCTGTGATAGTCATCCTAATAGGTGTGTTCGGTATCTCATAGCTTTGATTTATATTTCCTAGTGACTGGTGATGTTGAACATTTTTTTAGATGCTAACTGGCCATTTGTATATCTTTGGAGAAATGTGTCTTTGAGTCCTTTGCTGGTTTTTAAAATTGGGTTGGTGGTTGTTTTGTGGCTGAGTTGTAGTTCTTTATCCTAGATGTTAATCCTTTATCAGATACATGCTTCGCAAATCTTTTCTCTCATTCTTGGGTTGCCTCATCACTCTTGTGTCCTTTGATGTGCAGTTTTAACTTTGTAGTCCAATTGATCTTTTTCTTTTGTTGCCTGGGCTTTTGGTGTCTTATCTAAGAAATCATTGCTGAATGCAAAGTCATGAAGCTTTTGCCCTGTTTTTTTTTTAAGAGTTTTTTTTTAAGAGGTTCATTTTTTTTTTTTTAAGATTTTATTTATTTATTTGACAGAAGCACAGCCAGAGAGGGAACAGAAGCAGGGGGAGTGAGAGAGGGAGAAGCAGGCCTCCCGCCGAGCAGGGAGCCCGATGTGGGACTTGATCCTGGGTCTCTGGGATCATGACCTGAGCCGAAGGCAGTTGCTTAACCAACTGAGCCACCCAGGCGCCCCTGATATATAATTTTTATTTCATGTTTCTGAACTTTGTTTAAAACATTGGGGCTAGAAATAAAATACTGGAGTTAGAAGATGATAGGAAGTAATAGAATATGCATAATTAGCCTGTAGAACTTTAGGGCTTTTAATTTTAAAGTAGAAATAATGAAGATTAAAATCTGTGAAGTTTTAAAATATTCTGTCTGTAAGACAGCTAACTGACTCAGAAGAACAAAATGGTGGCGATGGTGAGAAGGTCTGTCTAATTCCAAAAAAGGGCAGACATAGAGGCATCACCCAATTGCAGTGCATGATCCTGAATTGGATCCTGGCCTATAAAATACATTTTGAATATAACTAGGAAGTTTTTAGTATGTCTAGGTATTAGATGCCAGTTTTGTTAGATATGATACTAGTATTGTAGTTACGTGACAAAATAGCCTTATTTTTATGGAGACGTTTGCTGAACTATTTAGAGGTGAGGTATCATATCTGCAATGTACATTGCTGAAATGGTTCAGCAAAAGATAGGAAACTTAGCATAATATTAACAATTGTTGAATGTAAGTGATGGGTATATGGTATTCCTTTTATTTGTCTTTGTTTTCCTGTATGTCTAATCATTTTTAAAGTAAAGGTTTTTTAAAAGCTGTTTCCACTAAACTTTACATTCACTTATCAGGGTCTGCTAGATAGCTGTAGCTAACTAAGTACCTTAAACTCAGTATACCCCAACCAAACTATTATTTCCTACTCTTCGGTTGTATTACGTACTTTCTTACAGGGTTGTTTTTCCCTCTGCCTTCACCAACCATCTCCATTCCCAGGAGGCCTTTTTCTGTGTATCAGCAGCTAAGTACTACCTCTGCCATGTATACCGTTGCAGTAAGACAGCTGTTTCCATTTCCGTATCCCCCAGTTGTTGCCAGGCTCCTTGAGTGGGGATCCCTTATACTCGGTCTTAGAACTGAACTGTCGAACTATGTTTTCCTGTGTTCACCTGATTTTCCATTGTATTTGTTCTGAGTGTTCACTTTTTCAAAGTGAAGAATAATGGTTATTCTTTAAATATTCACTTTTTCACATTATTCACTAATTCACATTATTTACTTTTTCCAAGTGAAGAATAATGGCCCAGAGTTATTCTCTAGCACCCATCAATTGAGCAGACTAATTATTTGGGCATTTATTAGGTAATAATTTCTATATTAGGTGATCACTAAATGAGGTTATACTTTTGTCTTTTAAAGGTGGGAAGAAGAGCGCTATCCTGAAGGCATCAAGTGGAAATTCCTAGAACATAAAGGCCCTGTATTTGCTCCACCGTATGAACCTCTTCCAGAGAGTGTCAAGTTTTACTATGATGGTGAGTTGTTCCAAGGTTGGCTGATTCTGGGCCAAGAAAAGAGTCTGCTTCCATTTAGGAATGGAAAATGAGGAATAATCTTGTGCTATATACTTTTTGTTTATTTCATTTTGTTTTATTGTCTATGTGGTTTGGGGGAAGGGTCATCAGGCTTTTACTTAACTCTTCAAGGACCATTTGGTGATGAAGAAGTGCCTTGAGAAAAGGGGCTGTTAATGTCTTTACTACATGGTCCCAGAAATGTCCATCTACATAGGTTGCAGCACTTGGTTCCCAAAGTTAAATGTTTTTATCTGAACTTCATTTCTGAGGAGCTACTCTTTGTAAGATTTATTAGAAAAGCCTTACTTGAATGATAGTATTTTACTTCAGTGATACAATGTAAGCTGACAAACTTTCATGATGAGAAATAATACTAGTATTTGGTTGAAGATTAATTAGCCATCAGCTTCTAAGTAGGGCTGGTAAGTGTCTGTCATTAACTGTGTATGCAGCACAGCACTATGCCTTTACATGCGAGTATTATGGGCTGCTGTGAAGAAGTGCCCTGCCTGGTTCTCTTAGAGCACTCAGAATTGCCCATTAACTACCATTGGTATTTTTGTCCTTGAGTAGAAGAATTTAAGAGTCTGTCTTTGACACTCTTCCTGTTTGCAGTGTAGTACTATGAAGAGAGGAATGCTCAACTGACCTCCCTCATTCCAAAAATTCTACCCAGAAAGGGCTAGAACATTTTCCCTCAAATCCTTATGTGCTTAGGATTCACCAGGTAGATCTGGGCTCATTTAATAGATGTGGAATAATTGTACTGGGTGCTTTTAAGCCAAGTGGTCTGCTGGCTGAACTTAGAGAAATACTGTGCAGGAAAACTGCTGAAAGGCATCAATGATGAACACTTAAGAGAGTTCTGGTGCATCTCTTTGTCCACTAGCAGTGACCTTAGGGCCCACAGACACTTACAGATAAAGATACTACAGATACAGTAGTTGATACTGAAAGACTGGGTCTTGAAGTGGACGTGTCAGGCTTGGCAAGCTGGAATTCATTTTTTAAGACACACTTTATTCAGTGTGCGTGTGTTAGACATTAAGACCCCCCAGCAGTGGACAATGTTGACTAATCCCTGATCCTATGTCCTTAATGACAAATGCTTACATCAGATAAACATTCTGACTAGTGTTGACCAGAGCACAAAGGACAGAGAGCTATTAGCCCTCATAATTGGCCATTCCTGGAGATGCTCAACTATGACTCCAATGAGGAAAAAGAGCCTAGAACCTTGAAGACAATCCTGAAAGTTGGTGTATTCTGTAGCTCAAGTCTAGGCTTACCAAGAGCTTTAGAAAGCTCAACTAGTAAAGCCCCACTTTGAGGTTCAAAATAATTTGAAAGAAAGCTAGATTCTCTAGTCTCTGGGTTCTCTCTCTCTCTTTTCTTTCTTTCTCTCTCTTCTTTTTTCTTCTTTTTCTTTTTTTTTTTTTTTTAAGATTTTTATTTGTTTTAGAGTGAGAGAGAGGAAGGGAGGGGCAAAGAGAGTCCCAGGCAAACTCCACACTGAATGCAGAGCCTGACACAAGGCTTAGATCTCATGACTCTGAGACCATGATCTGGGCTGAAACCAAGAGTCAGACACCTAACCAACTGAGCCACCCAGATGCCCCTGGGTTTCTCTTTTCAAGATGAGAAACCAAGGCCTGAACCAGGCATACTGATCACTGTGGTCCCTTCCTCCATTCTTGCCCAGTCTTCCATTATAGGAACTCCAGCTATATCTTTTCTCAGTTGGTTTTCTTGCTGGGATTTCTTCCCTTTTGTTGTGTAAACTCCCACTCTGTAGTATGTCAGGATATTGTATTTGAATTATTAGTCCAAACTGATACTGTAAGTCCTGCCTACTCTCTAGGGAAGAGCGTTCTCAGACTCTTTTGGACCTGTCAGGGAGGTGGGTCACAGGCTGGCTGAAGCAGTGACTTGCCTTTGCTGAGAGCCTCCAATTTTCAGCTCTGACTCCGTAGTTTCTTCTTCCTGGAGCTCAGCCTTTTCCACCAAGTGCTCCCATTGCCAGGAATCTTCAAATCATCCTCCTACCACTGTGCTGCTCTGCTGGGGAGCTGTCATTTCCTCTTTTGAAGGCCCATCTAAAACAGGAGGCATCAAAGTTGCTTCCTCTGTTGGTACAGAATTCAGTAAAATTGCCCAGAATCTCCATTTTTTTGTTTTTCAAATATTTGTTGATACCAGTTTATGCCAGACAACCCAAGAACAGTTAAATTATTTTTGCCTTTTATTTCATTTATTTTTAATCATTTAAATGTTTTCCTTTATATTAGAAGCATGTTACAACTTTACTGGCAACTGTAGTTCAGATCAGAGTTGAGGAGATCCAAAGTAGTGCAGGAAACCCTTGAAAGCTAATACCCTGTCCTCCCCAAAGGGTCTTCTTGAAAAGGCAGGTGCTTAGGGGGTGGTTTGAAAGGGGAAAGTGGCACGCCATCTGTTGGCCATTTGAGTTACAGATTTTAAAGCAGGTTCTTCCTTGTCTACCCTGACAATTTCAATTTTATGCCACAGTTCCCTTCCTCCCTGCAGTTAGGGATGATAACTTCCCAACCATCATGAAATGAGATGTCTTTTGAGTTTTGAAATGAATGGATTTCTAGTTAAGTTTTAGTTTTCTGTTTGACAGTGAAAATCCTTGAATTATTAGTACTTATGTAATAGTAAGGCAGTGGAATGGTGTTTAACCTCATTTTAGGTACAGTGAAATTATTATGTCATGGATTAGTTGCAGATGGTGTTGTAAAGTTGGATAGTCGAGAAAAAATGGAAATTGGCCCTAAGAGTACTGTTAAAAATACTCTATTTGAAAAGTAGATTAAACTTCTAAGTACTTTCCTTTATTGCTTTATTACAAATTAGGTATACACAAAACTCCTAGGCCTCATTCAGATTTATCTTACAAGTTAGCAGTTTTCATTGTGTAACATCAGGATTTATCTAGGACAGCTTTTACTAACATGTCCATAGTACCAAGAACCTCAGTCATTCCTTGTGCTCTGAATGAATCTTACTTCCTAAAAGAGGCAACCTCATAGTGCCTGTGTTCCAGAGCAATCATCTCAAACTCTACTGTGCACCTGGGCTACCTGGAGGTCTCTTAAAATGTACTTGCTGAATCTATAGAGGTGGGATGGGGTCTGAGATTCTGCATTTCTTTCTTTCTTTCTTTTTTTTTTTTTTTTTTTTTTTTTTACGATTTATTTATTTGAGAGACTGGGAGCATGGTGGGAGAGGGGCAGTGGGAGTCTTAAGAACTTCCTGCTGAGCGTGGAGCCCAAGGCAGGGCTCAGTCTCACAACCTGAGCTGAAACGGTCAGATGTCCAACCAACTGTGCCACTTCGGTGCCCCAGAGATTCTGCATTTGTAACTCCCACGTGATGCCAGTGTTGCTAGTCTGTGAACCACACTTTGAGTACAAAAGTTCTAGAGGAAGGTCTTACTTAGATTTTTCATGTGGGATATCTGGGCTTGCCTGCTATGGATATATATTATTTAATTCATATTCCACCCACCTAACTGTAAAGAAGAAAGACGCCTATTTCTTTTCCCCACAATTCCTTTCTTCCATTCCCTGCCCTATCCCTTCCTCCCCTTCTTGAACAGAGGCTGCTTAGCTTAGCAGTGGCAGGAGTCCCTCTGAGGATTTGATTTTTAAAAACCATTGAAGAGGTGTAAAGGACCCTGCTTGCTGAAAGGAAAAGGAAGAGTGGCTGGGCCTCCCCCAGCTCATCCCTGTCCTGAGCAGGCACCTGGGAACAGTTTACTGGCATAGTCTCCAGAGAATGACCCAGGTAAATATCTGCTAAAGAGAAGGAGAATTTATACAACTAGATATAAATCAGTGTATTGTCTTTGTTGTTGTTAACATGTGTCACCAGACCTTTATATACCTTGGGAAGGTAAGCCATCAGTTAGAAGACTTCTCCAGAGCTCAGTATTTATACTCAAAACATGAATTATACACCTCAATTTTTGGAACCGCTTTTTCCTCTAGGTAAAGTCATGAAGCTGAGCCCCAAAGCAGAAGAAGTAGCTACCTTCTTTGCAAAAATGCTCGACCATGAATATACTACTAAGGAAATATTTAGGAAAAATTTCTTTAAAGACTGGAGAAAGGTATTGTAGCCCATGTATTAATATCCTAGCACCTTGTAGAAATATTAATCAAGTACTACATAAACTGTGACTTTACAAAAAAACTCAGTGGTGTAAAATTTGAGTTTTATGAATTTTATTGTATTTAAAGTTTTTCTATTTTCTCTATTTATTCATTGCATTATATAGAGTTTCTATCCAACAAGAATACTTAGTATTTATTTCTTCTCACACTTTCATATGGCTGTAGGAGGGAGTGTATTAGACCAAGCAAAAAAACCTTAGAGGAAAGTTTGTCTCTGCAGGACTGCCTGTCCTCTGTCTGCTATTGCAGGAAAAGATGTTAATGTGATGTTCCATTCCCTTTTGATGCTTTCTTACTTGCTTTTGGTACTTTCTACTCTTGAAATCACATTTCCTACATCTGTCTAAGTGATTTTAAACAATCTCATTCTCAATTTGGATTATGTGAACAGAGGCTGAGCTGAAGTTTACCTTCTGAATAGCTCTGGAAATAACATTTAATAAGTGAATAGAGCAGGGATAATATTTCTAAGAGAGAATGAGTATGGAAATACTTCTCTCATTACTAAAGCAAATGATATCTCTTCATGTTTCTCCCAACTGTGGGATACATATGCTTGCGGACATGGCAGGGTGTAAGAAGCCCAAGAAATTACATAGGGGTTCCATAGCCTTTTTCAAGGAAAAAAAAAATCATGGAAAGCATTTTTCTATTATATATTTTATAATAGAACAAAGTAATAAAATTGTTTCTATTTTTCAAAACTCGTGAAATCAGACTACCTCTCTAGAAACCTTTGACTGAAAAAAAAATGGTGCTTTGCTATAAATCACAAAGAAACCTCTGGGTTAAATGGTGTATTTACCTTCTTCTTTTGTCTCCCCCACCTTTTTTTTTTTTTAAACTAGGAAATGACTAATGAAGAGAAAAATATTATCACCAACCTAAGCAAATGTGATTTTACCCAGATGAGCCAGTATTTCAAAGCCCAGTCAGAAGCTCGGAAACAGATGAGCAAGGAAGAGAAACTGGTACTACAGAATTTTTTAAACCTCTGGAGAACTTTGGAATAACATTTAGTTCATCTAATTTTCTTCTTGGTTCTTACATATAGATTTGACTTTAATAATTTCAGATGGCTCTATACTAAAGATTTAGAATTCTTGGCCTAATAAAGTTTAAATTTCCTTAAGGGTTTTACATATGACTGAAAATTGTGAATAATAGGCACTTTACTTAATGGTTCAATGTAAGAACCTGGTGCTCTTGTGACCTAAAATCCAGTTAGTAACTTCAGTAATACAATATTTAAGGATGGGCAGACCTGCACAGTGGCTCCTGAATTTTAGGGTTTTAAGACAGCTACAATAATATTGCCTATGTACCTCCCTGTTCTTGATCTATTTACCCTGGAATCTTGCCATGCTCATCCATCTCCAGTGGGATGTCATTTTTTCCCAGAGTACCTGTAGGCAAACTATAGGCTGCCTATTTTTATTAAGTTTTATTGGAACACAGCCACATCCGCTTGTTTATATATGATCTGTGGCTACTTTCATGTGACAATAGCAGAGTTCAGTAGTTCCAACAGAGTATATGGCCCTCAAGCCTAAAATATTTTCTATCTAGAAAAGGTTTACTAACCCTAGATCTAGAGAAATCCAGGCTAGAGTTTCTTTGTCTTGTTTTTCTGTGTGTGTGTGTGTGTGTGTGTGTCCCCGCCGCCCCAAGCTGGAGACCCAGAAGTTATGGATTTTAAGGAATTTCAAAACTCTATATTCAGTATTTTAAGGGACTTGCATATTTGTACAAGTTAGGCTTTTGTATTTATTATATGGTTCATTGTTTGATGGTGCCAGTTTGACCTGTAGTTTAAAAATTATGAATTACTATAAGAATGATAATTGCTTCAGAGTTTTCAGTCTCAGTTTAGTCTTCTCAATATTCCAAATTAGTAAAACTTGGTTTATTCTTTACTTCAGGGGTGTTTTAAAATTTAAAAACTTCTTTGGAGTTTTGTTCTTGCAAATAGCGATCCAAAAATAGGGAGGTTTCACAAGTATCACCTTGTCAGAGCCCTGGCCAAGGACACCTGCTGCCAGCAAGTTCTGAATCTGTTCCCACCCACAAGGCAGCAGGACTTAGTAAGTTGAATTTCTAAGTATAATATGAAGATAGGTTAGCAAAAAGTTAGGAAGCTCCATGTTACATTTTCACACTCCTGTTTTGGAGCAAGGATCACAAAGTATACAATGTATGTACCCATTACCTAGGAAAGAATCTGTGGCTTGAAAAACTATCTGAAATGCTGTTCAACTAAACGTGTCTGGAACCTATTAGAAAACATGGAGATGTTCTTTATGAGGCCTATCGTAGACTCTTCTCCATCTGCCATTTTGACACTACTCAACAAAATGATGTTAATTTTTAAAGTTATATTTCAAAATACCTAGGTAACATGTTCTCACACATAAATCCTTTAAAATAAGAAAATCAGATTTAGGGGTGCCTGGGTAGCTCAGTCGTTAAACCTCTGCCTTTGGCTCAGGTCATGATCCCAGGGTCCTGGGATTGAGCCCCACATCAGGCTCCCTGCACGGCGGGAAGCCTGCTTCTCCCTCTCCCACTCCCCCTGCTTGTATTCCCTCTCTAGCTGTGTTTCTGTCTCTCAAATAAATAAATAAAATCTTAAAAAATCAGTTTTGAATCTGTAGTTGGAATCAGTCCTCAAAGGTAGATATTCTGGGGATTTTTTTTTTATTAACATAGTATATTATTTGCTTCAGGGGTGTAGGTCTGTGATACAATTCATAGCATTCACCATAGCACATACCCTCCGCAGTGTCTATAACCCAACCACCCTATCCCCCCTACCCCGTTGGGGAATTTTATTGTACTTAAAAGTTTGAAAACTATGTTAGAGGTTGTCCTTATTTTCATTCCTCTCTCTTTTTAAAAAATTTTTTCTGCCCCAGTCTGGGGCTCAAACTCATGACCCTGGGATGAATATGCTCTTCCTTCTGAGTCAGCCAGGCACCTACATTTGCATTTATTTGTTAGTGATTGTGAGACTTTCTGTACTTTGAACTCTTCTCGAATAAGAGATAAAATATGAATAAGGAACAGCAATTTGAGCCCATTTTGAGTACTTCCTTGCTGTGTTCCAGAAAATCAAAGAGGAGAATGAAAAATTACTGAAAGAATATGGCTTCTGTATTATGGATAACCACAGAGAGAGGATTGCCAACTTCAAGATAGAACCTCCTGGGCTTTTCCGTGGCCGTGGCAACCACCCCAAGATGGGCATGCTCAAGAGACGGATCATGCCTGAGGATATCATCATCAACTGTAGCAAGTGAGCACAGTTCATTGTTTCGGCCAGAAATCAAGGTGGGGGAGGGTATCCTTTGTTCTTGGAAGTACTTTGCTGGGATTATTTCCCAGGCTACACAGAACTGTTGGGAACAACATGGTATCTCTATGTACAGATCTCCAAGTACTTTTCAGTTACTGACTGGTGATAAGCAGGAAGCATGGGAGTAGATGCTCAGCAGATTTATCCACCTTAGATCACGAAAGGTGAAACTGTCCCTCGTTTCTCCTCATTTTACTGCCCTTCTGCTTTGTTATTTCCACAGAGATGCCAAGGTTCCTTCTCCTCCTACAGGACATAAATGGAAAGAGGTCCGACATGATAACAAGGTTACCTGGCTAGTCTCCTGGACAGAGAACATCCAGGGTTCCATTAAATACATCATGCTAAACCCCAGTTCGCGAATCAAGGTAAGGGGTAGCTAAGAGCTACACCAGTTAGTGGGGCTGATCTCTTGTTGAAATGTAGTGTTCTTGGTCTCTAGAATCACTGTGACAAAGTGTAAACTCTCCACAAAATAAGGCAAGTATCTTCATGCTTAACATTATCTGGTGACCTTCCTAAGAAATACTAATTTTCTATCTCAGATTATACTCTGATCCTTTTGTAAACTCACAATTATTTTACTAAAATTCCAGTATGTGCCTGGTACAGTGTATGCATAATGTTAGGAATTAGACAGATACAGTCCCTGCCTTCATGTTGCATACTGTCTGGTGGTTAAAATGTAATAGAGCACAGTAAATGTGGAGCACGTGGGTGGCAGTCAGTGAGTGTCCAACTCTTGTTTCAGCTTGGTTCGTGTTCTCGGGGTCCTGGGATGGAGTACTGTGTCCAGCTCTGGCTCAGTGTGGAATCTGCTTGGGACTTTCTCCCTCTGAAATGAAATTGTAAATGTAACTTGGCTTCTGTAAATGTAACTTGGCTTCTGTAAATGTAAATGTACAGTACAAAAGTGCAGTAAATGCATTTTTTTTACTGTACAAAAGTGCAGTAAATGTAACTTGGCTTCTGTAGCTTTCTTCCTCACCTTTCTTGGCTCTGAGGAAGGGAACATGATTGCTCTGAATGCAGAAAGAAGTTATAAAATCTGAGTCTTACATACTTCTGGCTTCCTAGGGTTTCATGTGGGTGGGTTCTGCCAGGACTGAATGGGATGATGTATGAGAAAGCACATTGTAAACTTGTATACCCATGTGTTGTTATTTGTTAATAATGTTACTGAAAGGAGAAAGATGTCTTGCAAGGGCAGTCAAGTTCTTATTAGCCTGCTAGGCATATTCTGCTTGGGAGAGTCCCATGAACTTCCTACCTCAGAGTTGCTATGGAAATGTACATAGCAACCTAAAAGAGAAATGAGTTCAGAAGAAAACAGCCAAGGAATTAGTTCTTTGTAGACTATGACTTAATATGCAGGGAACTGGGACTTAAAGACCTGCTCAATCTAAATGTCACTTTTCTAGTTTAGAGTAAGTTATAGAATCAGAAAGATAACGCTTACGAGTGGAAATCATCTAAAAAAACGTTCTCTTCAGAAATAAAGGTGGATGAACAATGGTTTTAGCTCTCAAAGAACTCGAAGGCTAGTGGGCAAATTGGGTAAGGATTCAAGTGTATTAGAAGAAAGGTAAGCGTTAAGTGTTTTTAGGTAAATACAATATTCCCAGCACTTACAGATCAGGAGTCAATTTATGAAGGAAATTAGGTTACAGTTAGGTCTTAAAAAGAGAGATATTCCAAACAGCATTGTCTCATTATGGACAGAGAGGGAGAAGTGTAAAAAGGAGTAACAGAAAGAATTAGCAAATGGTGATATTTGGACAACATTGTGAATGTGCTATAACTATCACTAATGGTAACTTTTACGTGTATTTTACACAAAAAAACCCCAAAGTAATGGATATTAGGTTACTTTTTTTTTTTTTTAAAGATTTTATTTATTTATTTGACAGGGAGAGAGATAAGAGGCAGGCAGAGAGAGAGGAAGAAGCAGTCTCCCTGCTGAGCAGGGAGCCCGATGTGGGCCTGGATCCCAGGACCCTGAGATCATGACATGAGCCGAAGGCAGAGGCTTTAACCCACTGAGCCACCCAGGCGCCCAATGGATATTAGATTACTTTTAAGTGTTTTCACCTAAGTTGACACTTGATTATCTTAGCAGCCATATCAGATGTGCTATTGCCACTGTTTTATAGATACATTTGGTCTCTGGGTAGCCAGAAAACTTGCCTACTATCCAATAGTTAGTAACTCTGACTTAGATCTTTAGCCCCCTTATGCCTTCCTGTGATACCTGACTGCCAAATTGTGGCCAGCCTTAAGCGTCTTGCTTTAGACTGGCCCATATTTTGCATCCGATGGAGAACAAGTGAAGGGCTTTGAACAGAGGAGTGTCCTGAACATAACCCCACTTCAGCAAGATTCATAGTCTTATATGCAGTCATACCAATAAACATAAACTCTTGTAAATGATGCAGAAGAAAAGTGCAGGGTACCAGGGCATCTGATTTGGCATTGGATTCAAGGAAGGCCTTTCTGAGGAAATAACATTTAAGATAAGACTTATAGGATGAAAAGGATTTATCCATGGAGAGGAGAGGGGAATGGGTGTTCCGAAGAAAATAGCCTTTTGAAATTCCTGAGGTAAGAAAGAGTTTGGTGGTCTTGAGGACTGAAAGAAGGGCAGCATAGTTGAGGGTACAACAAGGAAGGGGCATGAGGAAGAGGTTAGAAGGGGATGCAAGTCAGATCTTCAGACTCTTCCTTAAAATTGTTTGACCAAGCCCTACATCATATTAACCTAAATTCAATAGGAGGGTACTTGGTTCTAATAGGGGGAACAGTATCAGGTTTGTGTTTTACATTCTGAGTGCTAAACTCTGTGGAGATTGGATTGGACACACAGTAGAAGTAGGGATACCAAGAGAATGCTGTTGTAGTCCTCCAGGCAATGAATGGTGATGGTTTGGACAAGACAGTGCCTGTGCGGGTGGAGAGAGGTTGGACAGATTCCATGTACATGTGTATTGCATTCTCTTACACCTGAGATTCAGATTGATTGTAGGCGAGCCTCCAAGGGTTAACATCTTTTTTTTTTTTTTTAAGGTTTTATTTATTTACTTGACAGAGAGAGAGATCACAAGCAGGCAGAGAGGCAGAGAGAGAGAGAGGAGGAAGCAGGCTCCCTGCCGAGCAGAGAGCCTAATGCAGGTCTCGATCCCAGGACCCCGAGATCATGACCTGAGCCGAAGGCACAGGCTTTAACCCACTGAGCCACCCAGGCACCCAAGGGTTGACATCTTTGTTGTTGATAGACCAGGTTTAGGACTTTTAGGGCTGAGAGTCACCAATTTATTCCTGACAATATCCAGATAACCCCCATATACTGTAGGGATTTGTGCAGGTTTCTGAATGATAGTCACAGTAGTGAACCTGGAAGTCATCCACATGTAGGCCCTGCCTAGAATTTTAGACCCAAGACAGAGAATCTACTCAGCTGAGTTGGGATCTTAAGAGTCAGTGAAGATGGTTAAGGGCTTGGGAAGTCATACTTCTTGTTAAGAGAAAAAGAGATGTGGGCGCCTGAGTGGCTAAGTGGGATAAAGCCTCTGTCTTCGGCTCTGTCATGATCTCAGGGTCCTGGGATCGAGGCCCTCATCAGGCTCTCTGCTCAGCAGGGAGCCTGCTTCCTCCTCTCTCTCTCTGCCTGCCTCTCTGCCTACTTGTGATCTCTCTCTCTCTCTCTCTGTCAAATAAATAAATAAATAAAATCTTTAAAAAAAAAAAAAAGATGTGGTTTCTTCAGCTTTTACCAGTACTTGTTGACTGTTTCCCACTCAACAGAGCAGTAAGAACTTCAGAGGTCGGGATTTGACAAGCTTTGAATAGTCTATAAATGCACTGCCAGCAGAAGCATTCTCTATAAAAATTACAGAGCTACAAGCATTAGGGGGTTTATTTTTTATGAAATATCTCAAATATACAAGAGTAGATAACAGTATGGTGAAAGCTCATGCCCAACATCTGGCTATGTCAGGCTTTAACATCATGTCCTATTTGTTCAATTACTTCATTTTGTAAGAACATTCTGATAAACACAGCTGAAGTCCTCTGTGTATTATTCACCTCCTTTCCTGGCGATTATTATAATGAACTTAATGTTTTCATTCTTGTATATATTTTGTATTTTTACATTATATTTTTGTGTGGATAAACAATATGTAGCATTGTTTTTACAGGGTATCATTTTAAATTAGGTATGAGATCGTTCTGCAACTTACTTATTTCACTTGACTTTGGTTTTGATATTTTTATCTTGACATATACTTCTAATTTTTCCATTTTATTTGCTAGATGGTGTTCTATTTGATTAAAAAATTATTTTCTTGTCAGGAAACATTTAGGGTTGGGTGCCTGGTTAGCTCAGTGATTAACCTCTGCCTTCGGCTCAGGTCATAATCCCAGGGTCCTGGGACCAAGCCCTACATCAGGCACCCTGCTGCTTGGGAAGCTTGCTTCTCCCTCTCCCACTCTCTCTGCTGTGTTCCCTCTCTGGCTGTCTGTCTCTCTGTCAAATAAATAAATAAAATCTTTTAAAAAAATTTATTTATTTGACAGAGAGAAACACAGCCAGAGAAGGAACACAAGTAGAGGGAGTGAGAGAGGGAGAATCAGGCCTCCTGCCAAGCAGGGAGCCCAATGTGGGACTCCATCCCGGGTCTCCAGGATCATCACCTGAGCCGAAGGCAGTCGCCCAACCAACTGAGCCACCCAGGTGCCCCAAATAAATAAAAATTTAAGAAAAAAAGACATTTAGGATTGTTTATAATATTTTGTTATGAACAGTGCTGGAATAAATAGATCTTCCTTGTATATATGGATGAAAATTTGCCATAAGGATTCTTCATTATTTTTATTTATTTATTCATTCATTCATTCATGTATTTATTTATTTTTAAGGATTCTTCATTATATCTATCTATCTTTTTATTTATTTATTGTAAAGATTTTATTTATTTGACAGAGAGAAACACAGCTAGAGAGGGAACACAAGCAGGGGGAGTGAGGGAGGGAGAAGCAGGCTTCCCGCAGAGCAGGGAGCCTGATGTGGGACTCGATCCCAGGATTCCGGATCATGACCTGAGCTGAAGGCAGTCGCTGAACCAGCTGAGCCACCCAGGCGCCCTCTTCGTTTTTTTTTTTAACTGTTCTGTAACGTGCCCAGCTAGTTTATATCACTACCATTCCCCTAGCAGTGTGCACACGTTTCTGTCTTCCATATCCTTACCAACATTTCTAAAGTTTTGATTTTTGCATTTGGATCTTTGATCAACTAGAATGTATTTTTGTGTATAGTATGAGCTTGAACTCTAATATTTTTTTCAAATGAATAACCAGTTGTCCCAGAACTAGTTATATTACCCTTCATGTTTATATAATAGATTTCTACAAATATGTCAATCTGTTCATGGGCTCTCTGTCCTGTTTAATTTGTCTATTTCTTTATCAGTAGCATACTATTCTAACTGTTGTAGCTTTACCACCTAGGACAAGTTCCTTCATCTTATTCTTCAAAATTGTCTTGGCTATTCTTGGCTCTCTGCTATTTTGCATTCATTTTGAGATAAAGTTGTCATGTTCTAATGAAGACTATTGAGATTTTTATTGTATTGAATTTATAAATTAATGAGGAAAAATAGACATCATTGAGTCTTCTACTCTGTAAACATGTTATACTTCTCCATTAATTCATGTCTTTGATTATACCCTCTAGTATTGCTTTATAATTTTCTCCAGAGTCTTTTTTTTTTTTTTTTTTTTTTAAAGATTTTATTTATTTGACAGAAACACAGCCAGAGAGGGAACACAAGCAGGGGGAGTGAGAGAGGGAGAAGCAGGCTTCCCGCCGAGCAGGGAGCCCGATATGGGACTCGATCCCGGGTCTCCGGGAGCATGACCTGAGCCGAAGGCAGTGGCCCAACCAACTGAGCCACCCAGGCGTCCCTCTCCAGAGTCTTAAAACTTTTTTTTCTTAGAACCCATAATATTGGGGCGCCTGGGCGGCTCAGTCATTAGGCGGCTGCCTTCAGCTCAGGTCATGATCCCGGAGACCCGGGTTCGAGCCCCGTATCAGGCTCCCTGCTCGGCGGGAAGCCTGCTTCTCCCTCTCTCACTCCCCCTGCCTGTGTTTCCTCTCTAGCTGTGTTTCTCTCTGTCAAATAAATAAAATCTTAAAAAAAAAAAAAAAGAACTTTTAATAGTTTCTGGCTTATATTAAACGTGATTTTTTTTTCTAGTACATTTCTGTTATTATTAGAGTGGTAATACTGTTGATTTTTTTAATATGATTTTGCATCTGACAACATGGCTGAACTCTTATTCTAGAAGTGTCTGTGTCATTTGAATTTTCCACATAGACAAGTAAATTACCTATAAATCATTCCTACTACTTAAACCTCGTACTTTTTTTTTTTTTTTAAGAGGGAGGGGAGGGAGACTGATAGCAGGGAGGAGGGGCAGAGGAAGAGGGAGAGAGAAAAATCTCAAGGAGTCTCCTTGCTGAGCAAAGAGCCTGACAGAGGTCTCAGTCCCAGGAATCTGAGATTATGACCTGAGCTGAAATCAAGAATTGGATGCTCAGCCAACTGAGCCACCCAGGTTATCCCTGCCTCATACTTCTTTTGCTTAAAGTTTTACTTTTTATTTTAAACCCACAATCATCCATAAAACCCTAATCCTCTCTCCTGTTAGCAGTTGTCAGAATGAGATATTTGATTAATTTCTGTACTCAATACCTTCCGTCTAGGTTTACTTTTCTTACTGAAACACACCATTCACTGTTTGTTTAGTGAGGATCTATAGGTGGCAAATTCTCCCTTTGTTTCACTGAAAATATCATTGTCATTCTCATAATGTATCTTTTCTCCCATAAAGAGTGTATCTTTATTATTCTGTATCTCAATGTGGATATATTTGTGTAGGTATATAGACTATGGGTGAGATAACATATATTTTAACCTGTTGACTGGGAGGTAGATTTTGTCCATTTATCATTCCCTTTTGCTCTTTGCTCTCCACTTCTCTGCTCCTTCTTCCTAGGAGTCTTCTGGCCCAGTTCAGCCCTAGCTAACATAGGCGCCCTGGCTTTAGCTCTCCCCATCTTGCTTGGAGCACTTTCATTGCTATATGTTTGGAACAACATAAGGATTAAAGCAAGATTTCACTTAACCTCATCTGACCCAGAAGTCTATAAAGCTAAGTTTTTGTGGTAGAGAGTGAAGGGTGGTAATTTGGTTTTATTTCCTGGCGGACTTTAGATCCAAAACATGGGAGACTACCATGATGGGGTTTTGTTCTGTACCTTTCCTCTCAGCCTCCAGAGACTTGTCCTATTCTAAGATTCTTTGCTTGCTTTTTCGTCTATATTTTACTTACTTCCCCCATATAGTATTATTGTCCATTACACCACATCTCTGCTGCATTGAGAAATTTAGCTCAAGCATCATGTGACTCAGATTTTTTACAACTTTAAAAAATGGGATAGTCAAGGGTTAAAAAAAAAAACACAGCTGAAGTGTGTCCCTTTAATATCCTCCTTTCTGGACACTTGGATTGGTCTACTTGCAGTCAGAGTTGGGGTTAAAGTACAAACAACCTCACAGGCCACTGAAAAGATCAGGACTTTTGAGAGCTACAGGAACGTGTGTTCCAGGTAGAAACTATCGTGAGCTCATCCACATTTTTCTGTGCTCATCCTGATTTGTTCTGCTTTATTTAGGCATCTTCTTGCTGGTGTTTCCATTCCCTTCCTCTTTCATTCAATGCTGGTACCCAAAGAATTTGAAATAGCAGGAAAATGGCAGTCAGCCTCCTGGAACCAGTAGTTTCAGCAAAGCTCTCTGATTCTGATAAACGATAGATCCAGAGGTTACAAAAGGACTGCTTGTTAAAGGTACTCGCTGCTAAGTCCAACCCACTGCCAAGGTTGGAAACATTATCTAGTCTCATAAACTGTAAAGTAATCCTTAGTAAAAGTGAGGTTCTTCAACCAGTCTTTACTAATAAAATCTGTCATTTTTTTTCCTTAAATGAAGTACAACAGACTTCAGAAGCAGTTGTTGATATTATACTGCATTCAATCCTATTAAAATTTTAATTCTTAGGGTGAAATACCCATTTCTGTCTTTTCTCTCTTTAGACCTTATAATTCTGTGAGGTTTCAGAGATGTATATATTTTAATGTAACCATCTGGGTGTTGAAGGGCTAGACTGAAGGAAAATGTCCTTATAAAACTTCATATGCTTAGGAAGATCTTGATTTTGGTGTTTTATTAGAAAGAGAAAAATCAGACGTACGCTTATTTTTTAAAAAATCCTGACTTCTTTTGTAAAATTCTAAAGTATGAGAAATAAAACACTAGAACTTCTGGATGATATCATGGGTAGAACATTTTCAGGACCGTGGTGTAGATTTCGTAGGACACAGTAAACACTAAGGATAAAAAACAAAAATTGACAGAGTAGACTTCATTAAAATTAAAAACTTGGGTTCAACAGAGGACACTGTATATACAGGCTGTGATAGATTATTGGCAGCATGTGTATTTGACAACAAATTTGTATCCAGAACACCCAAAGAATTCTATAACTCAATAGTAAAAGATAAATATCCACCATTAAAAAAAAAAAGACTTGAATAGATATTTACGAGATAGAGGAATGACCAGTAGAGAAGCACACGAATTCTCAACATCACTAATTATCAATGGAATGCAGAATTAAACCACAATGAGACACTAATTCCAGTTCTAGGTATTTTTGCCCCAAATCAAATTGAAAACTTATGCCCACAAAAAGGCATGTACAAGAATGCTTATAGCAGCACTGTATTTGTGCAGGTGTCAAACTGGAAACATTACAGGAGTCTGTCATCAGAATAAACACAGTCTCGTCAGAAACATTAGGGGTAGTTCTGGATTACAGCATATATCCCAGCAATTGAAAGCAGTGAGTACTGATAAATGCAGCAACATGGATGAATTTATTTTTTTAAGATTTTATTTCTGGGGCGCCTGGGTGGCCCAGTTGGTTAAGCGACTGCCTTCGGCTCAGGTCATGATCCCGGAGACCTGGGATCGAGTCCCACATCGGGCTCCCTGTTCGGCAGGAAGCCTGCTTCTCCCTCTCTCACTCCCCCTGCTTGTGTTCCCTCTCTAGCTGTGTTTCTCTGTCAAGTAAATAAAATCTTAAAAAAAAAAAAAAAAAGATTTTATTTCTTTGAGAGAGACAGTGTTGGGGGAGGGGCAATGGGAGAGGGAGAGCGAGATTATCAAGCAGACTCTGTACTGAGTGTGGAGCCTGACACAGGGCTCAGTCTCACAACCCTGAGATCATGACCTGAGCCTAAATCAGGAGTCAGATACTCAACCAACTGAGCTACCCAGGCACCCCAACATGGATGAATCTTAAACATGTTGAGAAGCCCAGACACAGGAGTCTATACTGTATAATTACATTTATATAATACTCTAAATTAGGCAAAACCAATCTATGATAATAGAAATCAGATTAAAGAAACAGTGGTTGTTTAGTTGGTGATTAACCGGGAAGAGAGATGAAGGAACTTTCTCGAATGATAGAAAATATTCTCTGTCTTGATGAGGTGTGGGTTACATGGGTTATAAATGGTCAAAACTGATTAGACTGTACACTTAAATCTGTATGATATTTCTTAAAAGATACATTCAGAATGGAATAGTGGAATAAAATGCACTACTTACATACTGGAAAAGAATTTAAATATATGAATATCTCTATATATCAGCAATAAAAAGACAAACTTTTTAAAAATGGGCATGTGTGGGCACCTGGGTGGCTCAGTGGGTTAAAGCCTCTGCCTTTGCTTCAGGTCATGAGCTTGGGGTCCTGGGATCGAGGCCCGCATTGGGCTCTCTGCTCAACAGGGAGCCTGCTTCCTCCCCTCTCCCTGCCTGCCTTTCTGCCTACTTGTGATCTGTCAAATAAATAAAATAAAATCTTCAAAAAAAGGGGGGGGGCATGTATGAAAATCTGGTTGAGTTTCTCTTTAAACATGTTATTAATATATGTGGCAAGTTTGTTGTATCTTTTGTTTAAATGATAGATGTTTGGAGTTCAGAATGCCAGTCACCCCTTATTTGGTGGTCTATACAATGCCAAACTCATACGGATCACCAGCTATGTGAAAAGAACCATTTAAGGGGCGCCTGACTGACTCAGTCAGTGGAGCATATGACTCTTGATCTCAGGGTTGTAAGTTTGAGCCCAGCATTGGGTGTAGAGATTACTTTTTTAAAAAAAAGAGCCACTTAAGAATATTGGCAAATGTCATCATTCCCCAAGACAAATCTCAGAGAGGATTAGAGACCAGGATTTACGTAATCTCCACTTTGTATCCTGAATCCAGATCCTGACCCCATTTACCCACTGTGCTTAATGAGTAAGCAGTTATATTAGAAACAGAAAATATGGTATGCCCATCAGTTAATAGAAAAAGAAATCACCCAAAGAATGTCCTGTATAACTAAATCAAATTAAATTCTTATCCAAACTAGATGTTGGACTCAGTGTGGGCAGATGGGAAGGACTTAAAGGTAGTCCCCCTGTAGTAGTCACCTTGTTTTACTGAGATGGTTTTGATAACGACCTTGTCTGGAAGACTAAAATGGGTATTTTTATCTTCTGGTAGTCTAAGAAGCTTGTTCAATTGCATTTAACTGTCCGGATTCTGTTTAGAGAAACTGAAGGCAGCAGGGATAAGTATACCTCCTGGAGGCCAGCCTTACCCTAGACCTAGACAAGGTGGCTTCTACCCCTACCCCGTTCTCTGTGTCCTTATTTGAGAGAATCCTGGATTCTTGTGGTATCCTCTGTGAATGATTTATTTGTTGGGTTTTCCTAAAACTTGTTTCATTGGCATGACTAAGGAATTGTGTAAATGTACACCTCCAGGACTTTGAAGACTTAGGAGTCAGGCTTTGGTAGCCCTGTGTGCTTTAGAGTGATGGCCAAGAGCCCACTCCTGAGCTGGAGACTGTACTACTGAAGATTAGTTCTTGTCTAGTCTTTGTGGTGTGTGTGTGTATGAGAGAGAGAGAGACATGATTGTCATGGAAATTTATTATTGATTTGTACATGAGGACAGCTGGTATCACACCTTTTTCTTCACCCTTTTAAATGTCAGTATGTACTTAGAAAAATCAGTGAGAAATTTTCAGCTTTCCATTGTCAAGAAATAGAACTTAGATATTTCTTCTTTATTGTATCACCAACTGTTAAATCGCCCACCCACAACAACAAGTAGTTACTGAACCTCTTGTTTTGTAGCCAAACAAGTACATACAACTTGGCCACACACAGTTGTGGGAGAGTGCTGATGAATCCTTAGCATGCCCGGGTAAGCTTGCATTTCTGAGCATTGTTAGAGTTAGAAGTAGAAGATATTTCTTGCTTTCACATAGCCCACTTTCCTGCATGCTCAGAAGGCTAGATACCTTGACCACAGTTCTTACGCTTCAAGGACCACATGTCCCATGTCAGGTGGGAACTAGACATATGTCAGTAGAAGTTACTACCCCTTTCTCCTGTTGTAGTCAGGGGAATTAAGAACTAAGATTCTTGGGTTCTTAAATTCCATCCCTCTATTCATGTCATATAATCTGTTTTAGGCCTTAGAATACTCCCTACCCCTCTTGGGATTTAATGGTTTGGTGGGTTTTTTCTTTTGTTTTTTTTAAAGATTGTATTTATTTATTTGACAGAGCGAGACACAGTGAGAGAGGCAATGTAGGGCAGAGGGAGTGGGAGAGGGAGAAGCAGGCTTCCCGCTGAGCATGGAGCCCGATACAGGGCTTGATCCCGGGACCCTGGGATCATGACCTGAGCCGAAGGCAGAGGTTTAACAGCTGAGCCACCCAGGCACCCCAAGTTTTTTAGTTTTTTGGGGGGGTTTTTTTTGTTTTTTTTTTTAAAAAACACTTCATCAGCATTAGAATCAATTTTTAAACTCTGTACCAAAAACTCTGATGTTTAAAAAAAAAAACAAAAACAAAAAACAACTTCCAGGAACATTGTTTCACTCAATCTAATCAAGATTACTTTTAAATGCAGAAGTTAGAAAATGGTGAATAATTACCATTGTTCCTGGAAGTCTTTGTTTTCCTTAGTAATTATGTGTTGTCATCTTTGTTTCTGCTTTCCTTGACAGTCCATCAAACTGAATGGTTGTCTTGGATTTAATGAAATTCAGTTCTAGCAGAAAACTGCTGTTGGGTCACAGACTCCGCAGCAGAATGGTGATACTGATGTGGGAATGGGGGTGTTTATATCCTTTGTATTTTCAGAAGTCAGTTTTTGGGGCGTGCCATGTGGGCTTTTCCCAAGAACATCATTAAACATTTTACAGAATGAAAGCCGGAGACTTTCTTAGCAATTAGGAGCCAGTTGGGCTTGACAGTGAAATAGGACAACCTAAGTTCTCATGGAGTTAGATGCTGTAAAATTTCTCTTCAGTACTCTTTTTCTGCCTTGCTTAAGCTCAGGTTCCTTCTCTTTGGTTCAGAGCTCTCAACTTGGATATTCAAAGTCTATTTTTCCTCTACCATCCCTAAGCAGTCCACATTTGGGGTTGGGTCTTTGTAGGGTGAGAAAGACTGGCAGAAATATGAGACCGCTCGGCGACTAAAGAAGTGCGTAGACAAGATCCGGAACCAGTATCGAGAAGACTGGAAGTCCAAAGAGATGAAAGTCCGGCAGAGAGCTGTAGCTCTGTACTTCATTGACAAGGTGAGCATCTTCCTGTCACATTACCCAATATGTTGAGCTTACCAAAGATGTGGGGGTTGATGACTCCTCCAGGACTTGTGTTAGAACTGGAAAAGTACCAGTCTCTGGTCCAGTAAGGAAGGTGGAAGTGGAGAGAGAGGCATTCAGAGTCTGCTGTTCTCTGATTCTGAATCTGCTGGAAATACTATGACATTTTCAAACTCTTTGACTATAAGCCACCAGAAAAATTCTATTTTACATGACTCAACACACACAGATATATTTGTATTTGTGTGTAACTGAAACAAAAGTTGCACAAATAATGTTTAGCCTTTCTGTGAGTGGTGAATTCTGACATTTTAAAATCTGTATTTTTTTTTTATAAAAGATGGTTATAACCCTTTAAATTGGTTAATTGGTTAATGTATCACAACTACAATTTGAAGGACCATGCTCTAGAGATCAGTTTGTCAGTACCTTTTTGAAGATTTTGGGGTTTTTTCCCAGTTTTGCTCTGCTTAGCACAAATTCTGAATTGTCTCAGAAATTGAGCAAAATTAAGAGACTATTGAGTTTGATTACCTAGAGTAGGAATACTCCTTCATTTGCTGCTTTATTTAAAAAAAACAAATCACTTCCTTTCCTCCATCCCCATTTGAGAGAATAGAATAAAGAGAAGCTTGGTTTTCTGAGAAAGGACAATATCACTATGATTCTCCATACTTCATTTTACAGAGGAAGAAGCAGTGGTGTAGAATCCAAAATTCCCAAGCCTTGCACACTGATGCTCTCTCTGTCTCCAAAGAGAGTTAGGAGACTTCTGATTTGGGTTTCCTAGAGATCCCATGAGATTCAGGTCTTTTCATTTGTTCTCATTTTTCCCTCTCTCCCTGGACAGCTTGCTCTGAGAGCAGGCAATGAGAAGGAGGAAGGAGAAACAGCGGACACTGTGGGTTGCTGCTCACTTCGCGTGGAGCATATCAATCTGCACCCAGAGTTGGATGGTCAGGAATACGTGGTAGAGTTTGACTTCCTTGGGAAGGACTCAATCAGATATTATAACAAAGTCCCTGTTGAGAAACGAGTAAGTTACTGTGGCCTATGCTCTCTGGCCTTTTCTTCCTTTCATTCATTCACTCAGCAAGCATTTACTGAGTGCTTTTTGCATGCTCTTCTCTTTGCTGGACACTAGTCAAATGGTTTGAGAGGGGAGAGGTGTTGTTGGGTGTCCTGTGGTGCCTCTCTTTCAGTCCCTCTCCCTCACCCCCATGCTACACCTTCCTGGGGATGGGGGGCCATGTCCTATCATAATATTCAACAGAACATGCTATAGATAGTTGGCCCCCATGGCCCCAACTTATACTTCAGTATAAGATTTAGCTCATTTTATTGTAATGATTTAACCATACTTCAGTACCTCCCGGTCATTTAACATTTTCATGTTTAATCAACCATTAGGCTTTGCTGGCTGTGGCAGTGGTCCATACTAAACAAAGTTAAAGAGACGTGACAACTAAATGTAATACCTCACCTTAGACTGGGTTCCATCCTGGAGAGGTAGAGGACATTATTAAGTAACTGACCAAATTGAAATATGAATAGTAGATTAAGATGTATATGCAAGGAAATCGATGAAACTGATGACGTACTATGCATATGTAAGGGAGTATCTCTATCCATAGAAATCGTTAGGAAATGCACGGAGGTACTTAGGGGTAAAGGGCTATATATGATACAAGTACCCATAGTGGTTCAGGACTAAGAGCTGTACACACACACGGTAGAGAGAAGTGAGGCAAACATGTACTGTGCAAATGGTGAATGATGTGTAAAATGTTAATGGTGAATCTTGTAAAGGATGCGGGTGTGCCTTGGGCTTTTTTATTTTCCAAATTTTTGTAAGCTTTCAATTATTTCCAAAGTAAAAGCTTTTTAAATAACAGGTTCTACTTATTTCTTTTAGGTTTTTAAGAACTTACAGCTATTTATGGAGAATAAACAGCCTGAGGATGATCTTTTTGATAGACTCAATGTGAGTGGACAGAGTATACTGGGTTAAAGGAGGGGCCCAGCCAGAACCTCCTTATAGGCTTCTAAAGGAGAGATTTGCCTGGGAGTGACATGGACTCTCCCTTCAGTCTGTCCTGTGGCATCCTGTACACTCTTCCTCCTGTAGGCACACAGTGAATCCATGACCAAAGCCCTGAGACAGGTGGACAAACTCTGCCTTTTACTCTCCTCTTGCTCTTGCAGTCTTCTCTTGGCTGGATGCCCAGCCATCTCTGGTAGAGACTGAAGGCCTCTCCCTGATATCTTATCAGGGAAGATCTTAATAGGGAAGGACAACTGTATTGGCCTGTTTATAGGGAGGGATCATGTAAATCTATATTTTGGAATACTTTTTTTTCTCTCTCTCTTTTTTGGTAATGTCCCATTGGCAGGGCCATAGACTTGGCAAAATTTAGATTACATTGGCATAAATGTCCTAGAGCTTTCCAGAAGGGGCTGAGTGGTAGGGCTTTTGCTTAAAACCCAATATCCTCTTTGTGCTTTGTCTCCTCCAGACTGGTATTCTAAATAAGCATCTTCAGGATCTCATGGAGGGCTTGACAGCCAAGGTATTCCGTACATACAATGCCTCCATCACGCTACAGCAACAACTAAAAGAACTCACAGCTCGTAAGTACTGCTTGGCCAGATGGTCCTGCACCCTTCCCGGTATGTCCGTTGCCCTTCCTCAGCTAAGTCCTAGATCCATTCTGCCTTTTCTCCTTAACTTTATGACTAGAAACTTTTCCTTCTAGAGCCAAGGCGTAGCTGTATAAACATAAAATCAATGCAGTTTCCTCCGTCCTACCCCAACTTTAAGATTAATTTTCATGGAATGCTGACAGGAGCTTTCTGTGTGCTCTGAAAATGCCTACATTTGATGTTTTATATGTATGTTATTAGAAAACTCACAGGGTTATGATGTTTGATTAAATTGGAGAGAATAAGGTGGTCGTGGTTATTTTTTTTTAAATAGCACATCCAGGGCGCCTGGGTGGCTCAGTTGGTTAAGCGACTGCCTTCGGCTCAGGTCATGATCTCGGAGACCTGGGATCGAGCCCTGCGTCGTGCTCCCTGCTCGGCAGGAAGCCTGCTTCTCTCTCTCGCTCCCCTTGCTTGTGTTCCCTCTCTCGCTGTGTTTCTCTCTGTCAAATAAATAAATAAAATCTTAAAAAAAAAAAACAAAAACACATCCTTCCCCTGAGGTTACTTCATTTTCCCCCCTTTAGATAGTAGGCAATATTCTCCTAAAAACTAGGTGCAGAAGGCACAACCGAGATCCATAAGCTTTTTTTCCTAGAACACCATCACTGCTAAATTCCCCCTCTCCTCTGTAAGTATGTCAGATGGCCTTAGAATATGAGCTAGAAAATCCAAAGATGATTATTTTGAGGACCAGTATTTCAGGGTGGGATAAAGGATGCCATGTGACATTAAGTAAAATATTCCTTATGCTTTTAAGTTTTTCTTTGTAAAACAGATAACTGCCTTGTGGTTTTAAAATGTAAAGCTTGGGGCGCCTGAGTGGCTCAGTTGGTTAAGCGACTGCTTTGGGCTCGGGTCATGATCCCGGAGACCCGGGATCGAGTCCCACATCGGGCTTCCTGCTCGGCGGGAAGCCTGCTTCTCCCGCTCTCACTCCCCCTGCTTGTGTTCCCTCTCTGGCTGTGTTTCTCTCTGTCAAATAAATAAAATCTTAAAAAAAAATAAAATAATATATGGGCGCCTGGGTGGCTCAGTTGGTTAACGACTGCCTTCAGCTCAGGTCATGATCCCAGAGACCCGGGATCGAGTCCCACATCGGGCTCCCTGCTCGGCGGGAAGCCTGCTTCTCCCTCTCTTACTCCCCCTGCTTGTGTTCCCTCTCTGCCTGTGTTTCTCTCTGTCAAATAAATAAAATCTTAAAAAAAATAAAAATAAAATAAATAAAATAAATTAAAATGTAAAGCTTGTGATCCTTTTGTCTTACCCTCCTCTACAGACCTTTTCTGTCCACATTTTCTTCAGGCTACATTGGCTAGGTGAGGGAGGCAGCCTTTGAGACAAGCAGAAGATGACTCTTGACTCTCAGGTTTTAACCTTGTGTCTTGGGAGAACTTGATCATCAGAGTGAGATGAGGTCTGGCAAAGTCACGAGGAAGAAGAGCTGGGGAAGCATGTTGTGTGTTCTCCTCGTGTATGCCATACTGATTCTTTTACTCTCCTATTTCTTTCTTCACAGCGGATGAGAACATCCCAGCAAAGATCCTATCGTACAACCGTGCCAACCGAGCTGTTGCAATTCTTTGTAACCATCAGAGGGCACCACCCAAAACTTTCGAGAAGTCCATGATGAACTTACAATCTAAGGTATTCTAGGTCTGGATAGAGGGATAGCAAAATTAAGGGAACCCCATCTGCTATGGATAGATAATCTGCAAACAGGAGGCTTTCTGGGCTGGGATATGAGGAAAGTTCTAGGTCTGTTCTGGAAGATAGATTCATGCTAAAAATAAATAAATGGAAATATACTAGGAGTTATCCCTACTCAAGATACTGAGTGTCAGGTACCCATTATTTAGGAAGTCTCCATTCTGTGAGTAGAAAGTCCTGCAATGGCCACTTCCTGTTTTAAAAACTAAGTTTGATGTACCTTCTTTGAAATATTCCTAATTGTTGTCCTTACTATAAATGAGGGTAATAGATACAAAGAGTCTTTATAATTCCTTGCCATGGCCCAGAAATACAACTGTTTCCAAATTAGATTGTTTCAAATTGAAAAGATGATGAAACAGTGATCTTTAATTGCCCCCTTATCCTAGCACAACTATTTTTATTTTTACACATTCCACATAAATCATATTTTTATGTAGCTCATCATTAGACATCTGTTGAATACTGGCTTCGTGCCAGAGTTGCTGCCCTAGAGGGAGAGACTGACATGCAAACAAGTAGATGCTGTTCCTCCTTCATGTGCCTCTCCTTCCTATGACTCTGCCTGGTACTGTGCTTGTAAGCCACAAGGCACTAAACGTTTGGGTGGTTGGCATTTCTGCGTTAGCAATGGCTGCATAACTAACCTATTCCAGTCCACTAACTCGCAACACTGTTTGCAGCATTTCACTCTAGAACAGACACACGGTGTCACAAAGGACCAATTATCTTGAAATATACTACCAAATATTTTTAAAGTCTGTGATGTGCTTCCTTATTTAGTAAGATCTTAAAGGTGGGTCTGATAATGACTATAAATTTCAAGCTAGTAATGAATATGTAGTGATACTTCAGGGTTTCTGCCAGTTACAGTGGTAGGGAAATGTCTGTACATACACTGGCGGTGAAGTCTAGGGGACTGCTGCTGCGACTGTGCTTTGGTGCCCACACTGATAACTGACAAAAAAATGGTGACTTTCAAATAGAGGTTAGTGTACTTAGAGATGTAATTCTTTTCCTATCCGCATTCACAGAATTCTGTAGAAGGGCAAATGGAGTTAAAAATGGCTACTATACGGTGAGGCTGCATACACATTTCCAGGTCCACCATGTTTTCCTTCTATTGAAATTTCTTTTAAGATAAATAAATACCCAGTAGTAGTACATCTGGGTCAGAAAATATCCACAACCTACAGCTGATGCTACAGGAACCGCCTCGTTTTCCTGAAGGGATGCACATGTGCACAGTAAATGAATATACATCCCTAGACCTCTCAGAGCCTTAGACCATATGGTTGGCAGGCCAAGTACTCTAGAGACCACCCTTCCTAGCAGTTCCCATTTGCTGCCACTCTGTTAAATGATCATCTGGTATCATACTCTCCCCATGTTACTATTCCAAGACAAAAATTAAAAGCATGAATATTCAGGTGCTGTTTACCCAATTCAGGCTACCCCTCCCTAGAGCATAAGGAGTTATTTTGTTTATTTTACTCTGGAACCACTGGGCACCCCAGGCTGCCTGCCAGACGAGCCCTCCAAGCCCAGGAATCCTCTCCTGTGTGCCCACAAAGCAAACACACACCCGTTTGCCAAGTGAATCAATGGAGTCTTTGATGCTTTGAGAGAATTTGAAACAGCCTGCCAATTTAGTATCCACAGAAATGGTTAAAAGATTGGTTTGTTACATTTCTAGCCTGAGAAGAATCTGGCTAGTGGTGTCTGTGATCCTTTTGTGTATAGAATCCATTCCTTCAGCTTGACTTTGGATAACATAGATGTTGGAAGTAAGCCATCTATAGTAAAATGCATTTAATGATTCTCTCACAATGGTTTCGTCTGTTTTTAGTTTTAGGCTGTCTGTGTAGACCTAACAGACAATTCTAGGTTGAGAGTAACAGCCCAATGTGTGTTGTGTCAGGCAAGTATTTATTTACTCTGCAGAGGTTCCCTTGACCTCACAGGTTAGCAAGGCCATAGCGTGTCTGAGGCTCTGCCCACAGCAGCATGAGCTGAGTAGTTCAAGCTCTGGTTTCATGATGCTGTCTGCTGCTGCCCTTAAGCAGGAACCAAGAACTTGGGTTTTCCAGAGGTATTTCAAGGGTTCTGTAAGCAAGAAAGGCTCGAATTGCCCTTGTTTGCTTTCTTTATAGAAAGTACTCCATAGCTAAAAATGTTTTCAGACCTCTGTTTTCGGGTGATATTTATTTCCATTTCCTTGCCATCTCAGCTCTCTCTTCTTTTAAAAAAAACAGAATGTTGCCCAAGCCAAGCAATGCCATGCCATGTATAGGTTTGAACAGACTGAGCTGTTTGCTTCCTGGGTATTTCAGTTGCCATTTTTAAGTCCCTTAGGTATTCCTTTCAGTGCATCCTTTTTTCTTGAGAAGCTTGCAGCTCCTTCCCAGAGTACTGGCAGAATCTGAGGCATGAGCTCAGTTCAGCAGGTGCAAGGATCCCATCTCAGCTTCAAAAAGAGTTATCTCTTGTAGTATTCTTAGAATAGAGGCTACACCCTAGCACAGGATCCATCCGACAAACAGCTTTCATTTGTAGCCCTCCTCCCGAGTGTCTAAAGCCGGAGTGTCCTGCGACTGCAAGATTAGCACATTCCCATTCCTGGCAGGTTCTTCAATCTGAGCTTCTGGATTAAGGCGTGGAGGGGTTGGGTTACTGCCTATACTTATTTCTTCACTTATTTCTTGAGGGGTCAGTGAAGAACATAAACGGCCAAATAACAGTTGAATTCAGTCACTGTACGTCTACTCTGTGCCTTAAGCCATCGCCGGGCGGGGGGTTACCTGGCACACCATTGACAGCCTGCCTGCCTGGTGGAGACAACTTCTAGGTTTCATCTCTGGTGGAGCCTTTTTTCTCTCTGGGCTGATTTTCTTAAACCTTAACTGTTCTTCCTCACCTAGATTGATGCCAAAAAGGATCAGTTAGCAGATGCCCGGAGAGACCTAAAAAGTGCTAAGGCTGATGCCAAGGTCCTGAAGGATGCAAAGACCAAGAAGTATGTACCTGGTGTTATGCAGAGCTGGGGCTTGGTTGACAGAAAAGTGGGGATGGTATCGGGGCCCCTGGGGCCCCAGCCTGTCTAGGGCTTCTGAGTGATATCTTTTGGAAATCTCTGCATTTAGGGCTTTCCTGCTTTTGCTGCCCCTGCATGGCAGGGTGGGGTTGCAGTGTTCCTGTCCAGAGGCTAGGCCTGGTTCTTGAATTACTTGTATTCTTCCAGGGTGGTAGAGTCAAAGAAGAAGGCTGTGCAGAGACTGGAGGAGCAGTTAATGAAGCTCGAAGTGCAGGCCACAGACCGAGAAGAGAATAAACAAATTGCTTTGGGAACCTCCAAACTCAATTATCTGGACCCGAGGATCACAGTGGCTTGGTAAGTACTGAGCCTTTCCTGAGTTCCTGCTGCTGGATTGAAAAGTGTAGGGGGTGGGGGAGGGGGAGAGAGGATTCAAGAGCATTGTTGGCCTTCACACGCCATTCCTGCACTTCGCACTTTAAATCCTTCGGGAAACCCCTGCCTTTACTGTGTGTACTACAGATGCACTAGAACATCCTGAATGGCCCTAAATGGTCAGTAATGTTGTTATACTGCCTTGGAATATATTTGACTGTTTTTGAAAGGCAGTTGCAGCCCCTACCTCTGTGGAACTTTAGGGCAAGAATGGGAATTCTTAGCCCTTTATACAAGAGCCAGTCTGTCTACACTTGAGTCAGACTTTTCATTAAGATTTTTTTAGGGGCTCCTGGGTGGCTCAGTTGGTTAAGCGACCGCCTTCGGCTCAGGTCATGATCCTGGAGACCCGGGATCGAGCCCCACATCGGGCTCGCTGCTCGGCGGGAAGCCTGCTTCTCCCTCTCTCACTCCCCTTGCTTGTGTTCCCTCTCTGGCTGTGTTTCTCTCTGTCAAATAAATAAATAAAATCTTAAAAAAAATTTTTTTTTTTTTACAAGGAGGAAAGGAACAAGCAGAAAGAAAACAAAAATGAAATTATAGATCTCTGTAATCTACAGAAAGAGTTAAAGGAAACTTTTAACAAAGATAGCTAAATTCTTTATTATTTGTGTCCCCTCTTGTCCCATACAGTCATAAAATGACATCCAAAATAAGTGGCGCTTTTTTTTTTTTTTTTTTTTTTTTTTTTGGAGGGTACTTACTGAGTTGTTCTAAAAGCTTAGGTGAAAGAACCTATCTCTTTGGCACCTGCTCCTCTGGGTCAGGAGTTCCACCCCGCTTATGCACCCTTTTTGCTCTTTGCCCTGTTGGGTGCTAGAAGTTGGGTTAGCTTGAGGAACAGTGTGCGCAGTTAAGAGCATGGACTCGGGGCGCCTGGGTGGCTCAGTCGCTTAACCGACTGAGCCACCCAGGCGCCCCTCAAATAAATAAGTCTTAAAAAATCTGAAAAAAGAAAAAGAGCATGGACTCAATTACTGAATTGTCTCTCGGTTTTTTTCTTTTCTTTTTTTTAATGATTTTATTTATTTATGTATTCATTTGACAGAGAGAGAGTACAAGCAGGGAGAGGGAGAAGCAGCTCCCTGCCGAGCAGGGAGCCCAATGCAGGACTTGATCCCAGGACCCTGAGATCATGACCTGAGCCGAAGGCAGCCACTTAATTGACTGAGCCACCTAGGTGCCCTTTCTTAGTTTTTTCATGTGTACCTTTTTCTTCCTTCCTTCCTTCCTCCTGCCCTCCTTTTTTTTTTTTTTTTTTTTTTAAGATTTTATTTATTTATTTGATAGCACAAGCAGAGGGAAAGAGAAGCAGGCTCCCAGTTGAGCAGGGATCCCTGTATAGCACTGGTCCCAGGACCCCGGGATCAGGACCTGAGCTGAAGGCAGACTCTTAACCAACTGAGCCACCCATTTATGCCTTTTTCATTAGTACATCTGTAGTAGCATCTACTTTGGAGGTCCCTCTCATGATTTAAATGAGCTCGTGATGCTCTTAGAATATGTCTAGCACACTCCTAAAATGCATTCTCACCAGATGGACATGAAGAAGGGGCACATTCAGGCACTCTACCCTGGGTTTGCACTGTTGCTGCCCGAGACACTAATCCCTCTCTTTCTCCTTTGTGTGCAGGTGCAAGAAGTGGGGGGTCCCAATAGAGAAAATTTACAACAAAACCCAGCGGGAGAAGTTTGCTTGGGCTATCGACATGGCTGATGAGGACTACGAGTTCTAGCCAGTCTTGAGGGGCAGGATTCTGTGAAAAGGAACAGTGTGGTTTGGGGAAGATGGATAAACTGTGAGCCTTGCTTACCCTCACACCTGAGGGAGAGAGGCAGCAAGTCTTAACAAACCAACATCTTTGAGAAAAGATAAACCTGAAGATATTATAAGGGAGAGCTGAGCCAGTTGTCCTATGGACAACTTATTTAAAAATATTTCAGATATCAAAATTCTAGCTGTATGATTTGTTTTGAATTTTGTTTTTATTTTCAAGAGAGCAAGTGGATGGGAATTTGTCAGAGTTCTGCCAGGCAAATTCGCTGTTTCACTGAAGCATTTGGATTCTCTTAGCTACTGTATACGAAGTCCGATTATATTGGTGCGTTTTTACAGTTAGGGTTTTGCAATAACTTCTATATTTTAATAGAAATGAATTCCTAAACTCCCTCCCCTTTCCCCCATTTCAGGAATTTACAATTAAGTAGAACAAAAACCCAACGCACCTGTTAGAGTTGTCACTATCTATTGTCATGGGAATCAATTTTCATTAAACTTGAAGCAGTCGTGACATCGTCAGTGTTTTGGTTCAGACACCTGTTCACAGAAAAGCATGATGGGAAAATATTTCCTAACTTGAGTGTTCCTTTTTAAATGTGAATTTTTATTTCTTTTTAATTATTTTAAAATATTTAAACCTTTTTCTTGATCTTAAAGATCGTGTAGATTGGGGTTGGGGAGGGATGAGGGGTTGAGTGAGTCTAAGGATAATGAAATAATCAGTGACTGAAACCATTTTCCCATCATCCTTTGTTCTGAGCATTCTCTGTACCCTTCAGATATCCATCTTTTTCATTTTAAACCCAGTCTTTCACTTGAAAGATTTTATTGTGTAAAAAGTTCCACAAGTCAATAATTTAGAGGAAAATGAGTATTTGGTCCAAAAAAGGAAAAATAATCAAGAATTTAGGGCTTTTATTTTTTTCTTTTGTAATTGTGTAAAAAATGGAAAAAAAAACATAAAAAGCAGAATTTTAATGTGAAGACATTTTTTTGCTATAATCATTAGTTTTAGAGGCATTGTTAGTTTAGTGTGTGTGCAAAGTCCATTTCCCACATCTTTCAAGTATCTTCTATTTTTATCATGAATTCCCTTTTAATCAACTGTAGGTTATTTAAAATAAATTCCTACAACTTAACGGAAACATAGTGTGTCTGCCTCTTTGTTACCCAGATCCCTGGCCTGACTGGGGCTACAGGGCTGGGACTCCGTGTAGGATGTGGTCTGACTGCTCAGCTGAGCCAGGAGGGGCTGCACCTGTCCTGCTGCTGTGGATATGGGTCAGAGGGGAGCCAAAGTCCACATCCTTCAATAAAAGCAAGCCCAGGAAGTGAGGGTGGGTATAGAAAATCTATAAGAACAGGTGGGGTACGACAACTATTTGGAGCCCTAGGGTAGATAATGTTTATTGAGCAAGATGGAGTGAATGTAATTGGAAGACAGACTTTCTGCTTTCTGTGTGCTGGCCAGAAGCAGTAAAGCACTTGTGTGGCTAAACTTCACAGTCAGGATGGCAGGAATTAAGGATACTAAGCTAATTTCTAATCCAGTACTCGCTGGATCCCAAAGGCTCAAATGTCGACTCCTTGTATTGATTGGTTAATTACTCCCCAGGGCTCCTGTACCCATGTTGGCAGGGTCCCTGCAAAAATGGTTCAGGATGAAGGGTGAGTTATAATCCTGGCCAAATGGAGCAGGGAGCAGGAAGGCCAGTGGTCAGAATTGGTCACTTATCCCTAGGCCCTCTGGCTTGCTAGCATGTGTAGGTATATTTTGGGAGGAGAGCCATCTCCTTGACAGTCTCAGCTCCCCGGAGCTGGGCACTGGGCTGGTGATGGCCCACTGAAGAGAACCCTGGAAGATCCTTCTTGGCAGCCTGCATTTCATTAGCCAGTGAGGGAGAGCGCATTCACGCCAGGAATAAAGGAGGTTATGTGGCTGTCCGTACTTTGGAGCAGATTACAGCCAAGTTTTGTAAATTCTGTGGTGTTGAAGTTGCTAAACCATTGAACATAAAGAATGACAACACAGAGGCTCATGAAATACTCAGTTGATAAACTTCATGACTGGGGGGTGGGCAATGAGAATTTGGACCTGAGGCTTGGGACATGACAGTCGCACTGTCTACAACTGGGGGATAAACCTTGGTCCAGAGCTAGAAATTAGGGACAGGAGGCCTTGCAGGCATAAGATTTTACTGATGAGGAGAAACTCGTGCCTACCTTTCCCAGTAGGGATTGTCCTATAAGTCCTCTGAGGGCAGGTGCACGGCAACTAGATCCTGGTCAAGAATGACGGTGAAGGGCACTCTTGATGGTGGCAGGTTCGGGAGAGCAAACCAGAGGACAGACACTGACCTGGCCAGTGGGGATGAGGGAAGAGGTTGGACATGTAGGTGAGGGCCACATGGGACAGGCCCTGAAAAACGTTTGAGCTCAGAGTTGGGAAAAGACCTACCTACCCTCTCGCTTAACTCCAGTAGGTTTATTTTCTCCTCAGACTTATAGCCTTGTCCAGAAGCAGAAGCCTGATGTGTAGAGTCTGAAAAACTCCCTTAACAGGCTCTTCTGTGCTGCTCAAGTCCAGCTGTGGCATGACTTCGACATGCCAGGTATCTGGGTGCTTGCTTGGCTCCTCTTTCCCTTACCCCCTGCATCTGCTCAGCAGCTCTTGTCCAGTCTCTGTCATATCCACGTTGGGCCTACATCACAGTTAAAAAATGAAAAAGGTCTCGCTACTCCCAGCTGTTTCCAGGCACCCCCCTCCCCATCTTGCATTTCACATACAAGTGCCTGGAGTGAATCATGCGCCCTGCCAGCTCATTCCCCCACCCACTGCAACCAGCTTCTGTCCCACCTTGACCCCAAATCCCCCCTCCATTCTGACCACAGTTGCCAACGAATGAGTGACCAAACCCATAAATGGGCTCTGCATTGTGTATCTTCTTTGTGGCACTGGCCACTTAACCACTCTTCCATTTAATAGCTCTATTGGAAATATTTTACATATCCTAAAATTCACCCATCCAAGTGTACTTTTAGTAACTACTCAGGGCTATGGCCATCAACATAAATCAGTTTTAGTACATCATCCTCCCCAGTAAGATCCCTCGTGCCCACTTAATCCCCACTCCCACCTCCAGCCTCCAGTAATCTACTTTCTCTATAAATTTGTCTTTTCTGGTGGACATGACAGACGAATGGAATGATACATGTGAGCACTCCCCTCTCCAAGCACTTCTCTCTAACTTCCATGATGGCACCCTCTCCTGGTTTTACTCCTGTCTCTCTCAGGCTGCTGCATCTTGGTCATCTCCCCTCTCAGGTCCCGGCTTCTGTGGCTCTCTGCACAGAAGAATGGGCGTAGTGATTTCATTCCCACAGGAGGGCGACGACTCCCCGACCTCCATCTCCAGCCTAGACCCCTTTCCTGAGCTCCAGACCCATGCTGGATCTGGAGGGGAGGTCCCCAAGTTATTCAATTGCCAATCTCTGGAACTGAGTTCAGTACCAACTACTCCACAGCCACTGGGCTGTTTCACATCTCAGGGAGAGGCACCACCATCACTCTGCCCCTCAGTCAGTATAGGGCCACCACCAGCCTTCACTCCTTTCTTTCTCTTATTTCCACATCCAGTAAATTACCAACTCTGAAATCACCTAAATGCTGTATATACCAAATACAGGTATTTCTCCCACAAAAAAGCTTTATAATTTTTTTTTCTTTTTTTTACTTAGAAAAGGGTTTACTTACTTTCGGTCTTTACAAAAATCCCTCATATAATGGGATACTCTCTCAACTTGTTTTGAACCAAAAAGCACTTTTTGGAGAAAAGACGCACTTTTTGGAGAAAAGACATTACCCTGAAATGACCTCTCAAGCTAGTTTTGGATGATTATAAGTAGTCCCCTGACAAAAATCTGTAAACAAGGAGGCAAAGAAATTTACCACAGACTTAGTAATTATTTCTCACAATCCCAAGCATTACATATAAACAAATCTTTTAAAGCACACTTTAATAGCAAGACAGCATTGATTTTTTCTTTTTCAGGCTTGGCAATGGTATGATTATATATATAATTACTAGAAGTTACTAAAATATACACACATTACAGACTTAAGATTTGTGTCAAAATAATATGGAAGGGGTTAGTGGGTGGGGTTTGACATGAAACAAGAGTGGCCATTAGTTCAAAATTGAAGCGAGCTGGTGGATACAAAGAAAGTTCATTATACTACCCTATCTACACATATACATTTGAAAATTTCCATAAAATTTTTAGCGCAATACAGAAGGTAGTTATTATGCAGATCATTAATACCTATGGGAGAAATGAAAAGAAAGCTGTTTTATTTTATTTATTTTTTTTAAATATATATGTATATATTTTAAGATTTTATTTATTTGACAGAGAGAAACACAGTGAGAGAGGGAATACAAGCAGGGGGAGTGAGAGAGGGAGAAGCAGGCTTCCCGCCGAGCAGGGAGCCTGATGTGGGACTCGATCCCGGGTCTCCAGGATCATGACCTGAGCTGAAGGCAGTCGCCTAACCAACTGAGCCACCCAGGCGCCCCAAGAAAGCTGTTTTAATGTTACGCCAAAGGTAATTATACTTAGACTAAAATTTGGCATTAGGTACTGAATCAAAAAGTATTCTCTCATCAACACAAAGGAGTCTCAAAAACATGGTGAACACAGACTATGGTTACATTCGCCTTGATTCCATTTATGTGAAATGGAATAGAATAAGCAAAAACTACTCTGTAGTGACGGAAAGCATGTTAGTGATTGCTGGATGGGAGGGCAAGGGAGACTGACTATAATGGGGCACCAAGAAATTTCAGGGTGATGGAAATGTTCTGTACCTTGACTGGGTGGAGGTTACATGAGGGCATTATATTCGTCAAAGCTCACCAAACTTTATGCTTAAAAATGGGTCCAATTTTTTTTATATGTAAGTTATTCCTCAATCAAGCTGATTTTTCAAAGTACTCAAACAACTTAGAAAGCAGTGAAGGTCATGTGCATTCTGAAATTAGATGACTCAAAGTAGCTTTCCTGGTGACAACTACATAGAAATCAAAGATTCATAGAGAGTTTGAACATAAGTTTATTACTGCAAAGGTGAGAGTGGGAAAAATAAATACTCATAAATTAATATGATGCTTTAAATATGTGATTTAGAATATGTTTACATAACTAAATAAACTGTCAAATTGGCCATTTGAATCGTGTCTCTAAGAATGTTTCTCTTTTAGGGGCGCCTGGGTGGCTCAGTTGGTTAAGCAACTGCCTTCGGCTCAGGTCGTGATCCCGGAGACCCGGGATTGAGCCCTGCATTGGGCTCCCTGCTTGGGGGGAAGCCTGCTTCTCCCTCTCTCACTCCCCTTGCTTGTGTTCCCTCTCTGGCTGTGTTTCTCTCTGTCAAATAAATAAAATCTTTAAAAAAAAAAAAAGAATACTTCTATTTTAGTTGCAAGGAAGCCACAAAACATCTGAAGTGCCCTTATTACAAAAACAAGTGATCACCTGGGGCGCCTGGGTAGCTCGGTCTTAAGCCTCTGCCTTCAGCTCAGGTCATGATCCTGGAGTCCCAAGTCCAGCGATCAAGCCCCGCATCAAGCTCCCTGCTCAGCAGGAAGCCTGCTGCTCCCTCTCACTCTCCCTGCTTGTGCTCCCTCTCTAGCTGTGTTTCTGTCAAATAAATAAATAAAATCTTAAAAAAAAATAAAAACAAAAAACAACTGATCACCTTATACTAGGTTTGCCGTATCTCCAGGCATATACATTCTCCCTCATTTGGCTCTACCCTTACAGCTATCAACAGGTGTCTCTTGGTGCTCCAGAGGCCCTTATGGAACTGAATTGTCATCTGTTGACAGATGTCTGTTGGCATTTCTTTACCCACAAGTGGAGTGAGAACTTGGTCTGATTCATCTCTGCTGTTACCACTATAGAGGAGCATCAGGAGAATTTGTTGGGAGGAAGAGAAAGGGACACCTGGGTGGCTTGGTCGGTTACGCATCTGTCTTCAGCTCAGGTCATGATCCCAGGGTCCTGGGATGGAGACCCACATCGGGCTCCCCGCTCAGCAGAGAGCCTGCTTCTCCCTCTGCCTCTGCCTGCTGCTCCCCATGCTTGTGCGCTCTCTCTCTCTCTCTCTCTCTCTCTCTCTCTCTAATAAATAAAAAACCTTAAAAAAAAAAAAAAAAAGAGGAGGAAGGAAGGAAGAGAAAGCAGAAAAACAGCAGGTCAGCCTGGGACCAGGCCAGTGGTTAGTAAGGGCTCTCTCCCTTTCTTTACTTCAGTGAAGCAATTATAGTATCCCTGCCACTCTCCTGAACAAGGTACCTCTGGAGCCCAGCTCTCCGGCCTCAATACCTGGAGCCCACTATAAGGACCCATCAGCAAAGAGTAGAGTCTGCAGAGAGAAGAGTCCTGGCAGTGACTGGGCAGACCTGATTTTGCCTTGAAAACACAAGGCTCTGGAGGGGCTGAGGATCCATGCCGGGTACAGAGGGAAACAGAATGTGATGACCTAAAAAGTATGAGATCCAGGGTGCCTGGA
Organism: Spilogale gracilis; assembly: GCA_004023965.1. Taxonomy (NCBI): domain Eukaryota; kingdom Metazoa; phylum Chordata; class Mammalia; order Carnivora; family Mephitidae; genus Spilogale; species Spilogale gracilis. The sequence goes on from PITA01001273.1 coordinate 135,483, forward strand.
TAGCTCAGTTGTTTTAAGCGTGTGACTGCAGCTCAGGTCATGATCCCAGGGTCCTGGGATCAAGCTCCATGTTGGGTTCCCCACTTAGCAAGAAGTCTGCTTCTTCCTCTCACTCTCCTCTGCCCCTCCCCATGCTTGTGCCCACTCTCTCTTTCTCTCTTTCAAATAAATAAGTAAAATCTTTAGGGGTGCCTGAGTGGATCAGTTGGTTAAGCGACTACCTTCAGCTCAGGTCATGATCCCGGAGACCCGGGATCGAGCCCCACATCGGGCTCCCTGCTCGGCAGGAAGCCTGCTTCTTCCTCTCTCATTCCCCCTGCTTGTGTTCCCTCTCTGGCTGTGTTTCTCTCTGTCAAATAAATAAATAAAATCTTTAAAAAAAAAAAAAAAGGAAAATCTTTAAAAATAAAAGAAGAAAAGAAGAAGAAAAAAAAAAAAAAAACATGCGATCCGATCCAACAACTAAGTTGGAGCCATACATAGATATTGGGGCTAGAGGTCAAGAGCCTGAACTGCAGGTTGTGGGTGGAGCTCAAGGTACACTGAGGTGAGTATTAAGTACCAGCTGTATACGGAGGTACAGGTTAGCTGGCTCAAACTCAGAGATGAGCTGGTCAGACACCTAACATAAGAAATTACCAAGCAAAAATCTTAAAGAGAAGTTTTAAAGAAAAAGGATAAAGTTTTCCGTGAGGAAGCAAGACTATAACTCTGCCTACTTTCAGTTGTGGAAGGGGCTTCATTGAGCTATACTTTTATATTATCCCTTCTATATTTATGCAAGGTCATGACAAACCACACAAATGAAAACTTCATATCTGTGGGGAACATTCTCCACTATCTCAACCAAATAAACATCCCTATGAGAAACTTCTTTTATAACCTCACCCCAAGAAAACTTTTCTCCCCTGGGGAATCAGTGAACAGAATAAAAAGTTTTTGCTTTGGCTACCAGGAAGCTCAATTACATTTGATTCTCGGGAACAGCAATTGTGTTAACCCATAATAACCATATTCTATTCCTCCTTCTTACAGTAGCCTATTCCAATTCTACAGGGCAATATTTTTGTCCTTTGTTTTAAATACTCTGAACTTTTTAAAAAATGTATTTTTTAATACATTTGAGGTGGGCACAGCGATGTGCCACTGAGATTCTCCTTCAAGAAAGCTGTTGTTGCCCCAATTGCTGGGAGACCTGTCAGCCCTCAAAGATCGCCTTGGTTCCAGACAGCCATGTGACCGAGGCTGTGCTCTTCCCAGGGCTGACTAAAGTGCAACTATGAAGGCCCAGCCATTTCAAGCTAGCACCAGACAACAGAGCTCCCTGGATGTTGGCTGAGGCTGGCACCAGGTCTGTGCTACACCCTAACTTCTCCCTATGCTCCCTCTTCTTTCCTCCTTTCTCTCTCAGAGCATTGATCCCAGGCGTCCTCCCTATGAAACATTCTGCACACTAGCCTCTGCCACCAAGTCCGCTTCCCAAAAAACCTAATCTGTGACATTTAACCAAATACAGATGGTCCTTGATTTATGACAGTTTGACTCATGATTTTTCAGCTTAATGATAGTGCAAAAGTGATATGCATTCAGTAGAAGCAGTACTTTGGATTTTTACCTTTTCCCGGCTAGCCATATGCAGTGTGAGCCTCTCTTGCGATGCTGGGCAGCACCTATGACTCCCAGTCAGCGTGTAATCAAGAAGGTAAATAACACATACGCTTATAATCACTCTGCACCCATACAATTCTGTTTTTCACTTTGACTACAGTATTCAGGAAATTTCATGAGACACTCAACACCTTATTATAGAACAGACTTCGTGTCAGATGATTTTTGCCCAACAAGAGGCTAATGTTAGTGTTCTGAATACATTTAAGGTAGGCTAGGCACAGTAAATGGATTTTCAACGAAACTGTATTTTCCAATTATGATGGGTTTATTGGGATGTAACCTTATCACAAGGCAAGAAAGATATATAACTAAAAATAGAAAACATATCAGGTAGGGGTATTATACAAAGGGGTGAGAAAACACAACAAAATAGTTCATACCTACACAGGAGGTAACATTAGCATTGACATTGGAGTCAGGCTGCTTGAGTTTGAATCCCATCTCTGCCATCTCTCAGCTGTGTGTCCATAAACATGTCTCTTAATCTCTCTGTGCCTCAGTTTTTTCATCTGTAGGTTGAAAATAATAATAAGAGTACTTATCTCATAATGTCGTAGTAAATAAATGGCCAGTGTGGGTTAAGCAGTTATATAGGACTTACTCTATGCCATGTGCTGTTCTAAATGTTCAATAAATAAACACTTGTGGGGTCAGGCCCACAGAGCCAAAGGGGTGGCATACTCTTGAAAACGAAGATGGTATGGGCCAGGGCATGTTGAAGCATGAGTGCTAAAAGAAATAGGCCTGAGCAGGGCTAGTCTGGATGATGTCAGGGCATGTATCTTGTGTGGGTTCTGGGCTGCTCCCTCCAAGCCAGCGCAGCTGCACGCATTGCCAGTAACACCCACGTACCCATTTATATGCCGAGCTGGGGGAAGCCCAAACGAGCCACACCCTCGGCAGGCCCTGCTTTTCCTGAATCTCTTGGTGGAAGGAGGCACCTGAGGCCTGAGAAGCTAGCTCAGAAATCCCAGGAGGAAATGGGACCTTTTTTCTGATTAACGGCCTGGCAGCAGACTGAAAACATGAGCTCCTGTTGACAGAGATTTCTGGAGCCCCTGGGGGGCCTGCCTGGCCCTGGAGACAAAAGCGAAGCAAGGAAGCATGGTCTGCGTGCTAGGAAGCTCTCAGAAAATGGAGAGACAGATTTTAAAAGTGTATCAAGCCTTCAGGCTGCCCAAGTCATCACAGGAAGTTCAAGGAGGGCTGTAGCACTTAGGAGGGGGTGTTGAGGACAAATGGACAAGAACAGATAAACAGAGAGAGGCCCCATTCAGTCCCCACCTGTCTTCTGGCTTCAGCACCTGCAGTGGTCTCTCTAACTTAGTAAAACTCTAGCCTTTTCATTCCTACACTCATTAAGCTCTTTTTGCCTCAGGGCCTTTGTACATGCTGTTACCTCTACCTGGAAAGTACTTTCGTCCAGCACACCTCTAATAATTCACCTGGCCAGCTACTCACATCTTGTAGACCTCTGCTGAATTCTAGAGAGGCCTTCTTTTCTACTAAGAGAGATCTAAAGTAGGCCTCCCTCATGTTTTATTTCATAGCCCTCTGTGCTCTTCCTCTCTACCCACCATCAAAACCGTCCCTACCTAACACTGTTTATCTCTTTAATGTCTGAATTCCTGGACCATTAGTGCTGGATTTCTCTTTTTCTCCCAACCCAGGACACTAAGGCCCAGCATGGGGCTGCTCAGGGGCAGCCCAAGCTGTGCTCTTTGAGCGTTCATGTTCTGTGAAGTTCCCTGTGCCCAGGGCCAGCCAAGCCCCGGGCCTCCCTCACCTGCACTGACCGCTGACCACCAGGACCTACTTAAGGCTCTCTTGTGAAGCAAAAAAAAATGCATGGACTCAAGACAAACTGGGTTCAAATTCTCACTTGTTACTTATGTGGCCTTGGGGCAAGTTGCAGAACTTATCTGAATCTCAGGTTCTTCATCAGTAAATTGGGGACAATAATCCCTGATTAGAGAGTAATTATGAGGATGTGTGTGACCATACCTGTAAGCCTTGTAGTGCTAGGCCAGGCACAGGGTCAACTTTAGTGCCCTCCCTTCTACTTTAAAGGGTGTGCACTAGGGGGCAGTCCATCCCAATCACTCCACCTCCCCCAGGTGTCTGAAATGGACAAAAGGCTCAGCTTAGTGCTGGATTCTCAGCTTCCTAGGGGCCACACTTGAGGGAATCTAAATAAAAACCCACACAAGTTACCACTGCAGCAAGACAAAGTCAGAGGCAACCCCAGACGCAAGTCACCACCCAGATGGGTAGGCTGTCAAGGACACACTCACATACTCACGAATTCCTGAAACCTGGACCTTCCTCTGGCATCAGCTGAGTGCTCTGCTGGGCCTGTCGCCTCTCAAGTTGTGCTGCTTTGCCTGACTTAGCATCTGTCAGACCAGCTCCACTGTGACCACAGGTATCTTCAGTTTGTCTGCGATGGCGGGCAGCTACACTGCAGGTACAGGTCTAGGGAATGGCTTCAGGAAGACAGTATGAATTATTCAAATAACCACTAAAAGGCCTTGTGGCTGCAGCATGGATAGTGAAGGGGAGGTGGTGAGAGACGAAGTGGGAGAGAAAGGCATCCGACCATACAGGACCAGCTGGGACGGGAAGGCCTATGGATTTTAAGTGCAGTGGGAAATCATGGAGACTTTGAGGCCAGAAGTAGGGGATCACGATTTAATTTATTTTAAAAGGTGAAAGCATGAAGAATAGATGCAGGCAAGATCAGGGAGAATAAATAGTCTGGATGAGAAAAGGTGGACGTCAGGCTTCTGGGTGGAGTGGAGGTAGCCCACGGTAGAGCAAAAACGTCTTGCTAGAGTACCTGGGCAGTTGAGGCCGACATAGGAATCAAGGACACCTCCAGGGGTTTGGGCCCAAGCACTTTATTAATGCCACGTTCTGAGAAAGTGAAGAGTGTGGGAAGAGCGGTTTGAGGAGGGAGGTGAGACGCTCGTGTAAATGTGGGCGTCAGACAGCCGGATGCAGGGGAATTACAGATTTGGAGCTCTGGGTGCCTGGGTCTGTGGGTGAAGCCATGGGAAAGGTCAGGTCGCCTTAAAAACTGGCTCAGGACCCAGCCCAGAGCAAGAGAAACTTATGGGGCCCAAAGGCAGTGGCCTGAGAGACAGAAAAAAACAAAACAAAACACGGGGAGTTAGGCCACGAAAACCAAAGCTCCAGAAAGCAGCAGTTTGCAAGGGGCGCGTGGAGGCGGAGCGTGAGGTGGGGCGGGCAGTGGCGGATGAGAAGCACAGAAAAGGAGGCCACCGGGAACCACAGGTCTAAAGGCCCTACAAGGGACTTTCAGGTCTGGGGTCTTCCCCGAATGACGGGTCCGTCGAAGGCCACACTGGCCACAGGGACAGGACAGACGTAAGTCCGGCCGTCGTAGGAGCGTCCTGAGGGCCAGCCCTGCGTGGCCAAGAGGGAGGGGCGGGACAGGCCTACAGTCCATCAGAGCCCGCGGGCCAATCCGCAGGCTGCTCCGCCCCCGACACCCCCCCCCCCAAGAGGGAGCGCAAAGGCCCCGCCTCCGCCGCCGCCGCCGCCGCCGCCGCCGCTGCCGCCGCGGGTGTGAGGCGGCCCGGCCTGGCTGGCTCCCTCCGCTGGGCAGCCCTCCCAGGTAACCGGATTTGGCCGGCGGGCCTGGGGAGGCTCTGCATCCTCGCCTCTTCCCCTGGCCGCCGCGCGGGGAGCGGGGTTGAGGAAACGGCTGCGACTGGGCCTGTGCAGGACAGTGGGCTGGACGGCCGCCTGTACGTGTGCGACTGACTGACGGGTCGGCGCGGGGCTGCCGCGCGTGACGGGGCAGGTCGGGGCAGCGTGAGGTAGCTCTGCTGGACCGAGGGACGGGCTGGTAGACTGCCAGCGGCGAGCGCGTTCCCGCGGCCATTGCGCCCCGCGCCCCCGCCCGGGGCCTGTCCAGGGGGTCGCGGGGCGCAGGCGCGGCGGGCGGGGGTCCTCGCCACGGGCGCGCGGGCGCCTTTGTTCCCGGCGCGCGGGCCGGGGCGGGGCCTGCCGAGACGCCCCGCCCCCTGATCAGGCCCCGCCCCGTCCCCGCCCGCAGGAGCCGCTGCCGGGCCCGCTCGCCCGCCGCCCTAGCCGCCGCCGCCTGCTCCCGCCGGCCGGGCCTCCGCCGCGGCGCCGCCGCTCCACTGCCGCTGCCGCCCCCTCCTCCACTCCCAACCCCAGTGCAGAAGCCATGGCGGGCGCCGCGTCCCCCTGCGCCAATGGCTGCGGGCCCGGCGCGCCCTCGGACGCCGAGGTGCTGCACCTCTGCCGCAGCCTCGAGGTGGGCACCGTCATGACTTTGTTCTACTCCAAGAAGTCGCAGCGGCCGGAGCGGAAGACCTTCCAGGTCAAGCTGGAAACGCGGCAGATCACGTGGAGCCGTGGCGCCGACAAGATCGAGGGGGCCAGTAAGTGCGCCCCCCTCCCTGGGGCCCGCTGTGCGCGGGGGCCGCGGGAATACACACAGGATTCCCGCGTGCCCCGGCCGCTGCTGAAGTGACTTGGGTAAACTTTCGGGCCCTCCCCCATAGCCTTCGGGTCCCGCCCCCGCCTCTGCCCGGGTGGTCACCGGGGGCGGGGGGCATCCGGGTCCTCAGTCACCTGACAGGACACCCCCCCTCCCCCAGCCCGGGAGAGGGTAAGAGTTCCAGGCGCTTTGCCCAGAGGCCTAAAAATCCTAAGCGGTTGAAGAGCAGTGGGGCAGGCGTCGGGTCTCCCCTTCCCCGGGAGTGGTGTTGACCTAGGCGAGGGAAGCCCAGGCAGCGTCAACCCACCTAGCCCAGCAATCAGGGACCGGCCTAGACGGTCACCGCCCACCACCTTTTCCCAAAAAGAATAATCTTGGTGAAACTTTCTGGGCCCCGGGGTTGGGTTCCATTTGCAAAGGAACATTTGGGTTCCCTGAGTAGAACTTAGACAGATGTTGGGGTAGGGTTGGTTTTGGATCAGAGCCAGGCCTACTCAGATATCTGTCTCTTGGGGAGAGGGTGGAAGGTGGTCCTGTTTGGTTTGGAAAAGGCAGTGGCTTTTTCCCGCTGCCGCTTTTGTCTCGAAGCTGAATTTTAGAGGTCTGCGTGGGTGGGCACTCAGAGCCAGGACGGGGACTCTTGGTAAAGGGGCCAGGCTCCGTATGCCCCTAGAAGCACATTCCCAAGATCTTGGTCCAGAAAGACTAGCCTCAGTGCCTTAGAGTCAGGTACTTTTTTCAATAGCGTGCAGCCGATTTGAGGTCCCCATCTAGCCCTTTGTGTTCTACGTCCTGTGTTCCATGACTGCAGGGAGCCAGGAGCAGCTACTTTTGGTTTCCTGCCTCTTTGCCTTCCCAGGCCTGAGCTTGACTAGTTTGGGACAGCCTCAGTTGGGCTGAGGAGGGAGTTGGGGGATTTTGAAAAACCCCAGTTTTTTTCAGTGTTATGCCTGTGCTGTGGCTGAATGGGCACCCCGTTCCCACCTGAAGTGTGAGAGGTGGTGTGTCTGCAGCCGTAGTTTGTGGGTTGCTTCCTGCAAGAACTCCCCTAGAGACTGGTGTTAGAGCCAGGGTCAGAACCAGGTCCATGTGGAGGAGGGGTGTCAGACCCCCCTTGGGTATGGTGTACATGTGTGTAGACGGGTGAGATTGGGAGGAAGGAAAGTCTTGTGGTGAGGCAGCCATCCTCAACTGCAGACTCCAGATCTGATACCGCTGCTGAACTTAGAAATGGCCCCTGCCTTCCTCTGTGCCTCCATCAGCCCTGTCAGCTATGGAGAGAAAATTTTAGTGATTTGAGAGACTGGATTCCAAAGTTGTGGAAGGACAGATACCACAGGGAACCAGATAGCTCTGGGGACATCACCCGGGCATCTAGACTTCAGGCACAGACCCTTCCTTGCTTTTATGGTGCTCCCTGTGCTCTGCTCAGTTGGTGGCATTGGCCGGAGGTTCCCTGTTAGAGATTTCCTGGGTAACTGACAGGTTGCATTTCAAACCATGCATGTGATCAGCAGGCAGTAAGTGCAGCACTGTGGTTGAAGGCAAGGCTAGATTTGAAGCTCATATATTAGTTGTGGGCCAGTTATTCATCTACATAGTTAACTAATTTTTTCTGAGCTTAGTTGCCTTATCTGTAAAACAGGACTGGTAATCTATACATGATACATGGTTGCTCTGGAGATTAAATGAGAGTTGCTATAAAATCTCTAGCACAGTGCCTGATATGTTGTAAACCTAAACTGTTTTTAATAACAATAGAAATAATAGACTATGACTGCCCTCCATCCTGGGCTGTGAATGTTGAGGGAGGTAGAGTGTGGCTGTAGGAGGGCCTGAGGGTAGAGGAAGGGAGGAGGATGGGAACCAAGTTCACATTTCACTTGGGGAGGGGGGGGGATAGTTTCATTTTGCTTCAACCCATCTCCTCACCCACCCACCTATCATGTAGAACAGTACATGACAGTAAAGTTTATGGAGTAAAATCTATGGAGATTTGCCCATCTGACTCTTGGGTGTGATTATCTTATTTGTAATTTGGGGCCTGAACAGGAGGGAGGGGTGTGGAGAGGGAAGAGTCTAGTTCATGGTGTCTTGGGTCTTTGGGGGACGTGACAGGAATGCAGAGGCCCCCAGGAGTAGGTCAGCTGGAGAAGTACAGATTCAGGGAACTCATCATTTGAGAGTGTAGGCAAAGAATATAGTCTTGGCCCTGTGATTTTGGAGGGCCAGATTGGAGGAGTCTTAGTAAAAATGCTAGTAGGTGCTTCTATAGAGTTGCACCTGTAAGTGGAGCCTCCCACTGAAGCCACCCTCTTCTGCCCATTAGTTGTGCACCTTGCTGATGAATGCTGATCCCTGCAGTCCCCTCTGTGGGCTCTGGACTCTGAGGAAGGTTGGGTTGCCAACTGTGTCCCCTGCCATCTGGCCTTTTCCTGCTGACTGTGCCAGGGTTCCATGTAGTGCTTATGGCCAAGGAGAGAGGCCCTTCTGCTACCCCCAGGGTAGGTCTGGACCTGAAAGAGGGATACTGTGGTTCAGTGAAGATGCATAGCACTCATGCAGCAGACCTCATTCTGACCTTACTCCATGCCTTCTCACTTTGCCACTTGTGAAACGGGGCTGACACCTGCTCATTTCTAGGGTGGTAGTTTGGCTCAAAAGAGGGGTGGGAAAGTGCTTTGGTACTGGTTGTCATGGTGATATGACAGGAACCAGGTTGATGTTTGGGTTTTTATGTTGCAGATACAGACATAAGTGAATACAAAGCAATTACAGACTTCCTGCTGAGTGCTACGGAGACTTTTCATCATATTTTCTTGGCTAATCTTCACAAGAGACTTGGGTGGGGGTGGTGGGGGGAGGGGAGGCTGTATCTGGAGTCCCACCCCATTTTACAGATGAGGAAATGGAAATACAGGGAGTGGATTGTGCCATGGGGTGATAGTGCTACTATGTGACAGTCTCAGCTAGACCCAGTTCTCCAGTCACTGGCTGTCCATCCTAAGATGACTCTCAGCCTCAGGGTTGTGCTGCCAGTGGGCCTGCCTCACGCCCCAGACCCAGTGGTCTCTGTTGCTCCTCTAAGAAGAAATGTAGACCCTCAGCCCCTCTAGGTTCTGGTTCCACACTTTTCCTTCTGATACCTTTCTGAGTGAGCAGCTTCAGTCAAGGTCATTGTGGGCATCATAGCCTGGGTGGAGGCTCCGTGGAGGACTCTGAATGACAGCCATGCCCATCTGTGAGGACTTTTGGAGCCTCATGCTTTCCACTTTGATTCTTCCCTACTCTTCTAGATGCTAGGCCTTCTTAGGTGGTGAATGCAAACAGGTCCTTGCCCTTGGGGAAGCAAACAGACAGTGATAATTCTTAGTGGCACCTTTGACGGGGTGGGGAAGTAGTGGTGGCAGAAGAGGGCAAACCGCTCAGACAAGGCCTTCGGGCTCATAGAGGAGGTGATACTGGGACCAGATGTCTGGGGCTTGACCTCTGTGGCTGTCAGGCTGGTGAGGAGACAGTCCATGAGGCTTGCTCTGCCAACTGGGCCCAAGGTGTCTGAGGTAAGCAGGCCAGGTGTCGTGGGGGTTTTCTTTGTCCTAGTTGATTGCTCCCAGTGGGAAAGGGGCAAGAACATGTGTCCGGATCTCCAGAGCTAGCCATCCCTGCCTATGTGTTTCCTGTCTGACTGTAGTTTTTCTAGGGGAAGTCAGACCTCTTAGTGTTTCCTCAATACCCGAGGCTTGCCGTGATGTGTGGGTTTCCAAACCAGCTCTGCCAGCGCCCCCTCCCTTCCAGCTGGGGTGCTCTATTTCCTGTGAACCTAGGAAATGGCCTGTTTCACAGATGACTGGAGAAGCGGAGCACACCCAGCAGTGCCCCCCCACCTACAGCTGAGGAGAGTCCTAGGACAAGTGGGGGTACCACTGGAGGAGGGATATGTTCTTGTATACCTTGTGGAGTGCTTTGTTCAGGGAAGCATGCCTCCCTGTTTCGGGCAGGTTGTCTTTGAGAACAGTGTAGTAACAGGTGACAAGATTCTAGCCTGAGCCAGGGATAAGGAATGGCTGTGAGCAGTGGTTGGTAATTGACCACAGTAACTGGAGGTTTCTGGCTTTAGACTCAGTCCAATTTGGGTTCAAGACACACTGTACACGTGTGTATGTGTACACACACGCAAATGCATAGGCTCGAGTCACTGGCCAAAGATCTTGGCCACTAAACTTGTTTTGTGTAGCCTCGTGGAATGAGGGATACTTATTAAATAAATATGGTTTGAACACCTATTTGCCCAGTGCTAGGCTCTAAAGGTGAGTAAGACATGAACTGTACCACTGAGGAACTCCCACATTCTTGAAGGAGGCAGGATTGGGAATGTATAATTACAGCTGTGTGTGCTCTATACCGTAATAAAGGTCTGTACCAAGATGTCTGTGAGCGCAGAGCAGTGCGCGCTCTGCTTAGTGAGCTGGGGTTGACAGGAGGCAGCCGGGCAGGCTTGGCGGAGGGGGGTGCGGGGCAGACTGGGGAGTGTGGTAGAGATAAGGCTGGGGCTGGTTGGGAACAGTTTAGGGAAGGCCACAGGGTGCCATGCACTTGGGTTTTGTTCCGTCCACAGAGGCTGAAGTGGGCTCTCCTGCATTTTATCTCAGAGAGATTGAGGGAAAGCAGTACAGCTCAAGCTGCACCCGTCTGCTGTTTGCCGGAGAGAGCTGACGAGCAGGGGCAAGACTTCCTCTAGAGAATGGGCAGGCCACAGCAGCGGTGGAGGGTCAGGGCTGGGTCTAGAGGGATGAGCCAGTGGAGCACAGTAGTTTAGTATTTGGGTTCTGAACTCAGACTGCCTGAGTTGGGCCACTTTCTTGCTCTGTGACCTTGAGTGTGTGCCTTCTCTCTGGGCTCTTTGTCTACAAAAGGGAGACAGAATAACAAGTCGCCTTTGTCTCATAAGGGTTTTGTGAAGATTTGAGGAAGAGCTTCATAGAGTGCTTCACATGGAGTGTGGTGTGGTGGGAGCTCCGACAAGGAGGATGAGGATAAGTTCCCCAGGAGGACCCAGTAGCTGGAAGGAGCTGATGTACCTGTCATATTGAAGGGCTGGAGCCTGGCCACCAAGCCCTTTGGGAGATGAGGAGGCCCACCCATTCTCTTGCTCCAAGCTCTCAGCAGCCTCCTGTTGTGGGGGCTCTTACCCGCTACTTACGTATACAAGGAGACAGAGCAGTTGGCTGAAAGCAGCTGCTGTGGTATTATATTGGCCTATTTCTGTGTGCTTTGTCCCCATAAATGCTGTCTGAGCACATTGATCGGAGACCCCTCTTCTAGGAAGTGCTTTAATGCTACCTCCTCAGTATGAGAGGTACCATTTCTGCGGCTTCTCTCACCATTCCTGTCAGTCTTCATTAACTCATGGCGTGCCTTCCAATTCTGTACCCTTTCCTCTGATGTGGCTTCAGAGAGGTCAGAGATGGATAAGTTAGAGGGGGGAAGTGAGGCCTAATGTTGCAAAGGCCTGATATTAGGGGATAGGAGAGTCCCGTCCCCCCCATTCCCTTTGAACTGGAGAAGTCAGTGGGGGCTTTGAGGAAAGTTGTGGGGGTAGGTGGAGGGGACTGTGCTGGTGCTCTGTGCAGAGAGGCATGATGCCTGTGCTTCCCTGGAGGGAACTCTTTGAGAGCAATATGGTAACAGATGACAAGACCAGGCAGAGCCAAGGTAATGATGAGTGGCTTTGAGCAGCCATTAATTGGGCTCCACATGACTGTAAATTTGTGACTAGAATCAGATTTGGCTTTGAGTCTCAGCTCTTCCTGTGACCTTGGACAAATAACTTTAACCTATCTGAAACGGATTTTTAGCTATAAAAGTAATGTCTTCCCCACAGAGCTGTATATTAAAATGGTCAAGTGAGGTCATGTATGAGAGTAAAAGATTTTATGTGAAAGTGCTAGCACAGCAATTGGTACTTGTGGGCACTTAATAAATATTTGTTTCCTTTGCTTTCACGTTAGCTAACTACAGAGCTCCAGTTCTTTCCCCCACCAAGTATGGCCACTGGTGGCTGCTCTGACAGCCTGGGCTAGAAGTCTGTTTCTTCCTTCACTTCTTTGTTCCCTCCCTGAGTCTGTACACAGAGGACTGGGGCATGAGGAAAATCGGTATTTCTCCTAGTGCAGTGGAGTTCATGGAGCTAATTCTCATCCATTGTATTGTTTGACTGCCACCACAGCTCCATGAACTGAGGGAGGGCAAGAATGGTTAACCTTTTCTTAGAGATGAGAAACCAAGGCCCCAAGGGTAAGGTCACACAGCAAATTCATGGCCGTACCGGGATCGAAGCCTAGGATCTCTGATTCCCACTACAATATTTAGTTATTTTTTCCACTCTTGAGAAAATGACAAGAAGAGAGATTGTTCTGTAGGACCAGTGTGTTTTTTATGTGGGCAGAGTGATCTGAACTCCACTCTGCCCTCTGGCCGGATGTACTTTTTGACCAGTCCAGGCTTCTGTCCATGGACAAAGTGGACATAGATCCTCCATCTAGATTATCTGCTGCCTTCATCTTGCCATGGCACCCCCATCAAGATGCTTTTCCACACTCTTGCTGGGGGTGAAAATAGCAGTTGGTCTGAAGTAGGGGGACAGAAGAGCCTTGCTCTGACCTATTGGACAGGCTCATGCTGATGACTACACCTGAGCCTCTGCAGGGAGGTGGGGACCTGGGGCTCCATGCTCCAGGTACTCCGAGAAGGGCGTCTCCAGGACCCTTGACAAGCTCAAGTGCATACATTCATCCAGTGTGTTCCTGCATTTGCCCGTGTTGACTGTGGGCATGCTGCTGTGTGTTAGGCCTGCTAGCTGGATGTGAGAACTGCAGCCTCTGGCTTATTCCAGTGGTAGTTGATCTCTACCCTGGTGTGCTTCATCACTATAGCTACTCTTTCCTTAAAACAATGATAAAAATTCCCCAAACGCCAACCTTCTTGGTCCTTTCGTGGTACACTGAACACGCAGGACCCCACTGTGCTACCCTAGCTTTAGACTCTGGCATTTGCTGACATGCCAAGCCCCGCGGAATCTGGTAAAAAATGTAAAGGTTAAGGTAAGTATACCCAGAAAGGACATCAACAACCAGGTAGAAAAAAATAATTACAGGGCCTGGGGAGTGCTGTGGAGGAAACAAACCCGAGGCTGTTCTGTCAGGAGAGGTGAGGGTGCTCTGATAATGAGCAATCCAGATCTCGCTCAGTTGCAGACAACTGAGGCCATTTTTCACTTCTACTACATGTGTGTGACCCTGAGAAGCCACTCTGCTTGTTTCTGGAGAATGGCCTCAGTGGCTCTGGGTCAGCCTCCTGGTGCAGGGCCCGAATGCTGGGCAAACTAGGCTGGCGAGGGCTTTGGGGGCGGGGGGGGTGTCCGTGGTTTGGTGCGGGCACTGGGACGGGTGGCGCTGCTGTTGTGGCAGATAGACTGCTGCCTGCGTGGCTGGGCTATCTTCAGCAGGTACCTTTGTGTTCAGACTTGAGGTATCCTATCTGTGCCCCTGCTGGGCCCCTTCTTGAGCTGCCCCTGGGCCTCGTCTATTGCTGCCACAGCTTTCCTGCTGTCACCTCCAAGGTAGAGCTTCTCATTGCCTCCTCATAACCACTCCCAGAGCTCTTCAGCTGGATATGCTGGTGCCTCCACAGGGAGCTGTCAGGAGAGGGAGAGAAGGAGGAGAGGTAAAGAAGTGTGCTAGAGGGGCCTTCTGTGAATACTCTGGGGTTGGGGGAAGAGGCACTGAAGACATGGACTTAGTTGCTTTCGGGGAGTCTGTGGTCCCAGGAGATGGGGCTTGAGAGTTTCTGCTTGCTTTCCTCACATAGTTCTTAACAGTCTCCCTCCTTTCCTTGTAACACTGGTTCCTTTTGAGGTAGTACTTGGCTAGCCTTTGAGAGGCTGCAGTGGCTGTGTGCCCAGGCACAAGTACTAGCTCTCTCCCCCACTCATCACCTCCTAGGAACCGGGCCCATCCTGGGGGAAGCAGGGAGGGCTCCTTTTTATAGCCACATGTAGGCTTTGTGTATAGGCTCTGCTGCTTCCTTCCGGGCCCTTCCCGGTGTTGGCGGGTGGCCCTGGCTTCATCAGGACTCAGGATGCAGAGTAAATGGGCGGGACTTTGTCCTGCATAAGACTGGCATCTCCTTTTCTGAGCCCATGCCCGGCACAGAGGAGGCTGGGTTAGCAAGCAAGAAAAGGAGGTGGCTTGATCTTTGATCCTGGGAAGCTTGCGATCTAGAGCACACAGAAAACCATGAAAGCCCAGAGCCATTAGGAGACAGTTGTGCCTAAAGTGCTGTAGGCTGAACCTAAGGGTCCAGACACAATCAGCTTTCTCTCTGTTACAGCCCATCCTGCCCTTGTGGAGTTCCTCCCCCAACTGCCTGGGAAGCCAGCGTTGGTTAGAGAATCTTTACAAAGGCTATGAGGTGCCTGGGAGCAAGGCATGGGCACAGTGAAGAGTGGGTGGTCTGGCAGAAGCTCCAAGCCTTGGCGGTGAACACTGACCAGACTGGTCAGGGGCTGGGCCACAGCAAGTTTGACCACTTGTTTGTGTGAGATCTAATTCTAACTCAGTAAGGGTGGGCCATTCACTTTGGGGTTGGCTTCCTGTTTTCTTGGACACCTGGAGATATGGCTGAGCTGAAATGTCCTGAGGGAAGTAGTTGTTTAAGGGGTGCCCCCAGGTCACAGTGTCCTTGGCTTGGCCTTGTCTGTGGGGGGAGTAGGGCATTGACCGCACTGGGCCCCTGGCTCTGAAGCTATGGGTGTGTGATGGGGGAATTCTGATCCTGTGGGACTGAACGACTTCAGCCTCAGGTCCCAAGAGTACGGGCTGAGTTCATAGAGTAACTGACCCTGGGACGGAAAGAAACTGGCCACAGGTCCCAAAGGCTTTTCAGCCTACTTGGGGGCAGAAGGTCAGCTGGGAAGTTGGGCAGTGATGCGGTACAGGGGCTCTGCAGACCCCTCTCCCCTCACCCCCTATCCTTTTCCACCTGATGGCCCTCCCCTGTTGGGAGGCAGCTCTCCTTTTCCTACCCTAGTCACTTGGCCTGAAGCAGTAATTGAGTATAATGTGCCTGTGGGTTTTTGGGGAACTCTTAACCATACCCACTGAGAACTTTAGAAAGGGTAGCGTATGTCACTTTGTCAAGGATTTTACACGGGGCCTCTTGAGGCTAGCAGTGAAATACAGAAAACATCCCCTCTAGTGACAATGGAATGCCTGGTGCCTAGACCATTTTCACAAGGATGTCCTGGTCCCTGGCCTGAGAATCGGCCCCCACTGGAAGGGTGAAGCTCCGCAGGCTAGATTGGGAGGCAGCAAGGAGCCTGTTAGTGGAGGTGAAGCCAGAAGCTGTCTTGTAAGAGTGTAGAACTAGGAAATTAAAATCAACAGTGGGAAGTCCCAAGGTAGCCATTCCTCTTGACAGGGGAGGCAACCTCAAATAATCCTAGATGGGCTTCCTGGGGAGTCAGTGAGTTCCCGATCACCTTGGAGTGAGATCAGAGGCTAGATGATGCATCAGGGCCTTGCCTCCCCAGGAAGCAAAAGGAGGACAAGGAAAGTGTCTTGGCTTGCATTGGTGTGGCCCAGAGGGCGTGTGGCCAGATGCTGAGAAGAGGCTGAGCTCAGCAGCTCTAGAATGCGAGAGGCCTAGTGGGGTGCACAGAAGAGGATGTCTGGGCCTCCAGACCTTGCCTTCATGACTTCTTCATTGCTTAGCACATCTCCAGCCATCTGGTCAGGGTTGACTCTGCTGGAGATTTAAGGGCTGGCCCCACACCCCTTCCTCACCCCCTTGCCTCCAAGGAGCAGGATGTATGGTGGCGGCGATATGGAAACCAAAGAGGTGGGGAGCCAGGGCTGGCATGGGGCTCCATAAGGAGCTCTGTGGAGGAAGCATCTGCTGTCTCTCTCCACCTGTCCTCCCACTGTAGCCCATCCCATAGGTTTCTATCCAGAGGCTCCTACTGTTTCTTTGGAGAGGGGCAGAGTTTTCTGTCTTCAAATGCATTCCATTTTCTGTTAGCCCTGGGACCTTAAAACTCACAGGCATGGTCCATGGCCTCAAGGAGCTCATACTTATTTGGAGAAGATTTTCAGTCAGGTAGCCTTAAAATGCACATAGAGTCCCCACTCATCTAGGTGCTCAGTAAACATGGTTTTGACAAAGCCAGTATAGGGCTTGTCCAAGGAGTAGGTTAGAGATGGTGGGAGAAAGGAGATGCTAAGGATGGTTCTAAAGTTTCTGGTTTCTGTACCTTTTGGGAGGTGATGCTGTTAGCTGACCCAAGAGGTGAGGCAGGAGACCTGGGTTTTGGTGAGAGGTACATTGAAGAGTGTTTGAGGGAATATTTGGTTTGAGGTGAGCAGGTGGAGGTGGCAGGTAGGCAGTTGGACTGAAGGACCTGAAGCTTAGAGGTGGGGACCGTTGTCTGTAAGAGGAGGCAGTGGAATCTCTGGGCATCCATGACTGCCTGAAAGGAGGTGTAGAGCTAGGGGAAGAGAGGACCTTGGCCTCGGCTTTGACAAAGGGCAGTGTGTAATGTGGGTAGGTCTTGATAGCCCAAGAAGGAGGAGGAACCCAGGAGAAGTCATGAGGGAGGAAGCCAAGCACAGAGCTTCAAGCAGGAAGGAGGGCATGGTCAACCATGTTTATTGTTCTGAAGGTCAGGAAAGAGGAGGCTGGAAAAGTGACTTATATTCAGTGTTCTTGTTCTCCAAGTACTCTGAATATACTGGGGGGCAGAGCACGCACATTTCATTGAACTTTCAAGGTCCTGGGCTAGGAGCTGGTCCTGCTGGGTCCTCAGCCTCTCCTGTAGGTGGGGACTGAGCATACACAAGACATCTGGAAAAAACTTGGACAGCATCAGCCTTCAGTGGAAGCAGAGTGCGGAGGACCTCTGCCTTGGGGGCTGACCCATGAATTACCTGTGGAATTATTTAGGCCTGGGCAGCAAAGTTGGGGCAAGCCCTTGTCCATACCGCAGCTTTCTCCTGTTGTGGGAAAGGCCTGCTGTAGGCCCAGCGTCCTTCCCTCTCTTCCATGAAACTCAGTGGCCCCCTGCCCCCTGCCACACTCCTCCATTGATGCCTTGGCTTCCATGATCCCCTCTGCCTGACTTGGGCTGTCAGCCCTCCAGACTTGCCTTTTGCAGAGCAATCTGAGAAATCCCAAGGAACACTACTCACTCTCTCTGTGCTCCCAGCACCACAGACATCTCCCTGTTGTTCCATCTTTGCACGAACTCATAGTTATCTACTTTCCCATCTGTTTCCTCCACCAGCCAGGGGCTTTTCTGAATTGCAGGAACTCAAATGCCTTATTGATCTCTGTTTACCCAGGACCTAACCCAGGGCCTGACACTGAGGAGATAGGTGTCTAATACGTGTTTGGTTAGATGATGGAATGAATGAACAAGTGTAATAGGCAACTGCTCAGCTCTCTCCCAGCTTTGAGTTCTCTGGGTGGGGCCTGCTTTCCCTTCCTTCCTTTGGGGCCTGGGCATGCTGTTCCCACCTCTGAAATGGGTGGGATTAGTCTAGCGTCCTAGGGAAGAGGGCTGCCTGCCTGGGTGGTGTGAAGACTGGGGCCATACAGAGGGTCCCAGTTCTGCCATGAGCCACTTACATGATCCTGACAAGACCCTTTGGAGCCTCCATTTTCTCATTGCTCCAAAGAGGAGATTCATCTAGAATCTAGATGATTCATGTGCTGGCAATGATCCTTTACAGCTGTAACCTGAAGCAGTTAGTACATACGGGTTCAAGGTCTCATGTAGGAGGACCCCGCAGACCTCCATCCAGCTGTCTGAATGACCTTTTCCTGTTTATCAAGGTGGGAGAGGGCCAGATGCCCAGTCAGGCCTGGCTGCTCTTCTCGATCAGGTGTTTAGGAGCAGTGACTGATGAAACCCCAGCCAGAAGCAGATGCTGAGTTCTGTCCTGGACTTCCTGGATTCAGCCAGGATTTCCTTGTGTACACCCCGGGAAGGGGCTGTGGCCTCTCTCCTCTGCTGTTACACAGGCATGGGAAGGAGAAAAGCCCCATTCTCACCTTCTCTTTGTTGTATGACCTTCTGACCCCAAGTGTGCCAGCCTCCAACTTTGTCTATAAAATGGAGGTAGATAGCTACACACCCCTCTGCTTTTGAGTTTCTCTCTGATGTGATTTGGGAGCCGCTTCTGATGGTTTGTGTTGGAAGTCAAGATGGGAAAGTTCATAGTCTCAGAACACAGAGGGGAGTGGAGGCTGGGAGAGGAGGGGACTCTCCTTCCAGAGGCCTCAGGCAGCATGGAAACTTGGCCCATCCGATGCCCCTCGTTCTAGCTGTGTTGGGTTCTTTTCCCACATGTGCCTAGGTTCTGTCCTTTTCTCTCCTTGGGCCACCCCCATCTTTCCCTTCAGAGGTCTGAGGGCTCTATAAAAGTTGTATCTTCTAGTTGGTACAGCTGCTCTGGGAGCAGAGCCCCCTTTGTCTCTGGCTCCCTCTGAAGGATGCCCTGGGTTGCAGTGCCTTCCCTACCCTTGGGGCACCATGCAGGAACCTGTGTGTGAGGGTGTCTGGGGGAGAGGGCCAGGAATTGGCCACAGAGCATTGTGTCCCTTTGGCTTTCTTACTGCATGTTGGCATCCTCTGAGGGAGAAGGCTCAGCTCCATTTGTGTTCCCTTGCCGTGGTTGTGTAGTCTTTGGAGGGTGATGAAAGGTGGCTGGCTGGAGGGTGGGGGTAGCTGGGAATGGCCCACCTGTTTATCCCAGGCTCTGTTTTGAGAGGGTTACAATAGAGCATTTTGGGGGAAGTTTTTTTTTTTTAAGACTTTATTTTTAAGTAATCCCTACACCCAACATGGGGTTCAAACTCATAACCCCAAGATTAGGAGTCACATCCTCTACCAAATGAGCCAAGTGCCCCATTTGGGGAAAGATTTGCACACCTCTGCTGACCCTTTCGTCTTGCTTTCTGAATTTGCTGGTGGCCTTGGCTTAGAGCCAAGTAGGGCAAGGTGCTCAGGGAGCCCTGCCTTTTCTACTCCTCAAAGCTCCATTTACTTCCCACGGTTCCCACCAGCAGTAGGAACCTTTGTGCAGGGACTTCCCAGTGTTTCCAGATTGCCCTCACCCCCAGAGGCCATGCCCCCACCCCTATACCCCAATCATAACTGGTCCTTCTTTTTTCTGTCCCTCTGGTAAACCTCACCAGCTTCTGCATTTGCATATTTGTTGTAGCTCCTCAGCCTTTGTTGACCCACTGCAGCACCTCTTCCAGGAAGCCATCCCTGATACCATCTTTGAGCACCTGTGGTCTTTGCTGCCTTTGTTAGGTAATGAATTCTGGAATCCAACTTGTGGGTTCATTACTGCTCCTTAGCACTCTGTATACATTTTGAGGCCTCCGCAGGACCTGAATTAGGGGAATGAATAGGAGACTTGAATGTAGCTCCTTATTTGAGGAGTTAGCCCACAAGCCAGTGACCTAGATCCCTGGAAGCACTAGAATATGACAACAGTGGTTGGGCACCAGCTACACCACTGGCTTGGGTCTGGCACATGCAGAGGCTCGGAGGAAGGGGCATGGGCTGAGAACTGATGGGCTGGGGTCCTTGCAGCTCATTGCCTTGATTGGACTTGGCCTTTTGGGGAGGGCCCGGCTTTCCCCACTTCCCCATGGTGCCCTTTACAGGGCTGGACACCTAGGCCTGGAGAGAATCTGGGGGTTCACATCCCACAAGTTGGAGTAAGGAAAACCCCCAGAGGGACCTGTCAAATTAACATTCACTTACTTCTTTCAAGCTCTCTAGATTAAAAACGAAACAAAACCCTTCATGTTTACCATGAGTTGCAATTGTTTTAAGTTGGAAAATGTATATGCATGTGTTTTTGTAGGGGTAACTTCTACTTCAGTTTACATCCATTAGCTCTGTACTTTGTAAAAGGAAGAATGCTCTCTTAAAAATATTTCAGGGGCGCCTGGGTGGCTCAGTTGGTTAAGCTACTGCCTTCGGCTCCGGTCATGATCCCAGAGACCTGGGATCGAGTCCCACATCGGGCTCCCTGCTCGGCGGGAAGCCTGCTTCTCCCTCTCTCACTCCCCCTGCTTGTGTTCCCTCTCTGGCTGTGTTTCTCTCTGTCAAATAAATAAAATCTTTAAAAAAAGAAAAAGAAAAATATTTCAGTGAAATCATGTTTCATATCCAGAAATTTGTGATATATGCCATTTCCTTCTGGTTTTTTGTTGTGCTGCTGGTGATGTTCTTGGCTTGATGGTCATCATTTGCAGGGAGGCAGATTTTCGGTATGTCCTACTGTCTCTTTATGGTGAGATTGCTTTGGAGTCTCTTCTTGACATCTCAGAGTCACTCAGTGAAGAAGGGGCCAGGAGTGGTGATCCTCATTTGCAGATAAGGGCAGTGAGGCTCGGAGGTGGGGTTGTGCCTCCCATTTGCCTTGCCAGTGCTTGGTGCTTTTGGTTTTCCTCTGTGCATCCTCCTTGCCTGATGGGTGCTGAATTGACCAGTAGATTTGGAGGACCTCTGTCTGTCCGGCTGTTTGGGAGGTGGGTTCACTCGTGGCAGGGGATGCTAGGACATTGGTTCCCAACCGAGAAGCTCAGGTCTGATTTAGAATCTTGGATTTGATGCTGGGCTCCCTTCTACCCCTTCCAGGGCCTGGCGTCATCAGAGTGAAGTCTGCTATGGGGCAGGATTGGCTGGCTGTCATGAGCCGTACTCATTAAGATACCCTGGAAAAGGCTTGGTGCCCCACTCTTGCTTTCTCTTCCCTGGGGATTCTGCCTGGTCTCCAGGAGTGCTGCCTCTCTGCCCCTCCCTGCCTTGGCTGTCCTGATGCACTGGGCAGGGGGATGACTAGTCAGGTACTTGTGGCTCAGCTTGATGTGTGGGAGTGGTTGGGGAACAGGTTTTTAAGACCAGAAGCAGCCTTGCCCTCAGAAGGACCTGGCGCAGACAAGTACTCTAGGGTCATTGTCTTCAGACCCTTTGTACTTTGTAGACTGGCTACCTGCCATTGAACTTGTCCCCTTCATGGCACCCTCTCCTCACCCAGTGGAGTAGGTATTGTCCCAGGCTTGGGGACCTACTTTCCTGCAAAGGCAAGTTCTGATCTGAGAGCAGCAGTAGTACTTTTTGTTGCTGTCTAGCTGCCCTCCTCCCAAAGTGCTTGGGATCAGTTGTGTGGCTCAGATGAGGAAACTGAGGCTCCTAAAGGGAAAACAACCACCACTACGGGTATGTTCCAAAGGCAGTTGCTTTCCAGGCCTGACTGATCCGGGCACTCTGCTTTGAGTAACTGCTGATCTCTAGTCTTATGGTCTCCAGCAAGGAACCTGACCCTGGGCCAAGACAGGAGACAAGAGAGGGTTTCCTTGTCCAGTCGCACAAGCTTTGGTTTTGCAAGTTCAGTCTTGTGGCATTCTGCCTCAATTCTGCCACCGGGCAAGGGGCATGTTTTCTTCTGCTTCAGAATCAAAACAGAAACCAATCCAAAGTTGGAGGTGGTCAAGGCAGGCCAGGTCTGACTCTCCTATGTGAGTATTTTTATGTAGTCAGCTGTTTGCACGTGAATGGCTAATGGCTGTCCCATCTCTAGCGAAAACCTTTGCTTTATCCATGGCCTACCAGAGAGGCCCAGCTATATGCTTGGAAACAGGGTTTGAAAATTGATCTTTGTGATTTCAATCTGTTAGTCTCCCATTGTGATAGCCCACCCTATGTGAGGTGGTGGGGTGCTGTTGGCTCAGGAAGCAGCCTCTAGCTTAGCCAGACAGCTGCGTGCACTGATCTGAACTCTGGCCTCAGGAGCTCCACTGCTTCGTGGTACCCTATCCCTGCAAGACCCCTTTTTGAGCGAGAGAAATGGCTGCTTGGATTCTTCCCCTTGGGCCGAGGCAGCTATGGCCTAGCTTTCCCTCTTCTGGGTTTGGGCACAACCCTAGCAAAGTCCTGGCAGGTGGCTGTAGTTATGTCCCCTGCTGCTGGCTTCTCTGGGCCTCGAGTCGATGCACTAGGCACACAGGCTAGGGGTCAGGCTCCTTCAGACATCAGTGAGATCATTGGTTCCTGACGAGGTCCTTACTGCAACCCTGTGACATAAGAGAAATTCCAAGTTTACTAATGGGGAAATGGAGGCCAAAAGAGTGAGGGCCTGCCTAGGGTTGCACAGCCAGGATTTAAGACCTGCGTGGTTCTCCTCTGCTAGGCTTGGGCAGCCTTTAGGGAGGGGGATGGTCAGCCTTAGGGAGGGGGATGGTCCTGAAGGAGCAGGAGGGGGCAAGTTGCCACCAGAACCCCCAGGCTTCTGCCCAGAGCACCAGACAGTCTGGCCATCGGAAAGTCCTCAGGCCTCAAAGCTGGCCTGTGATGCCAGTCCCTGACCCAGCATGGGTAATCCCTCATTACCCCAAAGCCTCTCGAGGAGGGCTGGTGGTCTCTGTGTCATCATGGAGTATGTGGGTGATTAAATGCCCAGGCAGCTTATCTTGTCACTGTCTGCCATGGCCATGCTTGGTGTGGTGATACTCGTGCCATTCCTGAAACGTGGGCCTCAAGGACTATGTCCTTGGAGGAATGAACATATCATGCCTCTGGATGGGCTGAGCTGGCTGAGGCGGTGCTGATGGAATTCCAGGCCCTCTCAGGTTGGAGTGCGCTTGAAGATGTCCCTTTGTCATTGGTGAAGGCCTGCACTCTTCCGCTATACAGGAGGCTAGCCTGGCCCCCCTGTTTGTGGGATCCTGCGCTTGTCCCCCAGAGAGTTCCCTGTCTCACTTCCGTCTCCAGCCTAGCAAGGACCTCTCAGTACCCTGGCTTTTCTTTTCCCCAGCGTTCCTTGAACGTTGTTTTCCCATGATTTGGAGTGGGGGATGAGTGCTGGGTCATGGGTCTGGGAACAGGGTGCTACTGTCCTGCTCTTCTAAGCAGTTCTCCTCTCCTCCCAAAGCTCCCAGGTCCTGGTAGGGTCTCTGTCCCTGCCCTTCCTGTCTCACTGCAGTTCTGACCCAGACAGCTGGGGTGGCTTATCCTCTCCCTCCCCCCAACTAGGGCAGAGGCCATGCCTGTCCCAGGGAGTCTCCTCCCCTGATGGCAATCCCTGGGGGGCAAGCCCTGGCTCTTTCAGGAAAGAGGACCCTTCTGTGTTTGCCTCCCAGGCAAGGAGGATGGGTAGTGGGCTTGGGAGGTGGCATAGGAAATGACTTCTAAGAACATAGTAGAGCGCCTTACCCTGGCGTCATGTCCTTTCAGCCTCCTGTTGGCTTGATGCTCTTGGAGAGCATCAGGACCAGGCTGGCACTTCTTCTGGAGGAGGCAGGGTACAAGGGACCAGGTGTGTCCAAGCCGGAGCTTGGGAAGCTTGGACGCCTGGCTTGGAGTTGCTCTGTGCCTATGTGGTTCCTCTGTTGGGCAGAAGCCCAATCAGCCTCCAGCCTGATCTCAGTGGGAATGTGCCCAGGAGCACAGGACAGGGCAGAGGTTCTCCTGGGGCCTGCTGGCGGTGTGGGCGGGAGCCGGGGTGTAGTCTGTGTGCATGGGGCTACAGGTATCCGGCCTCAGGCTTTGAACTGACCCTCTAGCTGCCTGCCAAGCAGTAGCCATGGGCTGCTATTCACGATGGGCGGGCAGCTGAGAGGAAGGGCCCAAGCTGTGGAGCACTCAGACCCTGGCCTAGATGTATTTGAGTTTGTGAGGTTGTGTGCCTGTGTGAGAGGTGTGGGAGGGGATGACAGCAGCTCTGCACCGGAAAAGCATACCGGTTTCTGTTTCCAAGGGCAGGGTTTGTGGTTATTCTGCAGTTTCTGATCTGGGCATTTCCCCTGTTCAGCTCCTCCTTCCATCCTTGGAAACTATCTTCTCAGGTTAGGTTTTTGTGACTCAGTTCCCCCCTACCTTCCCTGTTTCTACCTGAGTGTAACTCATTTTTAAAACTCCAGTGCCATTTTGTGGCCCTTCCCCCCACCTGTGTGCCTCCTTTTCTGGTTTGCTCAATCCGTCCTTCAGCAAGTACTGCATGGGCCCTGCCTGGCCTGGGGGGAGATGACGAATGTTCACAGACGTGGTATCGTGAGGAGTCAAGGGCATGATCACTGCAGGAGGGCCCTTCTGAGTTGGGTCTTTGGTGGGAGAGAATGGAGGCTGGGAGGTAGACAGTCCATCTTAGGGTCTGGGGTGAAATGGGGGGACAGGAAGCACTGGTTGTTCTTGCCATTAGTTTAAATGGAGCAGAGAAGATGGGAGGGAAGAAGCTGGGACTGCAGATCACTGAACCTCACCAGGAAGGGCCTTGAAAAGGCCACAGGAGGAATCAGAACAGTGGTACAGAATTCTAAAAACAGGGTGGCTCGTTGGTAAAGAGGATGGGTGGGGCTGGGGCTTTTTCAGTGGGAGGACCAGGCCTGAGGGATTGATGAAGGCAAGGGAGCAGGGAGAGCAGGGTCCAGTTAGAACCAGTAGTGCTGTGGTGGAGAGCTGGGGTTGGGCCAGAAGCAGTGCCTCTGTTTGAGGTCGGACAGATGGGGCACAGCTGTGGCTTGGAAGGGGTAGAAAGAGAGCCTAGGGATTTGGGCCCTTTCGGACATTGTGGCCAGGGTGGTACACAGTTTGGACTGGGAGGGCCCTGGGATGGACGGTAACCGGCAGTGTCCTGGCTCCAGATCCTCCAGGCCAGTCTGGGTTGGGAGCATTAGGAGGGGCTCTGATGCCAAGGGAGTGCTCAGGGAGAGTCCTCTTTGGATGCTCAGCCAGGCTTCTTGTGTTTGAACAGCTCCTCCCTAAATCTGTTTCTATCTGACTTGGAAAGTCTGTCGCCTGTCGCGGATCCCAGCATGCACTGGGGGGATCGTGTGGATGTATGGCTGGGGTAGCCCTTCTCTGTGCTGCGCAGTGCTGCGGCCCTCTTCTGGCCTGGGCTCAGAACCTGTGCCCCTAGCAAATACTTGCCTGAGGGAGCGGAGGGAGGGAGCCGGCACTGAAGGAGCTCCTGTGGACAGGGCCGGGTACTTCTGGCTTTTAGGACTTTTGATCTTATCAGCACCCTCACGGGTTTTGTTACCTGCATTAACAGATAAAGGAGTGGGATCAGAGCAGTTGTTACTGTGCGGAGGTCACACAGCCAGCAGGAGTAGAGCTGGGATTCTGCTTCAGGCCCTCTGGTCCCAGAGTCCATGCATGTTTTATCTACCACTCAGTCAAGCCCTTGACTTGGTATTTGGTAAAACTGAGACTTGGAGAAGTTAAATGAGTCGCTCAGTGTCCTCTCCGTTGTTAGTGGCCAAGGCAGGTCATCTGCCATTCATTCCTGTGTGCTTCCCTGATCTTTGCTGTGTGAGGGCAGGGGAGCACATGTAGGCCCTTTGACAGGCAGGGTGTGGAAACATCCCTTTGGGTCGCCGCTGCCTTGGGAGACCAGGCCTCTTGGCTGAGACTTGCTTGGGGATGTCTTTGGGTTGGGTGGCCATTTCAGGGGTGCGCCAGTTCTCCGAGCCTGACCCCTCATTCTTCCCATGGATCCTGAGATATACTTGGGTCTGCCTTGCCCTACCGTGGGACTTTACAATTTGGTTTGTGTACTTTGTGTCAGGAAATTGTCCTCAGAGAACAGCCTTCAGCCCGCCCCAGTTCTCTCTCTAGAGTCCAGCTTTTTTCAGGTCAGAGTGACCTACCCATGTTCTCAGCAAGGGAAGGCACACAGGTTAGGGCTCCCTGCTCCCCCAGACAGTTCAGCTTCTAGCAGAGGTTTATCCTCAGACTCACTCTCTTCTGTCACCCAGTAGGACTGTGAGTACTCTTGGCTTTGCCCCTTGATGAGGTGTCTCTCTTTGTGGTCCCTCCCTAAGGGGGAGTGAGGAAACCAGGCTGCCCTCATTTCAGCACTGACTCAGAGACCCCAGCCTGACCTTGGCCTCTTTACCTTCCTAGTTGACATTCGGGAAATCAAGGAGATCCGCCCTGGGAAGACCTCACGGGATTTTGATCGCTACCAAGAGGACCCTGCTTTCCGACCAGACCAGTCACACTGCTTTGTCATCCTGTATGGGATGGAATTCCGCCTGAAGACCCTGAGCCTGCAAGGTAGGAGTCACGGGGCTGGAGGAGGTCGGGGTGGTTTGGGGGCGGAGACCCACTGGCTCCAAGCTCAGCAGGAGTGTGTGTCCTCAGCTCAGCTCTTTACTCCTTGATCACAGCTACATCTGAGGATGAAGTGAACATGTGGATCAAGGGTTTAACATGGCTGATGGAGGACACACTGCAGGCAGCCACGCCTCTGCAGATCGAGAGGTAAGAGCCCCCCTGACATGGTTGGGGTTGGGGGAGTAGGTTCCAGGGAGCAGCGGCAAGGCACAGGCCTTTGTGTGCGCAGACACCACCTGCTGACCCCCCTGGACCTAGCCTGACTGGAGAAGTGGTTCTCACTTCAGGCTCCTCTCCCTCCAGGTGGCTGAGGAAGCAGTTCTACTCAGTGGATCGGAATCGTGAGGATCGGTAGGTGTTGGGCCATGGCTGTAGCCCAGCCGGTGGATTGGGGCAGCCAGAACCGTAGCCATGCCCTGAGCAGCTGCCCGGAGAACCAGAGGACCCAGGGGGCCTGCGTCTAGCAGGGCTGCGGGCAGGCAGGTGGCTCTAGCATGGGTAACTTACGGCAGGAAGCCCTCTGAGGGCCTTGGTGCAGACTGGCTCTGGGTGTCCTGCAGAGAGGGTGAGGGCGGCCTTAGTGTGTGAGGGAGTGCCTTGAAGCCCACAGCGTTGAGGCCGCTGTATGACAGCCAGAGGGGTCAGGGAGAGATGGGAGACAAAGATCAGTTCATGGTGAGGGCGTCTGACTGTTGCCGTGAAAGAGCGAGAAAACCATGGAGGGTTTTGAAAGGAAGTATCCCGTGACCTGACTTCGGTTGCACCGGACTGCTGGCTGCGGCTGGAGAGTCCAGGGCGGGACAGAGCCAGCCAGCTTGGGCAGGGAGCTGCTTCAGCATTCTGGGTGCAAGATGAGAGTTTGGTTCAGGGTGGAGGGGGGCAGCACAGGGTCAGATTTGGACTCTACTGTAGTTTGAAGGTAAGAGTCCAGTAGAATTTCCTAACATTGATTTAGGCGTGCAAGAGAAAGAGAGGAGTCCAGGATAACAGTAAGCTTTTTGGCTGGCGCGTCTGGAAAGATGGAGTTGCCCTTGACTAAGATGGGGAAGGCCATGGGAAAAGCACATTTGGGGGAGCTTTAGGGATACATTTCAGCCATATTCAGTTTTATGATACCCTTAGACGTCCAGGTAGAGCTGTTGCATTGGCAGGTGGGTAGAATTAATTTATTTATTTTTTATTTTTTTTTAAAGATTTTATTTATTTGACAGAGAGAAACACAGCCAGAGAGGGAACACAAGCAGGGGGAGTGAGAGAGGGAGAAGCAGGCTTCCCGCTGAGCAGGGAGCCCGATGTGGGGCTTGATCTCAGGTCTCCGGGATCATGACTTGAGCTAAAGGCAGTCGCTTAATCAACTGAGCCACTCAGGCGCCCCAGGGTAGAATGAGTTTAAGGGAGAAGTTGGGGCAGGAGATGTTACCTCGGGAGGATTAGAGATGTTCTTTCCATAAGCCATGAGGCTGGAGATCCCCTGGTAAACGTAGCAGGAAAAGGGAAGAGGGGTAGCGGCTGACCCCAGACCACTCAGACACGGGATCAGGGAGGTGAGGAGGAGCTAGCCAGGGGAAGTAGCAGCTTATGAGGTAGGAGAGAAACCTAGAGGGTGGAGTTTTGAAGCTTGGGGAGGGAGTGGTGAGCTGTGCCAGGTCTGGTCAAGTGAGAACTTGACAGCACAGAGGTTGTAGGTGACCTTGGGAGCAGGGAACGGGGTTCAGGAAAGGAAAGGGAGCATGGGTGACTCCTCCAGAGTGCTGCTGTGAAGGGGGCAGAGAAGGGAGTGGTAGCTGGAGAGGTCAGCAGGTTCTAGACAGATGTTCGGGTGGGATGGATAATAGCTTGCTTATGCTGCTGCTGGCAGAGAGTCGAGAGAGTTTGGTGATGCAGCATTTCCTAACCTACAAGCAGGGACCCTGACCGCCTCCCTCCTGGGTGCCTGGGGGTCAGAGGAGCCGGCACATGTAGAGCCAGCACTTGCTGAACCACACTTGCCAGTAGCAGCCAGGGCCACACGGTACAGGACTGAATTCCGGAAGGGAGTGTTGATGCTGCCTGCCAGGTTCTTGGGAAGGAGGAGGAGGGGTGCCAGTCCTCCCCTCCCTGACACCAGCTTCCAGGAGAGAAGGCCTC